>CAJGYO010000010.1:83120779-83532663 GCA_904845875.1 Miscanthus lutarioriparius
AAATAATAGTACAAGTTTGGGTTTCAAAACTGATTAGTGAAACAACACATAGCTTTCAAAAGATTACATTAATATATGTTCCAAATACATTGCTAGCATAAGTGACATCATCCGACAAAAGCATATAGATGAGAAGTAACTATAGAATCACCGAGCCATCATGTTAACCACCATCTTCAACAAGCCAAGAACTTCACCGCAACATGGTGGGATAAACCCGAGTACGAGAAGGTACTCAAACTAGACTTACCCGACAAAAGCGAAATAAAAGACACCAAGGATCATGCAAGGCTTTTCGAGGTGGGCTAGCTTGACACGAGTTGCATAAAAGAGCTTATGAGTATAGTAACCAATTTAAACTTATTATCAAGCTTATCATTACTTACCTGTCCACTAGATTAGCACCTGTACTAGAGCACTCACTTATTAGGAGCAATCAATATTAACCATAGCAGGTATAATAAGGTTGTCATCATCATATCATCATTTACGAACCATTATGTTACTTAGTGCATCTACATTGGAGATAAGCCCGTCAAGTTCTCACTAACCAGGGAGAGACGGCGACTCGAATCGAATTACAACTCGGTGAGGGGTATTCCTAACTCTCACCCTGGCATACTTTGCAAGGGTAGCCGTGGGTCACCTTTGGGACATCTCGGGAACCAAATTCACGGGTTCGATCAACGCGCAAGACTCTCGGGGATTACCCTTACGCCAGACGATCGGGACTTTTAAATCACGCCCTTGGACTCACGCCACGGCTCCCTTCCGAGGCGCACTTTATACTATCGACTCGGCCCGAGGTGAGCTACTCGGCTTCGTGGTCGGGTCTCCAGACCCGCCAACTAAGAGAGAGGCATCGTTCAACATGAGCAGGAAAGGCTCCAAGATTCAGTCCTTAATCGACTACTGCACGGAGTCACTTGCAAACCGGCAAGCCTCCGTCCGGTCTTCATTTCAAATTAAGATCTGGTTCTTTTCCACGATAGCAAATATAGCCAACCGTGCCACATGTATCTTCCTATATCTCGCAGTGACAGAAATCACCCGACTTCTACCAGCGTTTAAGCGGGGCTAAGCACTACTCGAGCTCGAGCTACATAGGATTTGAGGTATCAATATCCGGACAAGGATTGGATAACCAATGCGAAAGCAAGTGTTTGCATCCAACACCTAAACTTAATGCAACAATATATATATGTAACAATAATATCAGAATCGCATTTCGGAAATTAGGAGGCTTAATATGCTCCGGGCTTGCCGGGATCCGACACAAGTCGGTGTTAGGTAGACGACACCCGCTAAGTGAGCATCTCCCGTCCTAGCACTTGTCCGGTCCTTCCACCTTCGGGATAGGTCCACCATACACCGTCTTCGGGTTCGGCTCCAACATCTCATCCTCACGTGGTGCATCTAGCGTACCTAGATGAGATGCAAGATGCAAGTGCATAAATATGAAGAATAGCACCATGAGACGCATCACAAAATAGCAAGCAAGACAAGCATAGTTTGCACTAACACACTTAAGTACTTTGATGCTTAACTTAACATCACACAATCTATCATGCTAAGATAACAAAGAATATTATACATGGCACATAAGTCTCACAAGATCTCATGTGTATTTAACTTAATTACTAAGGACGTGAACCACACCTAGCAACATGCAAAGCAAGTCAAGGGGAAGCAACAACTATAACCGGAATATGCCAATTTCTAGACTTGCAAACAGCGGATTCATAAATCAATCATATCTGGAGTTTTATAAATCCAAATGATATGAAACAAGACATTATGGAAAGCTTAGGAAATTATCCACATTTCATCTTTAATCATCTCAGCATGATTCCCAAGTTATCATGACCAAACATGCTAATCTTTTAAGTCTGCGCAGAATGTAATCAAAATCTGACAGTAGACTTATTAAGCATGCAACTCCTAAACTATCAGACCTAGGATCATGAAAATTTAACACAAGCAAGATAAGATAATCATCTACGACTTTTGTATTTACCAAAACTACAGTAAACATCATTTACACCATGAAACTAGTTGCACAAGTAACACTTGCACCAGCAGCCTAAACAGCAGAGGCACAGCTATGGACAGAAAACTTATAGGAACTTTAGAGAAGCATAAATGGAGTTCTAGACCTCCGACAAACATGATTCTTAACTTTATGGAAAGCTTATAAAGTTACCTACAACTTTCTTATTATCATCTTAAGATGATTTCATAGTTAACAAGGTCAATTAAACCAAGGAAGACATCTATATCCAAAACATGAACAGAAATTGATATGCTACTTTAAACAGCTATAAGTTGAGTTCCACATGTCCAATAATTATGGTTCTGGAATTTTTGGAAAGCTTAACAAATTTTGAACAACTTTGCTATAAACATCTAGAACTAATTCTGCTACTAACAAGGTCACACATGGCACACAAAGCAACCCTGTCTGGGTTTGGGCAGAAACTGCCACAGTACTTTAAACAACTATAGCTAAACACATACTTAACCAAAAATTGTGCTCTTTAGCTTTTTGAAAAGCTTATGAAAATTACTACAACTCATTTATTATCAACAAGGCATGATTCATAACTTAACTGAGCCAAACAATGCATACATGCAGAACTGTCCAGAATAGAAGCAAAGCAGCATATGTCATTTGTTATTTTTCATATCTCTAAATTGATCAAGCCTAAAATCCTGAAATTTTTACCACACATCAAACATCACATGAGTAGCATGCCACAAAAATTTCACTTCATTTGGAGCCCTAGATCTATAGTTATAAAAAAGACAAATACCACTAGCATTACAAACCTAGCTGCATAAATATATTTTTACAGCTAAAACTTTAAAGTAAAACATATAATATTATAGATCTAGTGCATAGAGAATTTCACAAGGATTCCAAAAAGTCCACATTTACTAATTTACGATTTTTCTACAAATTACTATGAATTTTCAAAGTTCAGCACAGAAATCTGTAAAAATCAAAAGAAAGGAATTTAAATCTTGCATCGGGGTCCCTGCAGAAAACATAAATTAAATGCTAGCGAACCGGTCCTTGTCGGCACTATTACAGGAGTCACGGGTTCATGCAGTTCAGCCTCCAACTTCATCAATTCAAGCCCGAGGTCCCTCTCTCGCTTCCACAACCGAGAACATGGGAAGATGGCGGCTCGGGATGGGAAGCTTCGCCGTGGCGAGGAAGCGGCCGATGAGGACCGTGGCGTCGAGGCACACCCGGGCCGGTCGAAGCGCGCCAGAGGTGGCCCATGGCCTCCCAGCCATGTGAGCGGCGGGTGTGATCATGCCATCCTCAGCGGTGGCGCGCCGCGCGGCGCGGCCGAGGAGAAGGGCAGCATGAGCACCGGTGGGACCACGCATCCATGGGACTGCTTTCGGTTGAGCCGGAGGTAGCCCGAGGTGGCTCGGCCACACGCGCACCCATGATCGTGGCGGTCTGTGAGCCTCCGGCGAGATTAGGGGCTGGGAAGGGCGCTGAGTACGCTGCGGCGACGTGAGGGCTCTGGCGTTCACGGCTCGGACTGGGAAGGCGCGGAGGCCAGGGACAGTGGCGGTGGGAAAGCTCCAGCTCGTCGGCCATGGCGAGCGTGCTCTGTCGACAATGGCGGCGACTTCCGCGTGCGGCTGGAGAGCGAGAGAGCGAGTGGAGAGCGAGTGGAGAGCGAGCCGGAGACAACAAGGGAGGCAGAGGGCGCGAGTGAATGAAGCTCGGGCTCTCCCCACCACGCTCGGCAAGGCAGGGCGCGTGGCACGGGCGTGGACGTGCGGCTGCACTGCATGGTCGCCACGACGACATTTCACCGAACACATGTCGTGCGAGGAAGTGGCTGGCGTGGGGCGCGTTTTTGGGCTTGTTCCGGGCTGATTTAGCGAATGGGCCAAAAACAAAGTTTGACCTACTCCTCATGCTCTCCAATTTTGATTAAGGGTGCTCATCCATTAGGCTGTTGGATTAGCAGATAATTAGTACTAAACTTGATAGTGTCAGTGATTTGACAGCGACAAGCAAACATCCAAAATTGATGGTCGAAATGAAATGCAACTGGTGCCATCTTCTTGTATGTTCTTCACCATCATGTAAGCTCCAACTTTTACATTTGGATCAACTGAAGTTGCTTAACAAAATTTGGAGAACGCGGAATGCCAATGGCGACGACGATGAATTCCAGACTTAGAAAAATTCTAAGTCTGAAAACAGCCGCTGATTCAATTTTCGAGCCTCTGTTTGACTTAGTTCCAAGCTGATATGGCTCTTGTTCCAAAAACAAAGTTTGTTCTACATGATATGGACTACAACTTTCATTTAAGGTCCAACCTCAAAACTGGTATAAAACCTACTGTTCTACTTTGACCAAAATAGGATCACGATGAAGCTTATATTATCCTTTTTGATCCATTGGTGCATTTTCTGGCCACCTGCTCAACATGAACCCTTCATAACATTTGTTCACGAGTGCAAGTAGAGTTGTTTGAGCAAGGTACCAAGGTTTGGTTGACTTCATAGGTTTCCATCCACTTGATAAAGCAATTCATGCAAAGATATGACTTATCATTTCATGTGACTTTTTGATTCCAAACTTCATGAAACTTTTCCACGGGTCTAGATGGATGCATGTGGATGTAATGTACATGGAAGAAGCATGTTTAGCATTACTCTTGCATAATCTTAACAAGGGTCCATATGTAAGCAAATGTGCGTGGCCCAAGTTTAAGTTGAAGCTCCATCATGTAGATTTGATCTTGACACCTTGATTACCACTTGACATGTCATGTTTGAGCTCAAACCTATTGCTTAACTGATGATAAACACCTGGGGTGTTACAGCCCTCCCCCCTTAAAGGAATCGCGTCCCGAGATTCGGTGCGAAAGACTCTTAAGGGAAGAAAAACTTGTCATCCAGTTTCCAACATCAGTGATAGCATTAGGCTATTTAACTTTGGAGTATCAGAGAGACTAATTTGGTCACGACACTTTCTGATACTTGCTCTTTGTCGTAAGTTGTTGTCTGAAGAATTTCTTTCGTTGGCATCCATAAAGCATTGTTACATTGGAAGGAATCCAAGATAGCAACATCTGCGTGCTTTCGTCCCACGATGTACGAAGAGTGATACAAGCGTAGACTAAATACTTGTAACATCTACTTCCCTAGTGGATATAGCATAGACCTATGGACTTTGCACTAGCCCTGATCTGTTGATGAGATATTCCTTGCAACGATGCTATATTTGTTCCCAAGGTTTGAAAAGCAGTTCTCTACTAAAGTGGTTTGAGCACAACTTCTCATAAAGGATGTGATCATAGGCGGGTAAACATCCTTTGAGGGTATGAGAAGCTAGTTAACCAATATCCAAAGCTGGTTGTAGCGGTGCAATCACTTAGATGTCAGCGATGGAAAGCTACATAATGTTCCTTATATATAGTGCTCTTTCTCTGATAACGACACTGTATTATCTGAGTCTGTTGAGTGAGCGGTGAATGTGATAGCTGACTCTGTTGACTCAGCGTTTTCGACGACCATTATTTAAGGGAATTCTCATATCCAAACGGTAATAGTTATCTGAGTTGTATCTGAGGCAAACCCTTGGGTAAAACACATGGAAGACACCTTAGGCATGTTAGCATTGGAGAACCAATGATGCAGAAGGATGTTAGCGAGGCTTGGAGGGCAACACAGGTTGCAAGTAATCACAAAACTAGGGACTAGTTCACTACCAAGCAGGTTAAGTACAATTTGCCTTCGTGGTGCAGTTGCACAGCAAGTTGGGTTTACTTGCATCGTATCAAAACCAGCTTTCTCAAACTATATTTGATGTCGAGGCTTCCATTCTTCGGCCAATTAATATCTCACAAACCATAATCCAAAAATCTATAGTTTGACACCTTTCCAATTGCTTTCGAATTGCAAGGGCACAATTTGACTTCTAGAACACCTTGACTGCTCACGCATTGCTGATCTAAGCGGGCAAAAGCAAGGCACATAGGGGTGCAATTAGTCTTCTCAAAGGTATGGAGGGTTGTCTAACAGCAAGACATCTACAAGTTGTAATTTCTTGGCATGAATTACAAATACAACCGTCTAATGCAAAGGATGATCGCAGTCACAGCGAAATTGCAGATTCCGTACCCTTTTGTTTTCTATTCATATTTCACAAACTACTGCTCCAATATGCACAAATTTTGGTGGGCATGTAGATCCATGGGTCTTCTAACTACTCACCAAAATTCAACTCAACCGGACATCGTTTGACCATCCAAACAATTCATCTACCAAAACTGCTCTGTTCTGAAATGGCAGCAAACTGAGCCGACAAGATATCTCTCAAATCCGATGTTTTACTCAACCAGTACTCAAACCAACTTAAGGCATTGAAGTGTCCTAAGCAAGGAATGCGATCACCAAGTTTAGGGTCAATCCAACTTCGTTTGAGTCACTAATCGTTGGCTTGAAGATAACCGGTTTAGTGCCACAAAATCTGGATAGATTTCTCGTTCTTCCTTTATAACCACGGTACTTTTCTTGCTGAGGATGGAGGCTAGGGTTTTCCTTACATGCCTCTTAGGAAACAACCTCAACCGTTGATTTAGACACCAACTCGACGATGCACAAGCATTGGACTTGTGACTATGCTTTCAGGACACAAAGCATACTCTTCATGGAAGGACTGTCCTACAGAGATAAGGAACCATTCCTATATGTCCTTCGGCACTTCGTCCAATAGAGTCCAGACGCATGTGTTAGTGGCACCTAGGGCACAAAGATGCTGACTGAAACTAGGGACGTGCTTTCGCTAGCTCCTTACGTAACCGATACAACGTTTTGTACTATCTGTGTGATTGTCCAAGAGGAAGTTGACTTGATAGCACAGGTTTTGGAAACAAAGCAGTAGTTGCATTGCCAAATGACTTGTTGTTTCGTTGCTTACATTGCTCTGTGAGACATAGCCTTCATAATTAGCAAAAAGTTATCACCTAGCCAGAGGTTAAGCTTCCTACTAGTAACTAATCAGTTGACTCTCAACACTCAAAGTTCCAAATTCTTACTCTTGACCACAACAATAATTGCAATCGAGGCACAAACAGACGGTCGCCATCGAAGTCTGCAGACAAGGAGTCACACTAGAGATTGTTGATCTCGACCGTGCGATCAGCATGCACATAATAATCAAGACTTGGATAGCCAGGTCATAATCATAATGTGACGTTCGATTCTTATCTGACTAACAACTTTTCCAACATTAAGTGTTGTGTGCCATTCTGATCCAAAAATGATGACATAAGTTGTTCACTAGGTGACGGACGTCAATACTGGTGGGACAACCAAGTGGAGTCACTTATCTACCACCTCTTGTAGTCTGTTAATGTTTATGTCAGTGACCAGTTCTTCAAAGGATATCCTTTTTGTGACTTCAAAAGGAAGCTCTACTACTTTTGGTCAGATATATGGATCTTCGATAAGATATGGAGAGATAACCAAGGAAGAGCTCACGTGAAAATAACACATTGGTGCAGTTCTGTAATGGATCATGACTAGAAACCTCGATACCTGCGCGCACCCAATAGCACAACCATGTGCCGACCGGCCACAAGGAGGCCCTAGGTTCCGTCGTGGCACCGTAGATCGCTAATCATGGCACCATTACTGGACATACACCCAAAGTGAAATTTCCAGTGGCACCAATTAGATTGTAAGAACAAGCATTGTGCAAAAGAGGATAGCAAACAAGGATAGTCACAAGGTTAGGAATTAACAAGGAGGCGATCGAGAAGATCAAAACACAAGACAAAAGAACATAGCCTAATTGTCGAAGGCAACTAAGTGAGACTCTTGCTAATTTCCATATCGTCTTGTGTCCACCCAAGTGATTACCGGATAAAGATTAACATGAGATTTGGTCTTGTCGAGTAGCATCATAAGATCAAGACTGATAAACATCCGAGAGACTTGAAAGGGTTGGAGGCAAAATACATGAGATTCGAGGGATGAGCCATTGCGGTGACTAGAGATTGAGTTGATAAAGCAACGACATGATCTCATGAGTAGAAGGTCCAAAAAAGCCGCGGAGATAGCGATTATTATTGTTGCACCAGATTATCGATGGGAGAAGGAGCAATAAGATCTAACAAGGATTTTTGCAAGAGGGTCCTCCCACATAGGAGCGGGACAACCATGAAATATGCAAGCATTTAAGGGAACTAAGCTTGGGCCTAATGTCGAGCAAAAGCATGGATAAAGGTCTTCATAGCGCAACGTTCAAGGCTAGCAACCACATGTACTGAGCTTAGGTTCCTAAGAGAGAACTTAATTGGAGCGACAAGCTGTGCGATTACGTAACTTGAGCGTTGTTTTTTAGGATAAAGCTATTTGACACTCGTATGCTTACCTAGGACACAAAGGGTGACAACTACGGCACTACCCTAGATAACGAGCATCCACGCCTATATCATGTTCTTAAGCGAGCATTTGAAACACTCAATCCAATTAGCTTAAGCGGCTATTACTGAAGCACAAAGCTCGTACATAACAAGCAATCACCTACAACAACACCACTACACATATCATGCAAAACATGGTGGTAAGGCCTTTTGTTATCTTTTGTTTTCTTTTTACTTGAGTAGGTGGATATCTCTACAAAACAAGTTTTACTTACATTTAGCAATTTAGTTTTCAAAGGGTGAACTTTTTGTTAACTATTAACTCGTCATCTATTTCCTTTGGAAGCCAACATACGAGGCAAAAAGCTAATCACACACTAACTTCCAAACATAGCTATTCAAGCAAGCATGGGACAAGGCATTTTGGCTAGCTTCACACGGGAAAATAGTGACATCACATTGATCACAAGCTACTTAGCATTAGGACAAGGTGAGGGAAGCATATTTATGCACAAGCACAATCATGATGCATGCTCGTCCTATTCGTCCTCACGAAATTGCCGACCTAAGGTGGTAATCACGTTCTATGTCGGTGGCATAACACGCGTACTCTCTCGATATATAGCTAGTCGTTAGCTACATTCAATCTACGCATTCGTGGTTAGCGTACTGCGAGCAAATTCATTGCAGCCCATCCCCACAAGAGATAAATAAGCATACAATGAAAGCGAATAAACTAAGATACTCTCCATATATACATCCCAGATGTATATACTTGCCCGATATCCATAGCTACCCGATAAATATACCCGTAATTAAGTACCTTCATATATACATGTGTGTAACATGTAAATATTCCAATAACCACGACTAACTCTTCCCTAGACCGATAGTTGGACGGTCATGCTCTCACAACTCACACTTACACAGGCGTAGAGACAATTGATCCATACATTACCATTCAAACGAATGGCATCCATACAATAGCACGCCCGTATGGACGAAAGTAAAAACCCCATGTTCGTACTTAGATAGCCACCTAATAGTCCTTAAGCGGGCATAAAGGAGGATGTCGCTAGCATAGTTTTGCAAATTAGTTTTGACAAATTTGCTGTAGCTAAAGTTTTAGTAAAATAGGCTTTTTAAAACCAAAACTTTGTTTTTAAAACAATGTACATGATGAGATTATGCTTAATCTTGCTCGATACCAGTGTATGTGAAGAACACTTAATTTATACAAGATCAAATACATTTGTCCCCGCTAACACGTTGACACACACATACTTTCACTCATATAAACCCGGTAGTCCGCCGAGTGTCCCAAAAGACCTCGGTAAATCAACATCACAACCAAGATCGCGTGATTAAGCAAATACACATCACATACACAGGGTTGCAGCGGAAAATAATATTACAAATGAATTCACAAATAATAGTACAAGTTTGGGTTTCAAAACTGATTAGTGAAAACAACATAGCTTTCAAAAGATTACATTAATATATGTTCCAAATACATTGCTAGCATAAGTGACATCATCCGACAAAAGCATATAGATGAGAAGTAACTATAGAATCACCGAGCCACCGGCGGTTAACCACCATCTTCAACAGGCCAAGAACTTCACCTGCAACATGGTGGGATAAACCCTGAGTACGAGAAGGTACTCAGCTAGACTTACCCGACAAAACAGAAATAAAAGACACCAAGGATCATGCAAGGCTTTTCAGGTGGGCTAGCTTGACACAGTTGCATAAAAGAGCTTATGAGTATAGTAACCAATTTAAACTTATTATCAAGCTTATCATTACTTACCTGTCCACTAGATTAGCACCTGTACTAGAGCACTCACTTATTAGGAGCAATCAATATTAACCATATAGCAGGTATAATAAAATTTGTCATCATCATATCATCATTTACGAACCATTATGTTACTTAGTGCATCTACATTGGAGATAAGCCCGTCAAGTTCTCACTAACGGGAGAGGCGGCGACTCGAATCGAATTACAACTCAGGTGAGGGGGTATTCTAACTCTCACCACCGGCATACTTTGCAAGGGTAGCCGTGGGTCACCTTTGGGACATCTCGGGAACCAAATTCACGGGTTCGATCAGCGCCAAGACTCTCGTGGATTACCCTTACGCCAGACGATCGGGACTTTTAAATCACACTGCCCTTGGACTCACGCCTCGGCTCCCTTCCGAGGCGCACTTTATACTTATCGACTCTCGGCCGAGGTGAGCTACTCGGCCGTGGTCGGGTCTCGAGACCCGCCAACTAAGAGAGAGGCATCGTTCAACATGAGCAGGAAAGGCTCCAAGATTCGGTCCTTAATCGACTACGACGGAGTCACCGCAAACCGGCAAGCCTCCGTCCGGTCTTCATTTCAAATTAAGGCGGTTCTTTTCCACGATAGCAAATATAGCCAACCGTGCCACATGTATCTTCCTATATCTCGCGGTGGTGAAATCACCCGACTTCTACCGCGTTTAAGCGAGTGGCTAAGCACTACTCGAGCACTCGAGCTACATAGGATTCGAGGTATCAATATCGGACAAGGATTGGATAACCAATGCGACAAGTGTTTGCATCCAACACCTAAACTTAATGCAACAATATATATATGTAACAATAATATCAGAATCGCATTTCGGAAATTAGGAGGCTTAATATGCTCCGGGGCTTGCCTGGGATCCGACACAAGTCAGTGTTAGGTAGACGACACCCGCTAAGTGAGCATCTCCCGTCCTAGCACTTGTCCAGTCCTTCCACCTTCGGGATAGGTCCACCATACACCGTCTTCGGGTTCGGCTCCAACATCTCATCCCTCACGTGGTGCATCTAGCGTACCTAGATGAGATGCAAGATGCAAGTGCATAAATATGAAGAATAGCACCATGAGACGCATCACAAAATAGCAAGCAAGACAAGCATAGTTTGCACTAACACACTTAAGTACTTTGCGATGCTTAACTTAACATCACACAATCTATCATGCTAAGATAACAAAGAATATTATACATGGCACATAAGTCTCACAAGATCTCATGTGTATTTAACTTAATTACTAAGGACGTGAACCACACCTAGCAACATGCAAAGCAAGTCAAGGGGAAGCAACAACTATAACCGGAATATGCAAATTTCTAGACTTGCAAACAGCGGCTTCATAAATCAATCATATCTGGAGTTTTATAAATCCAAATGATATGAAACAAGACATTATGGAAAGCTTAGGAAATTATCCACATTTCATCTTTAATCATCTCAGCATGATTCCCAAGTTATCATGACCAAACATGCTAATCTTTTAAGTCTGCGCAGAATGTAATCAAAATCTGACAGTAGACTTATTAAGCATGCAACTCCTAAACTATCAGACCTAGGATCATGAAAATTTAACACAAGCAAGATAAGATAATCATCTACGACTTTTGTATTTACCAAAACTACAGTAAACATCATTTACACCATGAAACTAGTTGCACAAGTAACACTTGCACCAGCAGCCTAAACAGCAGAGGCACAGCTATGGACAGAAAACTTATAGGAACTTTAGAGAAGCATAAATGGAGTTCTAGACCTCCGACAAACATGATTCTTAACTTTATGGAAAGCTTATAAAGTTACCTACAACTTTCTTATTATCATCTTAAGATGATTTCATAGTTAACAAGGTCAATTAAACCAAGGAAGACATCTATATCCAAAACATGAACAGAAATTGATATGCTACTTTAAACAGCTATAAGTTGAGTTCCACATGTCCAATAATTATGGTTCTGGAATTTTGGAAAGCTTAACAAATTTTGAACAACTTTGCTATAAACATCTAGAACTAATTCTGCTACTAACAAGGTCACACATGGCACACAAAGCAACCCTGTCTGGGTTTGGGCAGAAACTGCCACAGTACTTTAAACAACTATAGCTAAACACATACTTAACCAAAAATTGTGCTCTTTAGCTTTTTGAAAAGCTTATGAAAATTACTACAACTCATTTATTATCAACAAGGCATGATTCATAACTTAACTGAGCCAAACAATGCATACATGCAGAACTGTCCAGAATAGAAGCAAAGCAGCATATGTCATTTGTTATTTTCATATCTCTAAATTGATCAAGCCTAAAATCCTGAAATTTTACCACACATCAAACATCACATGAGTAGCATGCCACAAAAATTTCACTTCATTTGGAGCCCTAGATCTATAGTTATAAAAAAGACAAATACCACTAGCATTACAAACCTAGCTGCATAAATATATTTTTACAGCTAAAACTTTAAAGTAAAACATATAATATTATAGATCTAGTGCATAGAGAATTTCACAAGGATTCCAAAAAGTCCACATTTACTAATTTACGATTTTTCTACAAATTACTATGAATTTTCAAAGTTCAGCACAGAAATCTGTAAAAATCAAAAGAAAGGAATTTAAATCTTGCATCGGGGTCCCTGCAGAAAACATAAATTAAATGCTAGCGAACCGGTCCTTGTCAGCACTATTTACAGGAGTCACGGGTTCGCAGTTCAGCCCTCCAACTTCATCGAATTCAAGCCCGAGGTCCCTCTCTGCTTCCACAACCGAGAACATGGGAAGATGGCCGGCTCGGGATGGTGAAGCTCGCCGGCGGCGAGGAAGCGGCCGATGAGGACCGTGGCGTCGAGGCACACCCGAAGCCGGTCGTAGCGCCACCAGAGGTGGCCCATGGCCTCCGGCCATGAGCAGGCGCGGGATGATGCGCATCCCATCCTCGGCGAAGTGGCCTTGGCGGCGCGGCCGAGGAGAAGGGCAGCGCATGAGCACCGGTGGGACCACACGCATCCATGGGACTGCTTTCGGTTGAGCCGGAGGTAGCGAGGTGGTGGCACACGCACCGCGCACCATGGGTCGTGGCGGTGCGGCAGCAGCCCCGGCGAGATTGGGGTTGGGAAGGCGCCGAGGTAAATGCGGCGACTGGTGAGGCTCTCTGGCGTTTCACGGCTCGGACTGGGAAGGCGCGGAGGCGGGGATGGATGGCGGTGGAAAGCTCGGCTCGTCGGCCATGGCGGCGCGTGCTCTGTCGACAATGGCGGCGACTTCGCGTCTTGGTGGAGAGCGAGAGAGCGAGTGGAGAGCGAGTGGAGAGCGAGCCGGAGACAACAAGGGAGGCAGAGGGCGCGAGTGAATGAAGCTCGGGCTCTCCCCACCACGCTCGGCAAGGCAGGGCGCGTGGCAGGCGTGGGCGCGCAGTGGTTGCATGCATGGTCGCCACGACGACATTTCACCGAACACATGTCGATGCGAGGAAGTGGTGGCGTGTGGGGCGTTTTTGGGCTTGTTCCGGGCTGATTTAGCGAATGGGCCAAAAACAAAGTTTGACCTACTCCTCATGCTCTCCAATTTTGATTAAGGGTGCTCATCCATTAGGGCTGTTGGATTAGCAGATAATTAGTACTAAACTTGATAGTGTCGTTGATTTGACAAATGACAAGCAAACATCAAAATTGATGGTCGAAATGAAATGCAACTGGTGCCATCTTCTTGTATGTTCTTCACCATCATGTAAGCTCCAACTTTTACATTTGGATCAACTGAAGTTGCTTAACAAAATTTGGAGAACGCGGAATGCCAATGGCGACGACGATGAATTCAGACTTAGAAAAATTCTAAGTCTGAAAAGCACCATTGATTCAATTTTCGAGCCTCTGTTTGACTTAGTTCCAAGCTGATATGGCTCTTGTTCCAAAAACAAAGTTTGTTCTACATGATATGGACTACAACTTTCATTTAAGGTCCAACCTCAAAACTGGTATAAAACCTACTGTTCTACTTTGACCAAAATAGGATCACGATGAAGCTTATATTATCCTTTTGATCCATTGGTGCATTTTCTGGCCACCTGCTCAACATGAACCCTTCATAACATTTGTTCACGAGTGCAAGTAGAGTTGTTTGAGCAAGGTACCAAGGTTTGGTTGACTTCATAGGTTTCCATCCACTTGATAAAGCAATTCATGCAAAGATATGACTTATCATTTCATGTGACTTTTTGATTCCAAACTTCATGAAACTTTTCCACGGGTCTAGATGGATGCATGTGGATGTAATGTACATGGAAGAAGCATGTTTAGCATTACTCTTGCATAATCTTAACAAGGGTCCATATGTAAGCAAATGTGCGTGGCCCAAGTTTAAGTTGAAGCTCCATCATGTAGATTTGATCTTGACACCTTGATTACCACTTGACATGTCATGTTTGAGCTCAAACCTATTGCTTAACTGATGATAAACACCTAGGGTGTTACACAAGCTAACCCCAAAATTACCGAGAAATCGATGAAGGAAGGCGGAAGCAGGAAGGCAAAGTCCAGCACGGATAAAGGAGACGAAAAGAATGATCTCACCAGGACCTGGAGCAGGGACCTAGTGCTCGCCTGGAGCTCTCCATTCAGCAATGTCCTTGCTCTAGATCAAACCATCACTGACAAGCTTGCGAAGCTGGTCTTCAGTCGTTGTTGGAGCCGGCCAAACCTTCTGGGCAGCCCTCATGGCCATGAACTCTTGGTTCTCGATCACGGAAAGGGATGACTCCTCATCCATGAAGGCTGCCTGGGACTTGCTCGCGGCTTTCTTCCTACCCATGTACTAGCAGAAAGCAAAAAGGCACTAGGGAAAGACGAGGCTAAGACGGCGGCGCTCAGGTGACGGCGATAATGGCGGCGATGGATTTCAGAAAGCTAGGGTTTCAAGGCAAAAGCGGAGCAATAAAGAAGAAGAAGATGAAAAGGCCTTTTAAATAGATCTTACAGTAGTAAAACGCGGCCCACTGGGCCCGTTAAAGCACGATGTGAGAGCGCAACGGTCCATTTACTGACACAGCTAAAATGATGGAAGGCACAAATCCACATAACGGTACAGTTCAACAGGTAGATTTCTGGCTTATCCATCCGACAAAATGGCAGAGCTATCACATTGCTACAAAAAGAACTCATCAGCCATGAAGCAACGAAAGGTCACCTCACAAGGAGCATAACAACCCGGTCCTTATAGAAAGAACTCAGGAATCTCAAAAAACATCTAGGACGTCAGCAAAATAAAGAATGACAACTCAGAAGACAAGATCCTTGCCATTACAGATGACTTCAAAAGATACAAGATTACACATCTTACAAGACCCAACGAACTTGGTACTACGCCGCAATAGTCACAACAGGGCTGAGGAGGTAATTACTCACGCTGAAGAACTCGCGTTTGCCAAACTAATTAGGCGTGGAGCTGACAGAGATCTTGTGTAGGCTCAAAAGACTATTCAAGACTTGTCTGGTAAGTTGGCGACGGCTACTGAAAACTGAAATGCTTTGTGGAAATCATTTCGGTCAGTAGCCGGTCTCCTCTGGACTTCAGCGGATGATGGTCAGTCTTAGGGTCAGTTTATCCCCCAGGTTCCGACCCATTTCCAGGAGTTCGTGAAGAGGTGCGCCCAACTGTGTACTAGGAATGTTCTTGCCTAGGTCCGGGTTCTTTCTCCGGAGTTTCCCCTGTTCAAGATTGCTGACGAAGCCGAAAGTCAAGAATATGTTGATGCTATTGAAAGAGTGGAGCCTGAGGTCGAAGGCTTAGCTAGTAGGATTGTTGATAACCTTAATATTAATATTTCTACTCCTGATGACAATGCTTGAATGTAATCGACCTTTGTACTTCGGCTTTTGTATCAGAATACTTATACTTCTTCTTGAATGAAGATCCTTTATCTTTGTTGATGTCTTCTTTGTTTGGACATCTAATCCTTGCTTATTCTTTAAATGAGTTGTCCAAGTGATCAGAATTTTCTCCGAGTAGTTACTTATTCTGACTTTCACCTGCATTGTATAAACCACTCGATGTATGTAGACTGTTGCCTTGACAAACTTTCTTGATTTGCCGAGTGCTTGTCTGGCTTTCGTCTGCGCCATGTAAACAACTCGGGGTGAGTAGATCTCTGTCTTGACAACCTTTTTGCTCTTGTTAGTACTAAAAAGACTTGGGTCCGGCGATCTCGAGTACTTTCAGCTGCTTCTTTCTGGCTTATTTGCTTAACTTGAGATGTGGCTAGCATCTGGTTCTTTTCCCTGGTTGCAAAAACATCTTTGGCTTACCAGCTACCCTTTTTGACAAGCCCCTGAGCACGTTATAGTTGAGCTCTGAAAGCCTCGTCTTGTTCCTTTAGGTCTTGCTGAGTAGAAACAAGCGTCGTCTGAGCCCTTTCCTTAGTGAAACCATGTAGCGCTTCCTAGGATCTTCGAATAGTTCGGGTGTTAGCTTATTAGCTACCCTCAGCTCTTTTGCTCTCAGTCGGTATGCTCAAGCATGTTTCAGCCATTTTGCTTTTGGTTCGGGTGTCAGCTTAATAGCTACCCTCATCGGCGGGCTCAAGCATGTTTTCGGCTCTTTTGCTCTCGGCCGGTATGCTCAGGCGTGTTTTAGCCATTTTGCTTTTTGTTCGGGTGTTAGCTAATTAGCTACCCTCATCGGTGGGCTCAAGCATCTTTTCAGCTCTTTTGCTCTTGGCCGGTATGCTCAGGCGTGTTTCAGCCATTTTGCTTTTTGTTCGGGTGTTAGCTGATTAGCTACCCTCATCGGTGGGCTCAAGCATCTTTTCAGCTCTTTTGCTCTCGGCCGGTAGGCTCAGGCGTGGTTCAGCCATTTTGCTTTTTGTTTCGGGTGTCAGCTTATTAGCTACCCTCATCGGCGGGCTCAAGCATGTTTTCGGCTCTTTTGCTCTCGTCCGGAATGCTCAGTGAAGACAACTCGAAGAAAGTCAAAACAAGACATATGTTGTGTAGAAAGACCATCTTTATTGATCATGAATCGTTGATGAGCCATAATAATACATATGTTGTCGATGAACATTATCTATATTGATCATGAACATTGATTCCTTGCGGCTTGAATATATATTCGTCCTTGAGTTGCTTTCACGCGTAGAATCTTCTTATTTGGCTGATGTGCCATGTGTTGCTGACTTCTTTTCCATGCTTGGTTGTCAACTTGTATGTGCCTGGTCCGGTGACTTTTGTGACAATAAAAGGACCTTCCCAAGGACTGAGTAGTTTGTGGCGTCCGTCAGTTTTTTGAATTCTTCTTAGTACTAGATCTCCGATTTGGAGTGATCGAGGCTGAGTACTCTTGTTGTAGTGGCATCTTAAACCTTGTAGGTATCTGGTTGATTGCAGGGTAGCGTTTACTCTAACTTCTTCTGAACTGTTGAGTTCTAATCTTCTGGTGTGTTCTGCTTCTCCTTCGTCATACTGTTCTATCCTTGGTGATGTCTAGATCAAGTCGGCAGGTAGTACGGCTTCTGACCCGTAAACTAGGAAGAAGGGTGAGTAACCGGTGGCCCTGCTTATTTGAGTTCGTAGCCCCCATACCACTTTGGGTAGTTCTTCAATCCATTTGGATCCATAGTCTACTAGTTCTTCATATAGTCTTGGCTTTAATCTAGCTAGTATGAGTCCGTTAGCCCTTTCTACCTGTCCGTTGGCTTCTGGATGTGCGACTGACGCGTAATCTATGTTGAAACCGCAGTCCTGTGCCCAACTTTTGAATTCTGTAGCTGTGAAGGGGAGCCCAAATCTGTGATTATTCGATTGGGCATGCCGAATATGTGCATAATGTCTTGAATGAACTCGACTGCTTTGGCTGCGCTGTATTTTGCAAGTGGTTTGTATTCAATCCACTTGGTGAACTTGTCAATTGCTATGAATATGTACTCGAAACCGCCCTTTGCTTTCTTGAGAGGTCCTACTTGATCTAGCCCCCAACAGGAGAAAGGCCAAGCGGGTGGGATGCAGATGAGATTGTGAGCTGGAACATGAGCTTGTCTTGGGAACATTTGACAACCTTTGCATTTTCTGATGAGTTCTTCGGCGTCTTTCAGAGCGGTTGGCCAGTAGAATCCGGTGCGAAAAGCTTTGCCGACTAGTGTTCTTGAAGCATCATGATTTCCATAGCAACCTGAGTGTATTTCGTCTAAGATCTCTTTGCCTTCTTCAAACGAGACACATTTTAGGAGTACTCCTGATGATGCAGCTCTTCTGTACAGCTTTTCCACTACTAGGACGTAGTTCTTGCTTCTGCGGACAACTCTGGTAGCCTCCTCTTTATCCGCTAGCAACTTGTTCTCTTTGATATAATCAATATAGACCTGGGTCCATGAGGTGTTGATTACCAAGATCTGGTTGTCTTTAGCTTGAAGCTCAGGGGCTATTTCACCGGGTTGTTTGATAGAGGGGGCTGATAACTGCTCTATGAATACGCCGGGTGGAACTTTCGCCCTGTCTGGTCCGAGCTTGGCGAGGACGTCTGCTGCAATATTAGAATCGCGTAGGACGTGTAGAATTTGTAATCCTTGAAAATGTTTTTCGAGTTTCGTATTTTAGCACAGTTGGTGCCCATGTTTTCTTTGGTGCAGTCCCAGTCTTTGTTGACTTGGTTGATGACTACTGCCGAATCTCCGTACACTAGTAACCGTTTGATTTCGAGGGTAATTGCCACTCGGAGCCCATGGATGAGGGCTTCGTACTCTGCTTCATTATTTGTAGCTTGCCATAATATCTGAAGGACATACTTGAGTTGTTTTCCATCTGGAGAAATTAGGAGTACTCCTACACTGGCTCCGCCTAGCTTGAGTGATCCATCAAAGTACATCTTCCAATGGTCAAGGATGGCATTCGACATAGGTTGTTGAATTTTTGTCCACTCGGCCACAAAATCTGCAAGGGCTTGAGATTTAATTGCCTTCCGTGGGGTGAAATCGATATTGAGGGCACCAAGTTCAACTGTTCACTTAGATATGCGCCCTGTTGCATCTCTATTGTGTAGGATGTCTCCGAGGGGGAAATCTGTCACCACAGTAATCTTGTGGCTTTCGAAATAGTGGCGGAGCTTGCGTGAAGTGATCAGGAGAGCGTAGAGTAGTTTTTGCACGTGCGGGTACCGGATTTTTTATTCTGATAGTAAGTCGCTGATGTAGTATATGGGACGTTGTACTTTATATACATGCCCTTCTTCTTCTCTCTCTACGACAATCGCTGTGCTGACCACAGTGGAAGTTGCCGCAATGTACAACATCATGTCTTCGTATTTCTTTGGAGGTGTGAGAACATACGAAGATGTGAGGTATGCTTTAAGTCCTTTGAATGCTTCGTTGGCTTCCTCTGTCCACTCAAACTTGTCTGTCTTCTTTAGTAGTTTAAAGAAAGGTAACACTTTTTTGCCGAGTCTTGATATGAAACGATTGAGGGCCGCCATGCAGCCTGTTAGTTTCTGCACATCTTTGACACTTCGAGGAGGGCCCATCTCTGTTATTGCTCGAATCTGCTTGGTGCTGGCTTCGATTCCATGATGACTGACCAAGAATCCGAGTAGTTGTCCTAATGGAACTCCAAATACACACTTCTTTGGATTCAATTTCCATCTCCACCTTTTTAGATTTTCGAAGGTTTGCTTTAAGTCTTCAATCAGTGTGTCCGGGTTCTTCGTTTTTACTACTACGTCATCCACGTATGCCTCTACATTTTCGCCGATCTGATCACCAAGGCACATTTGAATAGCTCTTTGGTAAGTGGCACCAACATTCTTGAATCCAAATGACATGGTCTTGTAGCAGTAGGCACCGAATGGAGTGATGAAAGATGTCTTGCTCTGGTCTTGTTCCTTTAACGTGATTTGGTGATATCCTGAATAGCAATCAAGAAAGGACAAGAGGACAGATCCTGCTGTTGAATCAACTATCTAATCAATGCGTGGTAGCCCAAATGGATCTTTCGGGCAGTGTTTGTTGAGATCTGTGTAGTCGACGCACATGCGCCACTCGTCTGTATTCTTTTTCTGTACTAGAACTGGGTTTGCTAGCCAATCTAGGTGTAGAATCTCTCTGATGAACCAGGCTGCCAATAGCTTTGTGATTTCTTTTTTAATTGCTGCCTTCTTGTCGGGTGAGAATCATCGTAGCCATTGCTTCACAGGCTTGGAGCCTTCATTGATATCAATTATGCGCTTAGCCAACTCTCTTGGGACACCTGGCATGTCGACCGGCTTCCAAGCGAAGATATCTTTGTTGTCCCGAAGAAAGTCGGTGAGCGCGGGTTCCTATTTTGTCGAGAGGTGGGCACTGATGGTTGCCGTCTTGGAGGGATCACCGGTGCCCAGGTCGATTTGCTTGACGTCGGCTTCTTTTGGTGGTGCAAGGATGCTGGGCTTTTTAGCCAGTATCTCTAGTTCCTCTGGGTTCATTTCTGTAGCAATAGTGGATATTTCTTTTCTGCCATTAGCGGCTTGTGCTTTGGCTGCAATTTGGATTGCCTGAACATCACAGTCAAAAGCGCGCTTCAAATCACCTCGGAGGGAAAGTACACCATTAGGCCCTAGCATTTTGAGCAATAGGTATGGGTAATGAGGTATCGCCATGAATTTTGCTAGTGCTGGGCGTCCGAGGGTTGCGTGATATGATGAATCGAAGTCTGCGACTTCAAACTTGATGAATTATGTACGGTAGTTTGAGGGAGTTCTGAAAGTAACTGGTAGAGTGATTTGCCCAAGTGGCATGGCTGCCTTGCCGGGTACTATCCCATAAAAAGGAGTGCTCGTTGGTGTAATCATTCCGGCGAATTGAAGTCCCATCTTTCTTAGTGTTTCTGAAAAAATGATGTTGAGCCCGGCTCCTCCATCAATTAGCACTTTTGTGACAATCATACTTGCGATAGTTGGATCTAGAACCAATGGGTAATGTCCTACGTTTCCCACGCTAGTCCATTGGTCCTCTCTTGAGAACTGGATTGGATACTGTGACAAATTGAGATATCTTGGAGTAGCCGGTTCTGCTGCCATGATGGTTCGTAGAGCTAGCTTTTCTTGATGTTTGCTTCTGGAATCTGGGACCTCGGTGAAGATCACTACTACTGTCCCCCTGAATTTTTGGAATCCCTTGTCCTCGTGGTTGTCTTCATCTTTTTTCTGATTGTCTTCTTTTGTGTTTCCCTTACTATCTTTTCTTACGTATCGTTACTTAAAGGTGTAGCAATTTCCGATGGTGTGATTTGCTTTAGGGTGCAAGATGCACTGCATATTTTCAATGTCGTCATATCTTCTGGGTTTAGAAAACTTCCTTGACTTGTCAGCCACCGCTACGGTGTTGTCCGACCCACGTTTCCTTTCCTGATTTCTGCTGTTTCGATGATTTTGTCTGTCCGGGTTGTCTCGGTTGCTTCATTCCGGGAACCTTTCTCGTGTCTTCTCCTCTACAGTAATCATCTTTTCTACTGTGCGTCTGAATTTTTATTTGTTTCTCGGGTTCTCTTTGCAGAAATCCTAAAACTGCCACCTAGCCATGATTCCGTGAGAGAAAGCTTCGATTACTTCTTGTTCGATGATGTCATGTACTTGGGCATGCAGTTCGCCAAATCATCGATAGTAATCTCTGAGACTTTCGCCTTCTTTCTACTTGAGTCCCTTTAGTTCTGCGTGGGTGATTGGGTGCGTAATGATACCCGCGAAATTTTCATAGAAAGCTCTTTGCAAGTCCTCCCAATTTCTGATTGACCCTGGATTCAATTTATTGAACCATTGGAGGGCCATGGTTTCTAGGGACATAGGAAAGAACAAGGTCTTGATGTCGTCGTCTCCTCCAGCTAGTTCAATGGATTGTGAGTAGATTCTAAGCCACTGCCTTGGTTCGGTCTTGCCATCATATTTAGAGTGGTTGGACGGTTTGAACTTGTGCGGTAGTCGTATTGAAGCAAGTCTGCTTGCAAAACAGGGGAATCTATCGTGCGTCCCTGCTTCTCTGCACTCTGATTCAACACCTCCTTCCATCCAACTGTTGTTTTGGTGAGAGTAGTTCTGTGGGGTTGTCCGAATGGTTGCTTCACTTCTGATCTATCTTGGTTGTTCGGCTCGGTAGTTTTGACTGTGGTCCCTTCTACTTTCTCTGTTGTGACTTCCACTTGGTCCAAGTCTCTCGAATGCAGACTTCCTTTGATTTTGATCTTCTTTCCTATGAGATGTTGACCTGGCGGGTAGTCTTGAATGGGTTCTTCCATCGTGTGTCTTTAGGGCTGCTGTCCAGAGAAGTTCCTAAAGCTGTTCCTACTGTTCACTGGGATGCGAGGTCATTTCGAGTTCTTCAAGAGCTTCTCGGATCCTGTTGTAGGGTGTGTTCGCCGCACGTCTTTCTTTGACTTCTTGTTCTGATTTTCTTCTGTTGTATTCGGCTAGATCTGACTCATATTTGATCCAAGCTTCCTTGTGCTGCCTAGCACATCGCTGGCGTCCTTGTTTCAACTTGTTTCTTCTTTCTCTAGCTTGTCTTTGATTCTCGGTCTCACCATCGTAGCCCTGAGCAAAGGGTGATATGTTGGACTCAGATTCATCTGATGACCTAATGTCGGGTGCTTCTAAGGGGATCAATGGTGATCGAGGATGGTGAACCATGAGTACTTCCCATGCGAGAACTGTTCTGTTATTAGCGTTGGTTTCCATACTGTCGGAGTTGCCGATAACTTTAGTAGAGGCTTCAAGGTCGCAGATAGAGTCTCCTTCTTGGTAGGGTAGAATTGCTGTTGTCGTCGTGCCGACCCGTCGGGTACTGCTATCCTCAGGAATAGAGCCTGGCCAGTGGACGATGCAGTCTTGAGATGTTATAGTTAGTACGAGACCTTCCTGAGCTCCTTTTAGTGGCATTCTAAGCACTGGGCCGAGGGATCCTTCGAGTTGTGCTTAGTAATACCTTGCCATGTTGTGGAGTCCAAACGGGAAAAGATCCGACTTCTTGGAAAGATTCTGAGTGCACTCTGAGTTGTATTCTTGATATGCTGAGGTTGCGTTCTGTAGCCTCATTGGAAAAGAACTTGGATTCTCGAAAGAACTCGGGTCATACTCCATCTTGGATGCGGAGCCTGAGTTCGAGTCGGATGCGCAAAGCCGTGAAACCTGAGTTGAATCGGACATCACGAGCTGTGCGAATCTTCCGGTGATTTTATCTGTCGTAGTCGCCAAAATAGGAAAGTTTTCATGGTGAACCGAATCTTCGAGAAGACGGCTTTGGAGCTTGCCATCGTCGCCTACCTTGTAGATCCATGAACCGAAGATGAAGGTTGATCCCATTGAGAAGATCATGTTGTCGAGGTCCATCGAGCTCTCGGATGCAAATTCGCCGAAAGCCCCTACCTGGCGCACCAGCTGTCGATGTTTGACCATGGATAGCCTGCCATGGGGGTCCCCGGGGCAGTATGTTCGGGCTTCAGCGTATGCGGAACTCGTCGGTGAACGCAAGAGACAGTCGATTTATCCTAGTTCAGGCCCTCGATCGTGATCGAGTAATAGCCCTACGTCCAGTCGGCGTTAGCCTTGCGTTGGATTGATTGTGTGTAGTTGTTATGTCAAAAGTCCTTCTGCTCCGCTAGGAACCCCGCCCTCCTTTATACGGTCAGGAGGTCAGAGTCCTAGTCGGTTTACAATGAGAGTTCCTAGTAGGATTACAGAACAATACTACTACTAGGATTACATGAAAGGAAACCTAGTTAGACTAGATCTTCTCTCTTCCTTGCGGGGTATCCCGTGGGTCCCGCATTGACAACCAGGGAGCTAGCTTGCCGTGGATACCAAACCGATGCACTCCCCTCGTAGGAGATACCTTGAGGTACACATGATCCCCAACCTCAAATTCCAAAGGTCTTCTTCGCTTGTCGGCATATGCTTTCTGCCGACTCTGGGCTGCCTTCAAATGACTCTGAATAAGAACGACTTACTCACGAGCCTCCTCGATGAATTTTAGCCCAAAGTATCCACGATCTCCCACTTCAACCTAGTTGGGTGGCGTCCTACACTTCCTTCCATATAGAGACTCAAAGGGCGCCATGCGGATACTTTCTTGGTAGCTATTATTGTAAGAGAACTCTGCTAGTTTCAAGCAGGCCTCCCACTTCTCAGGGAAATAAATGGCACAGGCTCTCAACATATCTTTGAGCACTTGATTTACCCTCTCGGTTTGGCCATCAGTCTAGGGGTGATAGGATGAGCTGCGGAGGAGACTTGTCCCAAGACACTCCTGGAGTTGCTCCCAGAAGCGAGAGACAAAAATTGATCCTCTATCAGAGATGATAGTTAGTGGAACTCCATGTAGAGTCACAATCCTATCCAGATACAACTCAGCATACTGCCTGACAGAGTATTTAGAATTTACTAGGAGGAAATGAGCGGACTTGGTGAGGCGATCAATAATGACCCAGATAGAGTTATAACCCTTGGTTGTGCGGGATAAACCCACAATGAAATCCATAGAAATATCTTCCCACTTCCAAACAGGAATGGGCAAGGGCTGCAAATAACCTAGGGTACGCAGATGATCTGCCTTAACTCTACCGCAAGTGTCACACTCCGCAACATACTGGGTGATATCTTGCTTCATGTAGGACCACCAGTACAATTGGCACAGATCGTGGTAAATCTTGTTGCTGCCAGGATGGATAGACAGCTTTGAATGATGAGCTTCATTCAAAATCTTCCTTTTTAGCTCCTCATTGGATGGGACCAGCAGTCTATCCTTATATCTCACCACTCCATGTTCATCAACACTAAAGTGAGGGCCACGCCCTTCGGCCATCAATTTTCTAATGTGGGGAATTTCTTCGGGATCTTCCTTTTGCTCTCGAATAATCTGCTCTAGCAATTCTGAGGTCAATGCAATATGAGCTAGCACCTCTGTGTGGTTGAGAGACAAAGGTATTTCCTCAACCTGATGTGACTTACGGCTCAAAGCATCTGCTACAACATTGGCCTTTCCAGGATGATAATGAACTTCCAAGTTGTAATCCTTTATCAACTCTAGCCATCTTCGTTGCCTCATGTTTAGCTCAGACTGAGTGAAAATATACTTGAGGCTCTTGTGATCAGTAAAGATGTGCACTTTCTTGCCCAACAGATAGTGCCTCCAAATCTTCAGAGAGTGGACTACAACAGCTAGCTCTAAATCATGGGTGGGGTAATTCACCTCATGCTTCTTCAGTTGGCACAAAGCATAAGCTATCACACGCCCATCTTGCATAAGCACACACCCCAGTCCTGTCTTTGAGGCATCACAATATACATCAAAGGGCCTATCAATATCTGGTTGGGCCAACACAGGAGCAGTGGTCAGGAATGTCTTCAGAGTTTGGAAAGCTTCCTCACAAGTTGGGTTCCAATCAAACTTAGCTTCTTTTTGGAGCAGCTTGGTCATTGGCTGGGCTATCTTGGAGAAATCAGGAATAAAACGCTGATAATACCCAGCTAGACCAAGGAACTGACGAATCTGATGCACAGACTTAGGAGATTTCCAATCCAATACATCTTGCACCTTGCTGGGATCTACAGAAATGCCCTCAGGTGTCAACACATGTCCCAAAAACTGCACTCGATCTAACCAAAATTCGCACTTGCTGAATTTAGCATACAGCTTGTGCTCCCTTAGTCGAGCCAGTACTATCTGAAGGTGTTGGGCATGCTCTTCATCATTGTTGGAATAGATCAGTATATCATCAATGAAAACCACCACAAACTTGTCCAGCTCCGGCACGAAAACTGCATTCATCAAGTACATGAAGAAGGCCGGGGCATTGGTGAGACCAAAAGACATCACTAGGTACTCATACAGTCCATACCTAGTAGAGAAAGCTATCTTTGGTATATCACTTGGTCTGATCTTGATCTGATGATAGCCTGACCGGAGATCAATCTTCAAGAACACCTTGGCACCCGCTAATTGGTCGAACAAAGTATCTATGCGGGGCAAAGGATACTTGTTCTTAACTGTTACCGCATTAAGGGGGCGGTAATCCACGCACATCTGTAGGGTACAATCCTTCTTCTTCACAAAAATGGCTGGGCAGCCCCATGGTGAAGAACTAGGATGGATGAAACCTTTGCCCATCAATTCTTCCAGTTGCTTCTTCATCTCTGCTAGTTCCCTTGGAGCCATGTGGTACGGACGTCTAGAGATAGGAGCAGTACTGGGCTCTAGTTCAATGGAGAATTCTACCTCTCTGTCTGGTGGCAACCCTGGAAGATCTTCAGGAAAAACATCTGGAAACTCACAAACCACAGGGATGGGAGTAAGATCAGGAGAGGCTTTAGCATGGGCAGCAATAGGTAAGACTGGATCTGAGGGTATAATAAGAGACATCCTATCCTTAGAAGAAGGAAGCCATAACTCCACACCTCTCCTCTTCATATCCAATACTACCCCATACACCCGCAACCAGTTCATTCCAAGAATAGCATCAATGCCTTGCCCAGGCATTATCATGAACTATAGACGGTAAGTGTGGGTGGCTAATACCAAACTTACTATATCCGTGCAGGTATTGATGAACAACTATGAGCCCATAGTATGGATCTTATAGGCATATGGTATAGCCATAAGTGGTAAGTTGTGCCGCTTTACAAACCCCATGCTCATAAAGGAATGTGATGCACCAGAATCGAACAACACAAGAGCTAGATGGGAGTCGATGGTAAACATACCAGCCATAACTACCTCCTGCTGCACAACCTGCTCAGCATCTGTGAAGTGCACCTGACCAGACCTGTTGGGCACTTTCTTCTTGATGATGGTCCTCTTGATAAGCCTGGAGTTCACTGACGGTTGAGCGGGCTGAGCTGGCTGATGTTGGGGACACTCCCTAGCATAGTGGCCATCTTTGCCACACTTGAAGCAAGCACCTGGCTTGTTCCCGAACCCCTAACGAGGTGGGACCTACTATCCCTAAGGTTTCTGAGGTTGCACCTACTGAGGGGGTGCACGGTACTGAGTGGAGGAAGTCTGTGAAGTTTGCTGGGGTTGGCGGAACAAAGGCCTGCCGGATGGTTGATAGGACCCTCGCCGGACAACCTGTATCTTCTGTGTGTGAGGGTGGCTAGAAGACCCTATGTCCACCCGCTTCCTCTTCCAATCAGCTTGAGACACCCGCTGAAAACCCTCCATGGCAATGGCGGCGTTCATCAGCGCCCTGAAGGTCTGATAGTTCCCCGTATACAGTTTCTCCTGAAGGAGGGGAGCGAGACAACAAAAGAAGCATTCCTTCTTTTTGTCATCAGTGTCCACCTGACTACCAGCATATTGGGCCAAGTGATTGAACTTGTTCACATATTCCATCACTGTCCTGTTCCCCTGGCATAACTCCAGGAACTCAGTCACCTTCTGGTTGATGACACCAGCAGGGATAAAGAACTCTTAGAAAGCGGTGGAGAACTCCCACCATGTTGCCGGATGATCAGGCTGCTCCACGGCCTGGAAGGTGTCCCACCATGCACCTGCGGACCCCAAAAGCTGTTGCGCCACAAAGTGCACCTTCTGCTCGTCGGTCACTCCGAGCAGCTGAAATTTCTGCTCCAGAGTGCGAAGCTAGTGCTCCGCCTCTAGGGGCTCATCAGATCGCGTGAACGTGGGTGGGTGAGTCTTGAGGAAGTCCTGGTAAGAGGACTGTCCCTTAGGACGGCGGGCACCACCCCCGTTCCCACCGTTGCCCCCGTGGCCTCCACGGGCAAGGCCCGCGATAGCTTGTGCCATAATGTCCATGGCACGGGCTGTCTCTCGGCGAGCAGCCATCAACTCAGCCATCATCTCTGTGGGAGTCATCGGCGGAGGCGGTGGTGGTGGCGGGAAAGGCTAAGGAGCCAGAGGTGGAACCTCCCAACCTCCCCCGCTGCCATGCTCAATGGCTCGGCCACTGTCGCCCTGGCCCTTGTGAGCTGCCCCAGAACTGGTGCTCCCACGTCCAGACCTTAGGTTCATCTGTAAGAGATAGGAACCATCCATTAGAACACCCTTCCGATCAGAATCAAGGGATTAGAGAGATGATAACACAATTATTAAAGCATTCATTTAGTTAGTCCTACCAATTTACTACTCACTTATACATGAAGGAGGATTTTAGTTCAAGTAAGATGCTATTATTATGATGCATGCTTCGGCCTATACATTCACTCGAGCCGGAATATAGCGACATTCGTAAAAATTTTGGCACATCGCACACTCACTTTCCGTATACTAAGCGATTTCTTACGCAACGTAAGTCAGTGTACCTATAGAGAATTGATTAGATAAAACTAGTGCCGCTATCCTAGATATACCATATTGCTAGGGCTTATATTTATTTACATAATATAATCGCATCCTACTTTTTGCAAAACTTTTGTTGGTCAAATTTTTAGGTTTGAAACAGAGTGATGAAACTCGTAACCATTATTGGCTCTGGTACCAACTATGGCAGAACCGCCCTAAATAGCATACTTACGGAGGCGCTCGTCTTCCACCAGACACTAAGCACCCCGAAAGCAAGCTACAGCGAGCGGTGTCCATCGGGCACACCCCGAGGGGGAACCCGAAAGATCCACATTTTTCCCAAGGATCCAATAATGAGAACGAGTTACAATACAAGTCCATTTCATACATTGGAGTTTCTTAAAAAGTACATTATTACAATACCAAATACCAGAGTGCGGAATGATAACAGCGGAATTTAAAAATAACAACTAGCGATAAGGGCGAGGATCCAACTGTGCCCACCAAAAGAATCCTCCACACAAAGGGGTACTCCTCAAGCATCACCTGCAACAGGGGTAAACAAACCCTGAGTACACAATGTACTCGCAAGACTTATCCGACTAATGGGAATGGTTTCCCGACTCCAAGGAGTATGCTAGGCTTTATGGTTTGCTGGTTTTTTTTAGCAAAAGCAGCACTAAGAGTGAGTCCTTATTTATGTCTTATTATTAGTCGTATTAAGTTATTAGCTAGCCAGTCTATATAAGCACCTGTTCTACTTTCAAGCAAGAGTTGAGCAATCAGTTCCATTTCTTCTCCTTTCAACTTTTAGTTCTTACTACGATGCTAGAGTTAAGACAAGCCGTACCGACTCGGCGGCGATTCGCGAACCAATGTGCCCAGCTGGGTGCCCCAAAAACACACGCCCCGTTTGTACCCGAGGCACAAGCAGGACTAACCCACCACTCTCCTGTTCCGGGTGTCTAGGTCCCCGTCCAAACTTGGACTCCAAGCCCCCACCCCTGAGTCCCGAACTCAGTGTGGTGCAAGGACCTCCACCATATTCGACTCCAATCAGTCAGTCCGGAAAGAGCTAGATCCGCGACAAGAGAGCAACAAGTCTTCCCTGCACCCATACCCAAGTATGCGCTTGGGACAATAGATCTATGACTTGCCTAGCGTCCATTGCAATGATCGGTCCTTAACCGACACAGATAGGGAAAAGATGTAACTGAGCTATGCCCTGTTTGCCGTAGGACACAACCCCTTACATCCACCAGTACCAAATCCATATCCCTGCCTGATCACCATTTCCTTTCCACCATTTTATTATGAGTGATCATATTTTATTACCTACTTGCGAGTAATGGCAGGTTACTCATGCTACCAACATCCTGAGCATAGCAACTACTCGACCTATACTAGTAGGACTCATGGGTAGATATATTTATGCATGTAGTTTCCATAAAATGCTTGTAACTTAAATGCACATCACATATATATATTCAGTGAGCATTAAAATAGGGGTTATGCACCGAGGCTTGCCTTGGGCAGGCGCCGGGTCAGCAGGGTCAGCACCAACAGGCTCCTGGGCTCCCTCCTGCATGAGGATCTCCTCCTCATACTCCTCGATCACCTCGTCGTACTTCGGCTCGCCGACGGGCACGAAGTCTACCAGTTCGCGATCTACATGAAATGGCGATGCAATGTTTAATAATATGACACAGCAACTCTTAACCTAAAAGTACATCCATTAAACTAATAAGTGAGGTCTACCCACTAAAGGCTAAGCTACGTATCATCACCACTAACAAGTATGAAACATGGCATATATTCTTATAGCAACTACAGGTATTCTTACTCCTAATACCGATTTAATCTAGATACGATAAAACAAGAGTAATGGCTTATTTTGTTTAACAACCCATTCTCAGGCTACAAAATTTACAGCAAGTACATAACAACCTAGTGGACCTACTGTAAAATTTTTGTGGCTATATCTATCACCAATTATCGACAAATATTCCTACAAGTATTAACCTACCTAATATTAGCTCTCTAGTTTTGAATTTATGACACAATGCTCGCCATAGCTAATTGCATTCTAACTATACTAACAAGTAGATGGTATTTTTGCGAATCTAACAAAATTAATCTCACCATTTTTTGACAACTACGCAATTTACTACGATTTATCGAAGTTCAATTCATAACTAAAATAAATAAACATTTCTAATTTACTGGAATTTAAGGAAACCGAATCCTACCCCTCGGCCCAACTCGCGCTGGCTCGGCCCACGCCGTTTTCCTGCCCACACATGCCAGCAGGCCCTAGCGCGGCCCAACACCGGTGGCCCAACGCGGAACCGCGCGCGCCTAGCGCAATCACAAATAAGCCCCCGCCATTTACTCTATTCGTGCAACTAGCCCGAGCACTATTACACTAAGTCACAGGCTTCACAGATAGCACCCTCTACATTCCTTTCTTTGCCGCGGCGACGTCCCCCGGCACCAGGGCGCGCACCGGCGCGACGGCGCGGCACTGGGCGGCTACGCCGGCGTCACCCGACCCTCCACTACCTAACTAAGGGGCCGATGATTACCTTGGGGACGAAGAGTAGCGACTGGAGGCTACACGACGAACAGGGGCGCCATGCCAAGCCCCCTCCCCGGCGATGGTCCCTTCCCTGCGATGGCAGGCGCGTTCCCGTGAGTGACAGCGAAGATGAAGCAAGCAACTATGCTAGAGAGCTTAAGGGACTACCCACAGATACCTTCGCATTGACGGTACGGTCGGAGATAGCCCGAGCCGAGCTGGCCGCGTGCGCACCGACGCCACAGCAGCGCACGGCGATGACGCAGCCGCGTCAGGGAAGGTTGGACTGCTGCAACACTGCGACCGAGGTGCATAGGGTGCTCAGGATGGTAAAGCGGGGCTGGTGGTGCACTGAATTGCCACGGGGTGCCTTGGTTGCGTGGTTAGCCGACGGTGCAGACCGCCCTGGTCTTATGGACCCGATGGCGCGGTATTTCAAAACTAGGGCACAACACGGGGACACAGGCAGTTAGGTGGGGATGGTTGCGTGGACAGTTACCCAACAGAGCTGAGGCTGCGACGAATTTGATTAGATTGCTGTGGTCAGAGCGAATTGAATGAAGGAGGTCCCGCTGGTCATGGCTACAGCAAGGACATGGGCTCTGGCGTGGCATGGCTTGGTACAGCTATGGTCGTCAACGCAATGTACCCATGCCCATAACGATGGAGACAGCGAGGCGTGCCCAGGCGGCTATCCGCACGGTCGAGGCTGCAAGCCGACGAGGTGCGGTATGGCGTCACCGCGGACAGCGCCGGACAAGACAATCACAGTGCAGCGCGACACCGGGTGATGGGGAGACAAGCGATCATTCCATGTGCGTGCAACCAAGGCAAGTCAATGGGAGCAGTGTCGGCGTGGAGATGGGCGGCGTATAGCGCGGACCCGGTGCATCTCCGGCCAAAGCAGGGCAGAGCAGGGCATGGCACGGCAGGCAAGGTCAGCGCCCTGGATGCAGCGTGTCAGCCAGTGAGGTGACCCGCATGCCAGCAAGGGTAGCAGGCAGCCAAGGCAGCAGCATCCAGGGCTTGTGTGTTCATGGGCGGCAGCAAGGGCACAGTTGGCGCTCCGTCGCGCTGGGTGAGCCAGCAGCGGCAGCAGGCCAGGCAGTGGTGGTGGTCGCGGCCAGCGCTATGGCAAGCGGTCAAGGCCTGCAGTGACATGGCCAGGCGAGTGCGTACACGTGCAGGCGCGGTAGTGGGATGTGACCGGCGCGGCAGTGCGCTGGCAAGCCAGCAGCGCTGCTAGGCCAAGTGGTGACCACACCCAGAGCTAAGTCATGTGCCGTGCATGCTTTTTAAAGTAGCTTGAAAACTTGTACACGATGCTCCAAAAGCCAAACCAATTGTTCGATGCACAAGAGGGTACATTGGGTTGTCGATCGGAGTCAAGATATCGTACCACTTCCTAAGCCAATCACTCTACAATTATTGCCAAAGGTGTCTTCGTCGACCTTCTTTCAAACCTACGTGGAACGACTTAACTTCGAATGGTTTCACGTCGAATCCCAAATCCGACCCACTTGATGTACTAACAAGCTATCCTTGTCCTCGACCGCACATATTTCATCGCCGTTCGCAAAAACGTTCTATAGCATTTTTGTTCGACAAAAATTTGGTTAAGTGACATGAAACGTAACATTGTTTCATGTTTTGGATAAACGTTTCAAGCACCATTTTTGTTTTATACATTATGTTACACACATTTGCACCTAAGTAGGATGCTCATGCAATGTTTTAGCAAAAACAGTACAATTACAGTCGAGATGATGGACTAGAGGGTGGTGAATAGTCCTTTCTAAATATAATCGCGCCGGCTAACCAAAATAAATATGGAATTAAGACAATCGGTCTAGCCAAGACTACACCCCTCAATCAAAGTTCACAAACACCTTAAAAAGATCCTAATTAAGCAATAAAGGTGTCGGGCTAGCTAGAGCTCATATAACCAATTCTAGAAGCAAGGTCACACAAACCTATGCCACTAGTACTTTAAGCAACAAGGGAGCTCCTACACATGCTAGTAAGCAAAAAGCATAGAGCTCCTAAGCTCACTAGCTATGCTCAATAACAAGGCAACCAATGCCAAATTAGAGAGCGCAAATACTTAGCTACACAAACTAAGTAATGTGACTAACAATGTTACACAAACCAAATTAGCCACGCAAGGGAGCTACTTCTATGCTACACAAGCAAGAAGGTAACTAGTGAGCTACATAAGCTAACTAATTACTAGAGCAACTACACAAGCACAATGTATATGAAAGTAATTACAAGCTTGTGTAAGGGGATTGCAAACCAACAGAAAGAACAATGTTGACACGGTGATTTTCTCCCGAGGTTCACGTGCTTGCCAACACGCTACGTCCCCGTTGTGTCGACTGCTCACTTGGTGGTTCGGTGACTAATTGGCATCACCCGCCAAGTCTGCACGTCGGGCACCGCAAGAACCTACCCCAAAAGTGAGGATAGCTTAATGACATGCTCAACTAGAGTTGCTCTTCGCGGCTCCCGCGGGGCGAGCACAATGCCCCTCACAAAGCTCTTCTGTGGAGCACCGCACATGCTTCTTGTGGGCTTCGACGAAGACCACCACCAAGCCGTCTAGGAGGTGGCAACCTCCAAGAGTGATAAGCACCACCCGCTTGCAACATGATCACCTAGTGCCACTCGATGTAAGCTCACGATGCAATCGCACTAGAATCGCTCTCTCACACAATCGGATGATCACTATCAAGCATATATGAAATGGTGGGCTCCTAAGCACTCTCAAGTATGGACACAAAGTCCCCTAAGGTGCTCAGCACTTGCTATGGCTGAGATCCCCTTTTATTTATAGCCCCACGGGCTAAACTAGTCATTACCCCTTCACTGGGTAATTTTTGGGACGACTGGACACGCAGGTTGTTTGCACCGGAAGCGTCCGGTGTGGCGACCAGACACGTCCGGTCGCTACGTGACTGCCACGTGTCCCATTCAAATGAAATAGCCATTGCCATCCAGCACCGATCGGACACGTCTGGTGTGACCTACCGGACGTAGGACGGGCAGCGTCCGGTCGAGTCTAGAGAGCTCCCAGAGCTGCTCAACTCCGATAGGACACGTCCGGTGTGACCGACCGGAAGCAGGACGGGCAGCGTCCGATCAAGTCCACAGAGCTCCCAGAGCTGCTCAACTCCGACCGGACGTGTCCAGTGTGGCCGATCGAACACGCCCCTGCGTCCGGTCCTCTCTGGACCAATACCCGCGCTCCACATTACTACGACCTGATGCTAAACAGTGATTGCTCAGCGTCCGGTCATTGCTATGAGCCAGAGTCTAGTCACCTCGGCAACTCTGTCCGTGCCTGGCTAGAATACCGGATGCGTCCGGTATATATATCGGACGCGTCCGGTCACGTCGGGAAATACCAGACGCGTCCGGTCCTCATATCGGATGCATCCAGTCACCCTGTGACCAGCACATCTAACTCATTTTCTTCACCAACTTCTTCTCCTTTGCAAATGTGCCAACACCACCAAGTGTATACCACCATGTGTATGTGTGTTAGCATTTTCACAATCATTTTCCAAAGGATTAGCCACTCAACTTACCACGCCACTCGATCCTAGCGATGATGCAAAGTTAGATCATTCGAGTTGCACTAGATGACCGATATGCAAACAAGTTTACCCCTCTTGATAGTACGGCCATCTATCCTAAACTCGGTTATCAACTTCTCTACACACCTATAACCGGTGAAATGAAATGCCCTAGGTTATACCTTTGCCTTGCGCATTCCATTCCATCTCCTCCATTGTTGATGCAACACATGCGCCAACCAATCACCAAATGATATGATCCACCTCATATCATCATGTGACTGTATTGGTTCATCGATCTTGACTTCACTTGCCTTTCACCATTGCCTTCGTCCATTGGCGCCAAGTCTTGCTCAAGCTTCACTGCCATGCGGTCCATCGCTCCAAAGCCTCCGACTTGCCCTTCACTATTGCAACCGGTCCATCAAGCCAAGTCTTGTCTTGATCTTCTCCACCTTGATCACATGACTCAATGTCATGTCTCATGTGCAATGAGCTCTTTCATCATCACATGTGTGAGCTTTGCAATATCTCTGAGCCATTTCCACCTTCATGGCATATGTTGCTCACACACATGTACCTGTGGACCAATCACCTGTGTATCTCACATAAACATAATTAGTCCACCTAGGTTGTCACTCAATTACCAAAACCACACAAGGACCTTTTAGTCTCCCCCTTTTTGGTAATTGATGACAACTCTACAAAAATATGGAACTTAAGCTCTTTTGGATTCATGTTGCTTGCCCAAGCAATTTTACCCTATGTAAATAATTTTGGACAAGTACCACAAACCCAAAATGGTAGTATTAGCTCCCCCTATATATGTGCTAGAGTGTTTGGTTTGAAGCTCGCACATATGCATAGATTGAAATTATGGGAGAGTAATTACTACCAAATGATGCTAAGGTGTATAGAATAAACCTTTAAAGTGTGATACCAATCGAAGTTGCACTTTTAACACCATCCTTAGCACCATGAGTAGCTAGACAACAAAAATACTAGAAACCCCATGAGATCAACATTATAAGCAAGGTTCTAGTATCACGTGTAGATATACAAGTCTAGCTACCATCCTATGCATGCTAGTTATCAAATCATCATTCAAGTTCTATAACTAGCATACATCACACAAGAATGCATATCAAATTTAAGAAATTTATGCAATGCTAGCAAGCACATGACTATGCACATATCAAATGCAACCAATCAAAGTTCATGAGCTTGCTCCCCCTACTTGTGTGCTTCTCTTGTCCAAGAATGATCCATCTCCTACTTGTGTGCTTCTCTTGTCCAAGAATGATTCATCTCTTTTCTTCATTGTTGCTCCCTCTTTGTCCATGTCCATGTCCAACCTCTACTTTGTTGTTTCAATCTCTCCCAAAGCTTTCATGTCTTTATACAATCTCTCCCCCTTTGTCATCAATTTCCATAAAAAGGTGTGCTTCTCATTGATGCAAAGGTTTGCATTTGGGGTAGATGGTTGAGGCTTGAATCTTGCATTTTTATGGACATCACTTGATTGTTGGAATGACACCACTTGTATAGCTTCTTGAGATACCACACATAGGATCTTTGACCTTGATACCAATTTGTGGGACACCTCCCCATATGTGATAGCATGGGTCATTCATTTGATACGCTTGAGCTCTTGTAGGTGAGGGATGCACTCTTCATTTTGATGATCACTTAAAGTTGAGGATTACTTGTGGAACCATCGTCTTGCATGATTGATACCACGTGTAGATGTGATACCATTTGAAAGAATTTTCTAGTATGGAACCACTTGTTGGATTTATCAATAAAAATATTTCTTGAACTTTTGCTATCTTCATGAGTACCACTTATAGGATATCACTTGAAACAAACAAACTAGATATCCATTTGCATTGTTGTCTTGTGCCTGTACTCTTATCACTATCATGAGCTTTTATGGTTGACTTGAACTAAATTGATTTGCCTAAGCTTTCAAGTCCGGTTTGAACCAATGACAAGCTTCTTCACACCTCTTACTAGGGTTATCTTGCTAATGTTGTACTTGTCACTTGTTAGCAATCCAAATTAAATCAAGTATTTTGGTTCACTAGCTCATGAACAAATTCATATACTAACCACTAGATCAACTAATCATTCAAGCAATAGTGGTAGGCTATGAATTTAAGCATTTCATTTGTTATGCATGATCCTATGAAGCATTTACTATATGCACTAATCGCATACTAGTAAGGGATGAAATGATCATGCACATTACAATGATACCTTTGCTATGTTGGAGTAGAGGATAGTCACATAGATTCCAATTTATTACTCCAATAGCAATGTGAAGTCTAATTATAAGCTTGGTGAAGACCAATCATGAATAATGAAAACCATTCTTCACCCATATGATTTGAGAACCACTAATATGATCAAGTGCACTATCTTGTTGTGGTTAGCTTTCTTTATCTTTTGATCAATGCTTGCATGAGAGCATCAATGTGAGAATACCAATTGAAATGCCATGACTAGCTCTCTTTTGGGTGTTGCTTGCTTTTCTTGATCAACCCTTTTGATTGCTTCAACTAAGCATCTCAAATGTCCCTCGGATCACCACTTCCATGTTAGCCTTCCAAGTACCACACTTGATTTACCTACACATAGGCGGCAAGCCCCTACACTAGGGAGAAGTGAGCTCTCTCCAAAGAACCACTCTTGACACTCACTTGAAATAACTTGATTGATTGATCCAAGTGATGGACTTAACTTGATGAATAACCTTAAATCCTTTTCTTTCTAATTGTTTAAGTCCTTTTATTTCTTGCAAATGATCTCCAATCATCACTTAGAACTTAAACTTTATTTCCATCTTGAGTTTGATCTTGATCTTCCAATTTGAGTACCAAGTGTGTGCCAAGTACACTCTACAATCAAATGGCCTTGTACCATGGCCTTGTACTTTTTGCTTGTCATGCTTTTAGATCATCTCAAAACCAAACTTAGGTGCCTCAATTACTTATAAACATGTTTCCAACTTGAGGACCTTTCAATCAAAGTGACTCTAGATCAATCCAACATTTATCACTTTTCTGACAGATTTTGTACTGTTCAAAGAAAAATACATATCTCCCAAAGTACAAATACAAATAACATGAAATTTTGTGGATATGTGGTTAACTAAGTTATCTAGTAGCTGTAAAAATTTGAACTTCATTTGACTTCTAGATTGCTACCAGATATCAATTCTTCCACACTGTTACAAGCTAAAAACTGTTGCACTATAGTTGACAAGATCCACTCCAAAACCGAAGCATATCTTGTCTAATTCTCATGAAATTTGTACAGAATATTATACCATAAGTCTAGAGCATGTACACCAATTTTTATGCCAATCTAATAAGTTTTGATCACTCAATCATGGCTAAGATCACAGCTCGCTCAGATTTTCAATATAGGACAGATTTCAATTACTTGAGTTATACTTCATCAACTGTGAATCAAACTTGACACTAACTTGTTTGAATACTTCCACAAGTCATATATCCATTCAATCCACTTACTAAATGTCATCTTATGAACTTATTCATCACAAATCAATCCAAACTTGATTACTAAGCTATTTATCCATTCAAACATCTCATAGCAAGCAACATTGCATTTTATCCAATTCAATCAACTCATATGCACCCAAATCAAATGATCAACAAGAGATATATCTTGGTTAGCTCATGATCATCTAACTAGCAAGCTTCAACTCAATTATTTGCAAGCCATCAAATATATCCAATGAATCACCAATAACTTGAATTATAGCACTTGTTTGTTGATAGCACTTGGACTTCACTCAGTTATCATGGCATTGGGTTTGGATGTGCACTAGGTTTCATATCTTGACTCAATATATGATGATCAATATGAAATCAATTTAATCAAGTCTCCAATGCTGATGGTACCTACAATCAATCATCCACTTTTTGATGGTACCCAAACAAGTTTGGGCCCTCTCAAGTTAGGAGCAACATACTTAGGCAAAGCCTTAGTATGAGTAGCGGGATGTTTTGCAATTGCAACCAATGAGGTACCATTGCCATCCTTCCTAAGAATAGAATCATCATCAATTGAAATAGGCTTAGGAGTGTTACCTAGGGGACATGAATGTGCCATATGTCCCCTTTTCCGGTATGAGAAGCACTTTCTCTTTAATTGAGCCTTCTCTTCCTTGCTCATGTGGTGCTTCTCATTGCCTTGCCTCTCATGGATTGCTTGACCCTTCTTCTCAAGCTTGGTAGGACACTTAGAGGCAAAGCGTCCCGTATTTCCACACTTCAAGCACTTGATGTGAGCATAGACTTTCTTCTCATCTTGTGTTTTGCTCATCATCTTGGCATCTTGAATTTGCATTGGATGCCTTGTCTTTCCACCCCTTCTTGTTTTCTTCTTCTTCATCATCAAGTCACCACGATCTTCATGATAGATCTTGACTTGCTCTTGGGGTATCTTCTCTTGCTCAACTTGTGGCTTTGGTTGAGACTCTTCTAGTTGCTTCACTAATTTCTTGGTTGGGCACATTGAGGTAACATGACCCCAAGTGCGGCCTCTCTTCTTCTTCTTTTATCTTCTTGAGCTTCTTAATGTTAGGGCAACCATTTGCAAGGTATCCCGCTTCATGACACCAATAGCATATGGTATGAGAGAGCTTTCTTTGTTGTAGCTTCTTCATCTTTCTTTCTCTCTTTCTTTCGCCCTTTGTCATTTTCTTCTTGAAGCCAAGGCCACACTTGTCACCATAGTTTCTTTGGGTCTTCAACATGTTCTCAAAGGTGACTTTTGAGTTGTAGCACCTCTCTAACTTGTTGCTCAAATTCTTTACTTCATTTTTGAGCTCATTGTTCTTCTTCAAAAGGTTAGTCTCACAAGACATAGAAGTAGAATAAGCATCTATATGTGAAGAACATGGCATATCTAATAGATCATCACAAGAGGTGGATACATGCTTCTTCCCTACCTCACAAGGGTTAGCAATAGTATGTGATTGATCATGTGACCCATGTGATGAGCTTATACTTGGCCATCGGGCCGACCCAGCTCGGCACGGCCCGGGCACGAGCCAGGCATGGCCCGGAGGATGTTGGGCCCGCACGGCACGCCGTGCCTCCCATGCTGTGCCGTTGCGGGCCTCGTGCCTTGCCATCAGCCTAAGCACGGACCTGTGGGCCTAAATTCGTGCTGGGCCGGCCTGCTAGGCATGGCCAAATCACCAAGCCGTGCCAGCCCGAGGCCTGTAGGGTTCAAAACACATCAAAAATTTCATCTCAAAAAGAAGTATTCAAATTTGAAATATTTTTTCCCAGAAGAGCTTCAAACCAAAACCAAAACCATACACATAGAGAACAAGAGGAAATTAAAAGGATAACTGAGCTGTGTGCAATGCTGCCTCATTAAAAAACTTTCTGGGTAAAACTCACCCTTGTGAGAAACCCCAGAAAGGGAAAAAGAGTGCAGCATAGCTCTTATAAGTCTTAAACATGTTCAAAGGTTTACATGATACATCACAGATACAGATCATAATCAAGTCTCAGGCTCTCAGCTCACCTCTCAAGTCTCACACTCTCACTGTCTCAATCTCAACTCTCAACTCAAGAACCACCAGATGCAGAAGCCACAGATGCAGATGTGCTAGCAAAAGGAGCAATAGAAGAAGATGCATCTTCATCAAGATAGAGATTCTCGAAGGAGTCTACCAGTTCTTGGTTGTCAACATCATGCTGCAGTCTTCTTTCACCCAGCTCCCAATCTTTTATGCAAGCAAGCATCTCCACATGTTCAGGCAATAGTCGACGGCGCCGCTCCTCAAGTATTCTTCCTGTCAAGCTGAAACAAGATTCTGAAGACCCTATTGAAATAGGAACTGACATAATGTCTCTAGCCATGATAGAAAGCACTGGATATGTTAGCTTATGGTCATGCCACCAGAGAAGTAGATCAAAGTCATCCTCATATGCAGTGATATTGTCACTGTCTAGATAAGAAGATAGCTCACAAGTAGTAGTAGAAGTAGATAAAGAAGGGCTGGGAGCAGAGGCAGGGGAAGGTCCAACAACACCAGATGCTCCAGGGCCTCCAAAAATTCTTCCCCATGCCTGCTTCCTCTTACCTGTGATGCTTGCAGGTTGTGCAGCCCTCCTTTGAGACCTAGTTGCACCAAACTTTTCTTCATACTTGTTAAACAACTTGAAAATTTCAGTTTTCACAATACCATAATAAGAACTGTAGTCAAAACTAGTTTTTTGTTGCATTATGGTAAGAACATTAAATAAACCTCTCATTTTACCTCTAGGATCAAGAATGAATGCAAATGAATACAACAGAGGTATGTCCTTCTAGTATTTTAGGTATTTAAGCTTCATAGGATAGACAATAGAAAACAAATTCTGATCCTTTGAACTTTCATGCAAATGAGTTATAATATCTAGCAGATGGCGCAGAATAAGTGGACTAGTTGGATAGTAAACACCAGAAAGAGTGACTGTGGAGTCATAATAAACTTCCAGGAATTCAAGTATTTTATCAGCAATATACCAGTGACTTGCAGTTAACAACGTTGAGCCATAGTTGGAATTAATGAACACAGAAAAAACATTCTTATATGGAAGCAGGTGTTTAAGCATAAGATATGTAGCATTCCATCTAACATCCATATCCAAACCAAACTTTCTAGGTCTAACACCCTTAGCAATGCAAAAGTTCTTGAACAAAGTAATCCTTTGATTAGATGAATTCAAAAAGTTAATAGCAGTTCTAAAATCCTCAGTGTAAGGTTTGAACCTTTTAAGCCAGATTTTACTATCAGATTAATAATATGGCAAGCACAACGTTGATGCACAAGATGATACTTAACCTTATTAGGATCTGAAGGTGTAGGTGCAGGTTCAGAACCCAGATAACCAGCAAACATAGGTGTCAATGTTTCCATAGCCTTAGCATTGGAAGAAGCATTGTCAAAAGTAACAGAGAACACCTTGTCAAGAAAACCAAATTCTTCAATCACACAAGCAACTTTTTCTGCAATATTCTCACCAGTATGTTTTACCTCAATCAAGCAGAGACCAATTACCTTTTTCTGCAACTCCCAGTCAGCAGTCACATAATGAGCAACAACACTGATATAGTCTTCCTTTGCATTACCAGACCAAATGTCTGATGTCAGACCAACAGAAGAAGCACCGGACAACACACAGTTCTTAATTATATTATGTCGTTCATTAAAAAGTTTGCCAAAATCTCTAGTGGTGGTCTGTCTAGAGACCTTAACAAACCTAGGATTATGAGCTCTAACAATGTATTCTTCCCAAGCATCAGTCTCACCAATTCCTAAAGGCAGATCAAGCTTAGCAATCAAACGACATAATTCAGATCTAGCAACTTCAGGTTTATAATCCCAGTTATAAAAAGAACCATCAGGATTATATGAAAGCCTAGATTGAACCCTAGCACGTTGATCAGTTTTAATCCTACATGATTTTTGGTGCCTTTTTAAGTGACCAGTGCCAACAGCAGATCTAGCAGACAAGGTAGATTTGCACATCTTACAAACAACCTTGGTGCAAATTCTAGAACCATTAATAACCTCATAGATCTCAAAATCAGCCCACATAGACGATTTGCGCTTACTAGTGTTACATGTACCAGCAACCGAAGGAGCAGAGCCGTTGGAGTTCGCAGTGGCCGTCGCCCCTTCGCCACCGTCTGCGTCCACATCGATCGAAGCAGCAGAGCCGTCCCCAAGATCGATACCGAACAACGCAGCAGCGTCGGCTCGAGTGTCGTCGTAGTTCTCGCCCTCTGGGGCCAAGCCAACCGACAGGAGGCCATCCTCGTCGGCCATGGCCGCCTCTCCAGCCCCGTTCCTCGACGGTGTGGGTGGCCGCCTTGCTCACTCTAAGCCGCAGCTAGAAGACAATGCATCGGCTACCGACCTACGAAACAATGGAAGAAGAAGAAATCAGAAGCATACATTGAAGAAGAAGAAATCAGCTAGGGGTTAGGGTTAGGGTTTCACCTGCGCAGCCGAAGCCCGGTGCTGGAGAAGACGACGAGCACCCAGAGTCTAGAGAAGACGACACTCAGTCAGCAACGACGGTGGACGGCGGAGGAGGGACAAATAGAGACAACCAACTCACATAATCAATGAGATCTAGAGGGGAGGGGATCAGGTAGGACTTAGTAGTAGGGAGTTGCTCATCGGCGGGCGGTGGTAGGCGGGGTTAGGGTTAGGGTTAGGGTTATGGATGTACCTACGCAACCAGAGCTCGGTGCCGGAGAAGACGAGGGCCACCTAGAGAAGACGACACACCGGTTAGAAGGACGGCGAGGGGCGGAGGAGGGGCAGATGGGACACGAACTCACATAGTCACCGAGATCTAGAGGGGAGATAGGGATAGGGAGAAGGGAGAGGTGGAGAGGGAGCAGGGAGGGGATCAGTTAGGAGGAGTAGGGAGCTGCTCGCCGGCGACAGGTGGATCATCGAGGTCACCTCACCGGAGTCGGGGAGGACAAAGTTGAGAGCGAGACTGCGAGGCGAGAGCAGCGAGGAGAAGCAAGAGCAGTGAGGCGAGGCAACAGGCGAGCGAGTGAAATGAGCTAGGGTTTTCGGGTGTGAGCCACCGCGGCCACGCCGTGAGTTTATATATGAGGGGGGGAGGTGGGGAGCTGGGCTGCGGGGAGGCCGGGAGGGGAGGAGTCAGTGGAGGAGTGAGGAGGGGGAGGGGGTGGCCAGGCCGCTACCGGGCCGGCTGACTCAGGCCAGGCCGTGCTGTGTCGTGCCAGCCCACGGGCCTGAGCATGTCACCAGGCCGTGCCGTGCTCGTGTCGGGCTAAAAAAGTGGGCTTCGTGCCGTGCCATCGTGCCTCGGGCTGCATGGCCAAGTATAGATGAGCTCTTACTTTTTTTAGATTTTTCATTTGAAAGTTCTTTAGTGAGAAAAGCATGGTCTTGTACCAAGTTATCTGAGTAACACTAAGTTCCTCATGAGCCAATTTTAGCTCCTCATCTGAACAAGTAGTAACATAAAGTAGATGCTTTTGTTGTTCACATGTGTTCTTTAGAAAAGAGTTTTCATTTTTTAATTTCTAGGTTTTAGCCTTCTCATTTTCTAAAGACATGGTCATGCTAGCAAGTTTACTAACAAGCACATCATATGAATCAACATGATCAACCACATTAGCATTGTGTACCTTAGTGTCACCTTGTGACATGAAGCAATGTGATGATGGGCTTGTAGTGGCCTCACAATCATCATCAAAGCATGAGCCATCATCATCACCATCAAGTGTGCATGGAGTAGTATCATCATGTGCATCACTTGAGGCATCATCATCAATCTTGTCAAGTGATCTTGTGGTAGAAAGATCATCATCATCACTTGACCATGAGGTGGAGCAATCTTCCACAATCACCAAATTGTGGTCATGCTCGAAACACTCATGCGCCTCCTCCTTGGTGCCTTTATCATCATCATTGGAGACACTCCCATATATTAAGTTGAGGTACAACCCAATATCATGGGCGGTCTTCATGTACATGATCTCCCCAAATATGTTATCTTTCATGGATTGATAGAAAATGTTAGTAGCTTGGCAATTGAAATGTAGGCATTTCTTTTACGCTTTAGTTGCATTCTTTTCATCCAACGTATGAGAAAAGCCCACATTTACGATCCACCACATTTGAGGGAAATGAACTTAAAATTGCATGTCATCAATTTTTCTACCGTGCAAAGTGTGTGCCATCAAAAGTATATGGACACTCAACATCTAGCCCATAAGCCTCCATCCTCTCGGGTCGGTGAAGACCACAAATGAGAGACCTGGCTCCGATACCACTTGTAGGGTCAAGATGGCGGACTAGAGGGGGGTGAATAGTCCTTTCTAAATATAATCGCGCCAGCTAACCGAAACAAATGCAGAATTAAGACAATCGGTCTAGCCAAGACTATACCCCTCAATCGAAGTTCACAAACACCTTAAAAAGATCCTAATTAAGCAATAAAGGTGTCAGGCTAGCTAGAGCTCACCTAACCAATTCTAGAAGTAAGGTCACACAAACCTATGCCACTAGTACTTTAAGCAACGAGGGAGCTCCTACATATGCTAGTAAGCAAAAAGCACAGATCTCCTAAGCTCACTAGCTATGCTCAATAACAAGGCAATCAATGCCAAATTAGAGAGCACAAATACTTAGCTACACAAACTAAGGAATGTGACTAACAAGGTTACACAAACCAAATTAGCCACGCAAGGGAGCTACTTCTATGCTACACAAGCAAGAAGGTAACTAGTGAGCTACACAAGCTAACTAATTACTAGAGCAACTACACAAGCACAATGTATATGAAAGTAATTACAAGCTTGTGTAAGGGGATTGCAAACCAACGGGAAGAACAATGTTGACACGGTGATTTTCTCCCGAGGTTCACGTGCTTGCCAACACGTTACGTCCCTGTTGTGTCAACCGCTCACTTGGTGGTTCGGTGGCTAATTGGCATCACCCGCCAAGCCCGCACGTCGGGCACCGCAAGAACCTACCCCAAAAGTGAGGGTAGCTCAATGACACGCTCAACTAGAGTTGCTCTTCGTGGCTCCCGCGGGGCGAGCACAATGCCCCTCACAAAGCTCTTCTCCAGAGCACCGCACAAGCTTCTTGCGGGCTTTGATGAAGACCACTACCAATCCATCTAGGAGGTGGCAACCTCCAAGATTAACAAGCACCACCGGCTTGCAACTTGATCACCTAGTGCCACTCGATGCAACCTCATGATGCAATTGCACTAGAATTGCTCTCTCACACAATTGGATGATCACTATCAAGCATATATGAGATGGAGGGCTCCTAAGCACTCTCAAGCATGGACACAAAGTCCCCCAAGGTGCTCAGCACTTGCCATGGCCGAGACCCCCTTCTATTTACAGCCCCACGGGCTAAACTAGCCGTTACCCCTTCACTGGGTATTTTTTGGGACGACCGGACGCGCAGGTCGTTTGCACCGGACGCGTCCGGTGTGGCGACCAGACGCGTTCAATCGCTGCATCCAGACGCTGCATGACTGCCATGTGTCCCATTCAAACGAAATAGCTGTTGTTGCCCAACACCGATCGAACGCGTCCGGTGTGACCTACCAGACATAGGACGGGCAACATCTGGTCGAGTCTAGAGAGCTCCTAGAGCTGCTTAACTCTGACTGGACGCGTCCGGTGTGACTGACCGGACACAGGATGGGCAGCGTCCGGTCGACTCCAGGGAGCTCCCAGAGCTGCTCAACTCCGACCGGACGCGTCCGGTGTGGCCGACTGGACGCACCCCTGCGTCTGGACCTCTCTGGACCAACACCCGCGCTCCACGTTACTATGACCTAACGCTAAACAGTGATTGCTTAGCGTCTTGTCATTGCTACGAGCCAGAGTCCGGTCACCTCGGCAACTCTGCCCACGCCTGGCCAGAATACCGGACGCGTCCGGTATATATATCGGACGCGTTCGGTCACGTCGCGAAATACCGGACGCGTCCGGTCACCCCATGACCAGCGCATTTTACTCCTTTTCTTCACCAACTTCTTCTCCTTTGCAAATGTGTCAACACCACCAAGTGTACACCACATGTGTATGTGTGTTTGCTTTTTCTCAATTATTTTCCAAAGGATTAGCCACTCAACTTGCCACGCCACTCGATCCTAGCGACGATGCAAAGTTTGATCACTCGAGTGGCACTAGATGATCGATATGCAAACAAGTTTGCCCCTCTTGATAGTACGTCCATCTATCCTAAACCCGATCATCAACTTCTCTACACACCTATGACCGGTGAAATGAAATGCCCTAGGTTATACCTTTGCCTTGCGCATTCCATTCCATCTCCTCCATTGTTGATGCAACACATGCACCAACCAATCACCAAATGATATGATCCACTTCATATCATCACGTGGCCGTATTGGTTCATCGATCTTGACTTCACTTGCTTTTCACTGTTGCCTTCGTCCATCGGCGCCAAGTCTTGCTCAAGCTTCACTGCCATGCGGTCCATCGCTCCAAAGCCTCTGACTTGCCCTTCACTCTTGCAACCGGTACATCAAGCCAAGTCTTGTCTTGATCTTCTCCACCTTGATCACATGACTCAATGTCATGTCTCATGTGCAATGAGCTCCTTTATCATCACATGTGTGAGCTTTGCAACATCTCCGAGCCATTTCCACCTTCATGGCATATGTTGCTCACACACATGTACCTGTGGACCAATCACCTGTGTATCTCACATAAACACAATTAGTCCACCTAGGTTGTCACTCAATTATCAAAACCACACATGGACCTTTCATTAGGGTACCACGTGCTTAAACCAGTATAAATTCATGTGTCTTGTGTGCTACCTATTTGATTCCCTATACGCGAATTCAATGATCGGTATTACCAAAGTAAATACTTCCGACATCAATATTCAAGGACTAGATCAACTGAAATGCACTTTGATAGTGCAATGGATGAAACTAAGCCCAAAGTGTGAAGTTTGAGAGCTAAAATGGTTAATTTGATAAGCTTAGGATGAAACCGGGCCCAAAAGTAAGGTTTAAGGACAGAAATGACCATTTTAGAAGTTTAAGAACAAAATTGAACCTTGGGCAATAGTTGAGGGACCAAAATGACTATTTTGCCTTTAAAAATCCTTCTCTTTACTTTCTATCCTTTTGTATATTTTCTGGTGAGTTAGCAACTTTAGGAAACATGATCGCAGGCTACATTCGCTCTAAAGTGTCCTTCGCCTTGATATTCATCCTTTGCATCATATACTTTCAATCACCAAGTCTTGGGGCCAAGACCTGTGTGGCTATTCTGATTTGTGACATTCAATTGCATTACTCCCAGCAAAACACACACGCACTAGTGATAGATTTGTACTCATCGATCACCAAAACCCCATGATCCCCATAAATGGAGCCTAGATGTGTTTAACGGCATAATATGGTAGAAGGGATGGACCGGAATGGTACAAAAACAATACAAATTTAGGGAGTTGAGTATGCAACTTACAAGTATCAGGACATGGATGAGAACTTAGAACAAGTTTAGGGAGCTGAGTGTCCAATGTTTGAGAACCGAGCGTGAAATTTGCAACTATCAGAACCAAAATGAGAACAAAGAACAAGTTTAGAGAGTTAAGTGTGCAATTTGTAAATACCAAGACAAGGTAAAAACTTTGCACAAGTTCAATAACTGCAAGTAAATTTTATCGTTGCCCAAACATACCTATTGACGCTGATTTGGGTCGCACACTAGTAAGAGCTAGCGTGCCCGAGGCCACACATGGCCTAGCATGTAACAATAATGCTCAAAAACAGTAAGGCCGACTAGGATGTCAGCCACATAGATTTGACATCCATTCTTCGCCTGAAAAGCTCACAAACACCTCCAGGGAAGACCCATTGGGGAGGGGCACGTCGAGGCTGTCCTAGGATTGGTATGGCCACTTAGAACATCAACGAATCTCGTTGAGAGAGGCACCGGATAACAGAGGGCTGGAATAGCTAGAGGTGGCAGAAAGTAGTAGTAGATTGATTTTTGTGGCCCCGTTCGCTTCGCTGAAAAAACAAGCCAAAACACTGTTCCGACTGATTTGTTGTGAGAGAAAAACACTGTTCCGGCTAAAAAAACAAGCTAAAAAATACGGATTATAAGAGAAGCGAACATGGCCTGTGTATGGATAACCTTAATGGGTTGTGATCCTCTGATATACATGGATACGGTGGTCTTATTCTAGTTAGAAACCTTCCCAAGTCATGTTTTACATGTTTTTCATGAGATCAGAGAAATTAGAGTCGAGTTTGGGAAGAACTAGGCTCGACAAGGAAAACCATCCTCAACTGGTTCATACAGCCTCTGCGCCCCGTCCTCTGGTGAAACCGGACTGGGCCAGTTTCGTCTGCCTTGTCTGCGCCAGTTTCGCCTGCCTTGTCCGAACGTCACCAAACTTGTGTAGACCGATTTTTACTGGATTTTGCGAGCATGGCTCAGATTTACCCAAATTTAATTTATTTTGTTGTGGTTGTCTAACCGACTCGAATACAAAGATCTCCGATTGTCAACAATACAAAAAGTATTCTTTTCGGTAATATCGCGGAAATAGCGTGCGCTGTGCGACCATTCTCACTGGTGTTGTGTCCAAAAAAGAACTGTTCGGGGCAGTAGACATTGTGTAAACCGAAGCAAAAGTCAGAATCTTTGTGAGGACGCATGCAGGAAGACGCCACCCGGAAAAAATAAAAGACAAGCAGGGTACCTGTCAGCTTTATTACGATTTTGGTAGCAGCTAACGAGGTCTTCGTCCCTTCGGTCTTCCGAGCAAAAAGTCTTCGCCCCCTCGGCGTTGAGAAGGTGTGAGATGCAGTCATCCATCTTCAGTTCTCCACTGTGATCACGAGGTGCGTGCCTCTGTCTGCTTGCCAAGGTTAGGAGGTAACATGATGGCTATGAATTAGTTCATCTTCTACTGATGTCTGATGGGATTCTGTTTTACTTCTTTTTCTCTCTCTCTTTTTTGAACTAGGACTCTGTTTTGCTTTCGGAGTGCTATTCCTCGAGTAGATCTTCATTTTCATTTTTCACCAGTCGACCTGTATTTTTTCAGTGCCGATGTGTTTTCAGTTTTCACCACTACATCTGCATTTTCTTTGACTTTTCAGTTTTCACCAGTAGATGTGTATTTTCTTTTCACCTTTCAGTTAGACTGTAAGGTATAGTCTGTATGTGACAACTCCAAGATATTGTTGAACGAGAAGAAGAAGACCATGGATCGCAAGCAAGCTCGAGTTTTTCCTTTTTTTTCTGGAAAGTTGTTGTTTAACTAACTATTAATTTTAACTTCTTGGAAACTTATTTGTGACCCAAATGTTCTATTCCTATAATTTGTTTATTATTAATACAAAGTTTTCAAATATCAACTCGATTGTTCCGCCACCAAGGACCGAGGTTCTCTGCGTTTTTTTCATCGTGCTAAGATGAAATCCTTTATTTCACCTGGTATGGTGTTGATATTCTACAACTGCTTTTATCTATTGGTCCGTGGCCATCATAAATTGCTTTCAGATGGCATTGCTATTTTCAAAGCAGATCTGCGATGACCAGGATACAAGGCGGGTCGTCTGTGAATCTATAACTGGCTAAATTTTTGCGAGTTCGCAGATATAAACCACAAAAATTTAGCTTATTTATAGGTTTGCGGTAAACCACCTTGCATCCCTAGGTGCCACCATAGCTTCAGTACCTATGGGCACCCATACTTAAAATGGGTCTCGAATGGTACTATATTAGCCTCCAACAGAGCACCTATATATGAGACCCATTTTGGGTTACAGCAAAGGTACAACCCAAATATGAGTATCCTCTCTCCTAAAGACTCATTTGCAGAAAAGGTTCTCTTTTGGGTCCTGTTGTTAGAGAAGACCAAAAATAGGTACAGGACCATTTACCTATAGCGTTACCCAAACGTAAAATGGATCTTGTATTTTGAGCAATGTTGTTGGAGATAGCCTAACCAATCTCCCACTCCCACCTTCCACCAATTACTGCTCAGTAGGATGTCCGTCGTTCATGATAAAGTGTCTTAGGCAAGTCATTCTATTACTAATTATTCTGTCATTTGTTGCAAAAGCAAGAGCGGTGCAGTGGTATTAGAAAACAAGAGGACTTCAGGATGCTAATTTTTATGTACAGGAGTAAATGCATATAACATGAATGAGCGACGCCGAACGAATGACAACAGTCCGAGAAAGTGCAACTGACAATCCAACGAAGCTACCATACGAACTCATAAAATCTATTACAAATAATTTCTCCAAGGACCAGGAGCTTGGGCGCGGTGCGTTTGGACAAGTCTTCAAGGTAAAACTGTAAATGGTGCTTATATATATGCATGTGGACAAAACAAATGGTGCTTTAGTTATTTATTTACTTCATCAATTTCAAATTATAAGACATTTTGATTTTTCAACATACATTGCTTCTACTATGTATTTAGAAATATTGTATATTTAAGTGCATAATAAAGTTATGTATCTAAAAAAGCCAAAACATCTTATAATTTAGAACGGATAGAGTACTTATTTTGTTTGTTTCAAGTCCAATCCATACGAGCATAAAAATAATAGTAAGCTTTGTATGAGTAACTATAAAAGCTAATAATGAATAGGGAGTGCTGGAAGATGGAGAAGAGGTTGCTGTGAAGATGCTCCGTTTCATGGGTAATACCAATGACCAGCAGTTCGAAAACGAATTTGACATCCTTAAGCGCCTCAAGCATCCCAATATTGTCCGACTAGTAGGGTTCTGCAATGAAGCTAAAGAAGAACTTGTAGAGTACAATGGCAAACTAATAGTTTGTCAAAGGATACACAGGGCACTCTGCCTTGAATATATGCCCAAAGGAAGCCTTGGCAAGCTCCTTACTGGTTGGTCATTACCGTATTGCATGAATATTTTACCTGCAAAAAATGTGAATATAAAATTATTCGATGAGAACGTATGTTTTTTATCTTGCAGGTGAAAATCTTGGCAAGAATTGGCCTATATGCTACAAAATAATTAAGGGAATCTGCCGGGGTTTAGAATATCTTCAAGAGGGATTGGAGTTTCCCATTTTCCATTTTGATCTAAAACCAGATAATATACTGCTAAACGAAGAGATGATGCCAAAAATATCAGATTTTGGTTTATCTAGGCTCATTGGTGAAGAGAATACCAAAATGACGTTGACTCCTCTAGGAACAATGTAAGAGTAATGCTCAAGTGGACAGAGCTTTTAATCAGCTGAATTGTATATATTCCTTAGACAAGTTTCATCTCCGTAAAGCTCATTTCATCCCCCCATGAAACTTATTTCATCCCATGAAATTTTTATCACATCTCTCTTCATTAATATTATACCACATCAGCTTATTTAATATCTATGAAACTCTCGTGAAATCTTGATTGAGACTGACCTTAATATCACCTTACCTTTGTCATTAATGTTGTGCTGCAGTGGATACCTACCGCCGGAGTTCATTAATTATCAAGTAATCTCGAAGGACTATGATATATACAGTTTAGGTGTTATAATTACAAAAATTATCACTGGAATTACAGGTTACTCAGATGTTGCCGACATGGGTGCCCAAGAATTTGTTGAACATGTAAGAATATGTTATTTAACGTTTTTCTATTAATACGTACTAGAATTCCATCAGGAGCTTCTCATTGTGCCAAGTTCGCATCACACCATCTGACATACTAACAAAATACTCTTAGATTTACCATGTGTTAGTTTTTCGTATGTTGTATACTTTTTTTGAGAAAACAGATTAGTTTCTTTCCTTTGCTTAAGCACACAGCCTGACTTTTATTACAAAGTTTTCGGCTATCCAGCTGCTAAATACGGAAACCAAACATTACATGAAAGAGGTAAAAAATACAGGAAGCCAAGTCTATTATTAATTATTCTCCTTTGGAAGCAAAAACAAAAGCAAAATCTATGGCAACGCCCTCCAATCATAAGGATGCTGAACATATCGTTTCTCCGGTTCTCCCTTCATCAGTAGCAATGCTCAAAATCGCATTAGTCCTGTTGCTTTTGTGAACCTTCGGTTAATGCATAAGTTTTTGTACTCTCTACATTCTACATATAAATCTCTTAGTTTTTTCCAAGTAAAACTTCTCTAACTTTCATCAAGTTCATATTTATAGAATAATATATTAACATATAGAACACCAAATAAATGTTGCACCGATATATATTTAATAGCGAACTCGTTAAACTAATTTAAAATCGCTAATATTAGTGTATTTTTTTTCAATAAACTTGTTCAAAATTAAAGAAAGTTTTGGCTTAGGATAAACTAGAATACATTACTCTTTGGAATGAAGGGGTAAATTATAGTGCAGTCTGCAGACTCTTCAATCTACACGTTGTGTGCTTATATTGTTTAATTAGTTAGAGTTGATAAAAAGAACTCAAGTTTTGTAGTGCAAGAGGCTCATCTTCAGACCACCTGATTGTGCCAATTTCCTACGATTTTTATTGTTAAATATGAACCCATATTTGCAATAGGGCAGACTATTTTTTGTTGCTAGGTACGATCCCAATTTTCATTGATGTTAACTGTACTATGTTTTGACTTCGAAGGTTCATGAAAACTGGAAAAAATGTCTACAAGAGATACCCATGTACGCATCACTTGAAGTAGACTGCTATCAAGTGAAAAGATGCATCGTAATTGCACGAAGGTGCATGGAGAATGATAGACATAAAAGGCCTATAATAGAGGATATTGTGAGCGATTTGGACGAGATGGGAAATTTTAAACTTGACTCACAGCTGCCGTTGGAAAAGGTGTCATTATTGCCCATAAGAAAGAAAAAGAATCAGAAAAGGAAAAGGTACCATTTATTAATTTGTTGTGTGTAAACTATCAATCGTACAATACTCCCTCTACGTTGCAAAAAGAAGTCGTTTTGGATAGCGACACGGTCTTGAAAACATAACTTTGACTTCTTATTTATATAAAAATATTTATTAGAAAGTGATATATGTATATTTTTATGAAAGGACTTTTCAAGACAAATCTACTCATATGGTTTTCATATTTTTTCCAAACTCAACAACTTAAAACTTTTTTATATTTGCAATGTTTGACCCAAACCTTATCCAAAACGACTTCTTTTAGCAACACGGAGGGAGTATAACATTCTTCCGAAAAATTACCTATGTTCATAGTAAATTCAAAACTTTTGGTACATCATATGTCACTAGACTTTGTATGCATGTCTTATAGTATTGACATTTTTTTTGGAAACACTATAAAAATGCCAAAAAAATTTCAACTATATATTTTGAAAATATAAAAATGACAAAAATACTCCTATGCCACTTAATATTGATTTTATCACATCCTCCATTCAAAGATCGTCGGTCTTTGAACAAGAAGGCAAACCGATAATCCTTGAGCTACTCTCTCAGTCCAAGAACATTATGGATTTTTAGTTATCTCCAAACACCCTAAGTTTACTAATTTTTGAAATAATATTTACTAATACTAAATGAGCTTAATTAGATACATTATGAAATGTATGTTTATAATTTATCTCTCTGATGTCGTAGATTGTACTACTCTTTTATGTAAACTTGATTGAACTTAAATGTTAATTTGGGACAAACTGAAAAATATATATATATATATATTTAGAAAGGACGGCAAAAGCTTTGCCGCGATTTCTATTAGACGAAGAAAGGAAAAAAAGCAAGTGCCCGCCTAGTTTTTTGAAAGGAAATTGGGCCCAAAACCATACAACTGTGGACACTATTACATAAATGATTTTCAGAGGCGCCTCCCTTTTCTAACAGAAGCGGTTGTCTTAGCACGCCGTCACTAACCTTCGTGGTAGGTAATGTAGCTATACAACCGTTGCTAGAAATTAATTTTTAGAGGTGGTTCCATTAAGAAATCTGCCTCTAAAAATATATTTATTTTTAGGGGCGATTCCGTTAAGAGAACTGCTTCTCAAAATGCTATTTTCAAGAACGGTTGCTTATGTCAACCACCTCTGAAAATGAGTGATTTTTAAGTCAATTGTCTCTAAAAATCGATTTTTAAGGACGGTTGGCTAAGTCAACCGTCCTTAAAAATAGTTGCAGCACAAATAAATTCATATGTTTTTTAAATGAAGTTGGACGAAGACAAAATTTATATCAAAATTGTAGAGCTCGATGAGATCTAAAACTTTGTAATTGATAGAATTTTTGTTTGAGATCATTTGGGGTTCCAAATATATAAATTAAGTCTCAGATTTTGAATTCTAGAATTTTGAATTTTTAAATGACCTTGGATAGAGAAATGTTCTATATCAAATGACCTCGAGTGTTCCACTCACCCCAACTGGACAACTAACACAACTTATGGCACTACTTGCTCCTACTTGGTGGAATTAATCCAACTAAAACAACTAAATAACTGACAAGGACAAAAGAAAAAACACGACGAAGAGCCGGGTGATACCAAACAGTCCATAAGACATGGAGTAACTGCGGAACTGGAAAGCCTAGCCAAGCTTCCAAGGAGAAAACGACACTAAAAGTGCCAACAAGATAGCCCGCTATGGGAAGGTTTTCACCTGCAACATCCAGGACGGTAGAAGGAGAGATAGGAAAGGATGCCTCCAAGAAGGGAACGGCATCCACAGACGTCGTCGTCCAAGCTTGTGCCCCGATCTCAAGAACTTCCAACACCGTCGCCGTCGGAGATCGAACCCTACTAGGGTGGTACGGTGCAGTGATGGATCAGCAGCAACCCCGCTCGGCCACCGCCCCTAAAGACGTCGACCAGGAAAAGCGTTGGGCGAAGCCCGCCGAAGAGTCCACTCCCCGCGGGAACTGACAAAGCCGGCTAGTGGCGAGAAGATCCAGCTAGCTTCGCCATGGAAGCCACAACCCAAGGAAGGGGGTGGCAGATGGCGGGAAGAAAAGGGCTAGGATCAGAAGAAGCCCCTGTCACCTAGCCCACCAACATCCCAACCCATATCGAGCCGGTCCCACATCAACCATGTCATGCCCGGACTCCAGCAACCTCTGCCAGCCCCAAGCCGCCCACACCACCATGCCACACAGCCGCTGTTGTCGTCGCCGAACTAGGAGAGCCTATTGTGGCCTCCTCGACCAATGCTCGCCTCACCGCCATGGTTGTAGACACGAAAAAACGAGCAAGAGGACGCCGCCCATGCCACCACGGCGCCGACGCCACACAACCAGCGCAGTCGTCTACATCACCACGACGTCTGTTGGCGCCAGGCTGCACCACCATGCCACCAATCCGCACCGACGCAGCCCAGCCATCACCGAAGCCGGTGCTAGCCGAGCGCCAACGCCACACGCCGCTGCCACCGCAGGAGCGCCAGATCTGGCCCCGAGAAGGCTAGATCCGGCCGCCAGGACGCCATATCCACTGCCCAGATGCCTCGTCGTTGTCACACTGCCCACCGCCAGTCGAGTCCAGCACAGATCCAGCCCAGGGGGCACCGGATGCGGCCACCACCACACCGGATGCGGCCACCACCACACCGGATCCGCACGGATCCAGGCCAAGGGGTGCGGGAACCTGGGCCACCAACGCCAGCGCCGCCAAGGCCAGCGGCCTACGTGCAGCAACCTCAACTACCAAGGGGAAGGAAAGCAACCCTGCCGCAACGATCCTTCTGCCCGTGCAGGCCTCCCGGCGGAGCACTCCTGCGACGGCGAGGTGGAGAAGAGGGGGCAAGGGTGCGACGGACCGGACTGGTGGAGCAGCTCGGGCGACGCGGGGGCGAGAGGGTCGTGTGAAACCCAAACTAAAAATATATCATATTTCAAGACGGATGAAGTGAGTATTTTTCTACTATTTTCTGTTCTCGGTTTAGCTATGGTGTGACATGCTACTGTATTTATTTTTTTTAGATTAAGGAACAAATGTATTCCGGTCTCCCACATTCATAATCGAATGGGTACAACCAAACTGAGCCAATACAAAACCATGGTCTAAGACCAAAGACTGCTAAGCAGACTAGCCCCAACTCCAGACTATTGATAACCAAACAATCCTTACAGTGTCTAAACACAGCGCATAGGATGTAGCCAAACCAAACACCGCTAAACAGCAAAACCCCAACTCCAAACTGTAGCTAAGCAGGCAACACTCGTAGTGTTCAAACATGGGCACTTAGGATACAGAAAAAGAAGCTAGTTCTCTAAACTCTTGTGTTGCTTCCACACGGAACTTCTGAATATTTCCAACACCATCATTTCCAACTTCTTGCATCCAAACTTCATATCCGTTCTCTCTTCCATTTTAGATAGGTACGACCATTCCCGGATCCAGTACGTCCCCTGAACATTACTGTTCTATTATTTTGACTCGTGCCTGCACAGGTTGCGTCGTTGCGTTAATTAATTTATTCAAATGTTATCCTTGTTTAATCAAACTGATTGTATGCAGGGCCATGAAACTGGGACTGGGACGTGTCAGCTCGGCTGGATCGCCGGATGGCATCTACCACGGTGCGAATCAAGCATTCCCTTTTGCTTGGCTGGATGAGCTACTACCACCCCAGACATTAGATTTCGACTATCTGCGACTAGGATTAGGATTGATGCCCGGACAGCAAAATGTTTGGGAGTCTCCCGCTCCCAAGCAAACAGACCCTGAGAAACAGAAACGTGGTAATGTGCACAGTGATCTTCTGTCCGAGATCTCGCATCCGGCCCACCCGGAGCACAAGCTGAAGCTGATGATGGACGCCAGCGCGCCGTTCCTGTGCGACGGCTGCAAGGAGCCCGGTTACGGGCCCAGGTACACCTGCGATCGCGGCGGCGGGGGCCAATCCTTGGACCTCCACACGCGTTGCGCCCTCGCAGGGGATCCCCTGTTCGATCTCCACAGTCTGGTGCTTCCGCTGTTCGGCTACGGCAAGCAGTTCGAGTTCCGCGTCCTCCAGGAAGCCCCATCGCCCCCTGTCCAGGAGGAGGGCAGGAGGGTCTGCGACGCTTGTGGCGAGGCCACGAGGGGTTTCGTCTACCACTGCTCCGATAAAGACCTCGATCTCCACCCGTGCTGCGCGTCCCTGCCGGACCGCTTTCTCCAGGATGGCCGTGCCTTCGACCTCCACCGGAGGGCGTCGCGGCCGTGTGCCTTGTGCCCAGAGGATGAGGGCCGCCGCCGTTGGTTCTGGGCGTACCGCTGCTACGTGGACGGCGATGAGGTTGTAGAACTGCACGTGGCGTGCCTCAAGGAAATGGTTCGCCGCAGCTGGGAGGCCTGCTACCTTAACCGGGGACGTGGGTGACGGCGCCCTGAATGTCGACAGCATGTTTGAGAACATGTTTAGCAGCACCTTCGGCGAGATTGCAGGGACCCTTGGTAGCTTTATCACGGCGCTGGTTTTTGGCAGCTTGATTGTCAAGATGTAGCGGCCTTTGCAGGGCAGCATGGTTTTAATTTGGGAATCTCGATGGAGCCAAAAGCCACAGTATTGTATGAAGATGTGTGTGACGACCCATTGTCTGCTTTTACTAGAGTATCTGTATGTTTGTATACTATTTTTCGACAAGTGCATATGCATGGACTGGTTTGTACAAACTAATTAATAGACACCTATGTGTTATAAAAAAAAACATTTCAGACATAATGAATAAATATTGATAATTTTTTTACTAGTCAATTCATATTTATTAGACAGAAAATAATTGAATTTTGCAGCGATACAATATGGTATGTCAACATATCCTCCCGACTCAAAATCACTGATTCAGTTTTTAAACCTCACTACGTAAAAAATGATTTTTAGCAACGGGAGAAATTTTTTTTAGGGGCGGCTGGTGATGGAGCCGCCCCTACAGTGGCGTGCTCGGGAACCCAGACACCAGCCGCCCCTACAAATAGAACAGCAGGGGCGGCTGGTGATACGAGCCGCCCCTACAAATGGGTCTGATTTGTAGGGGCGGCTCACTCACCAGCCGCCCCCAGTGTTTCTATTTGTAGGGGCGGCTGAATCACCGACCGCCCCTACAAATGCCGCTGTATATATATCGGCCACAAAATTCTCTCACCTTCCTCCTCTCTCTCTCAGTCTCTCTCCTCTTCGCTCCCTCTCTCCCTCGACGCTTGGACCAGGGGTGGCGGCGCTGGTCTTGGCCAGGGGCATGGCGGCTGGCCGCCTTTCTCCACCTTCTCCTCCCCCATTGCACCATTTCCTTACTCGGCTCCTCCCCTCGTCCCGGATCGAGCCGAAGGCTGCCTCTCCTGCTGGTCACCGCCCACCGCCCCCAGTCTTGTCGCCTGTGATCTGACTTCTTTGCCCGAGGTAAATCGTTGATTGCTTGAACCATACCCGTAGATCCGGTATCTCCTCCTCCCATCCCTTCTCACGCGGCCAACTCAGATGCCTCCCCATCGGAACCCTAATCCTCTCAGCGCCGGACTCGGATCCGTTTCTTCTCCCTCTTTGGTGGTAAGTGAACCTAGCTTCCTTGTTCGGTTGATTCGATCTAGGAGCTCGAGTTGTTCTTGGGGGCATTTTTTTTGCCGTGGCGAAGGCAATCGAGATCCAAATCTGTCTCCCTTTGGATTTGTTTGTCTTTGCTTGAGTGCGGAAGCACGGAGAGTGATGCAATTGCTAGCTCTTAATCTCTCCACCATACCTCTTTTAGCTTCTTCGCTTTTTACGCCATGGGCGCTAGGCAAGATCGATCTAGCCAAAGTTGCCGATGCGGTTTGTTTTCGAAGTTTTGGGGATTCAACTCGAATTTAATGTCCCGAATTTATTTTTAAGATCCATGACCCCAAGTGATGAGCAACTCGGCATGTTCTTGTTCTTGCACGGTAGTTGCTCGTGACCATACCAATTGTTTTGTTTCCCCTTTTTCTCGAGATGGGATTACAGTTTTGCATTGACATTGCACCAATTGTTTTGTTTCCCCTTTTCTCGAGATGGGATTATAGTTTTGCATGCATGGCATCTGAACATTGTGAACATACTTTTTACTCAGGTCAACATCATGATGGCTACTTTGGGGAGGACGAAGTGGCAAGCTGTAACAACCTTCATCGTGCTATGCATCTTGTCATCCATTTGCATCGCAAAGCGCAATTCACGCGCTGAGGACGGCTACCCTTGTTGTTGTGGGTCCTCCAAGAGCACAATGGTTGGCGGAGGACCTTCTCGTGGATGGCGCATCTCCGGTGAAGGTGTCCACCTCCCGGGATATACTCGCATGCACCTCGGCAAATGGGGTGGCAATGACTTGAGATAATGTAGTCTCTATCACGGATGTGGATTGATCTCGATATTCACCAAAGCACATGTTTTACATTTTGTGCTTAGATCTTCTACTAATTTCTTTCACTAAGTATACTAAGGATTGATCGATATTCCTTTTAGGAGAAATGAAGTTTTTTTTAATTTAGTTTGATCCAACTGATCATTTTAAGTGGATGCTATATTACTTACAGGATGAAATTAAAGAATTCATATCTTCGGATTTGGATCACACCCGGAATTGTAAGGTTAAGGTGATGTACTTTAATCCGCTAATCAAGTGTAAAACATGATGTATTATTTCTGATTTACTCAATCCGTGCGATTATGCCCATACGTGCTTAGATTGCTTGTTTACTTGTAAGTGTCAATTACTTATCAAACTAGATGAAACACAAGTTCTTTGCTTTGATAGTTATTTTGTTGGTTATGATCGGTTGCAACTTGTGGAGCTGTTCAGTCATGCTACAACATAACCGGATGTGAAAAGTGATTTTTAGATAAATCTGAGCCTCTACCTTCAAGCATTCATGAATGTGAACCAATATACCAAGGTGAAGAGCACGTACTTGGCACCACAAATATGGTGTATGAAAATCAAGAGCCGGTGTATGAGGGGGAGGTGGTTCTTCTTTGAGCAGCGGTGACAAGATCGGGGAAAGCAGCCCTTCCGTGGATGACAAGGCCACGAACATCAATGTGAGATTTCTTTTTTGTTATTGACTTTTGTACATGCGTGAATCTCTTTGTACAATGCAAGAATTACTATATTTGGCTTCACACTTAAATTGATTTATTTTTAGGGGAGCTGATTGATAATTTTCTGCAGAACACTGCTAACTAGCTGACTGTCTATGGGTATATTTCTAATAATCTATGGTTTAAATACATGTTCTCAATTGTATTCTCATTTATCACATTGTCAAATTTCATTGTCGCGGTCTCTTCTGTTTACAAGAGGGACTTAATGAAAGTGAGCTTTGTGTCTTCTTCCGTAGTTTGAGTACTTGAACTGGAGTTGTCTTTATTTCTTATGTATATTTATTCTGCAGTACAACGAAAGTCTATATCTCCTAGCAACTGATCAAGGTTTTATAAGCCAAACTGATTTGGTATGGCAAAGGTTGGTATAGCAATAACTTTCTTGAACTTCGACTATTTGATGGTTTTTACGTCATTGTGTATTGGATTTGTCGGCTTAGCATGTACTTGAATGACCAATATATGCCTTACTGTGATTTTGAATGTGCTCAACGTGCTGAATCATCATAGATGTGCACTCCTGAGTCACTTTGCATGTGTTATCTAAATTCTAACGCTACCACATTGGCCCGTCTGCTTTTGGCAGTTCAGTGTTTTGAGCTTCCGACCATTTTCTATTCGATCATATAAGCGATGTAGGTTCATTTATCTCTTTCCAAAACAACAATATTCACAACTGAAGGATTGTAACTAGAATAGTCTAAGCACTCTTGGACTAATTTACAAAACAGACCCCCACTTGATAATGCTAACATGGCGATCGAAATATTTTCTTCAAGAAGAGCGCATTGAGTTAATGCGACATGGAAGAATTGTCCATATTCGAATGGATGTTGCACTAAGTTTCCTTGTGCATGCTAATTTGTGATCTAGTGTTGTATCCTCGATGATGAAGGCGGTGAGACGAATCTTACTTGACCAATGAGTCTATGTCTAAGGAATATTTTGTGATCTAGTATTGCTATGTGTCAATTAGGATGCTTGACTTCATAATAAAACTATGTATCTATGCATCTAGATATATGCTATGTCCTAAAACAGAGGAGTAGCACTATTGCCATGTTTGTAATACTAATTTGTAGTCCTTAAGAAAAGGGTCACTCTTCTTTTTATTGCCCAAGCGCCACACAGTTTAGCTCATCAATCATCATTGCATGTAAAATGTCTTTTTATTCAGGTAATTGAGAGGAAACTGAGCTAGCTAAGCTAGAGACACTTGATTGTGGGAAGCCTTATGATGTATTTGTTGGGTGGGCCATTTCAGGTTTATTGTGTCTAACTTGTCTATGTATAAGATGTTGTTGACTAAGTAACTGATTTACTTACATTTATGTTTCTTCATATGTTCTTGCTTTACTTATTCTAATTTCGACTCTAAAGCCTATTGTATGGAGAACAACGTGAATTGTAAATTTAATTTTTTTTTTGGCGGAAAAATGATTTGTAGGGCGGTTGGTCAGTGTAGCCCCTACAAATCGATTTAAAGGCGGTGGTGAATCAGAGCCGCCCTACAAATCGATTGTAAAGGGGGTGGTGTGTCTCATCCGCCCTATAAATCGATTTGTAAAGGCGACTACAGTACCAACCGCCCTACAAATCGATTTGTAGGAGCTATTAGTAACACCAGCCGCCTCTACAAATCGATTTGTAGGGGCGGTCTGGGAACCGCCCCTACAAATGCATGATTTGTAGAGACGGTATGGTAGGGGCGGCTGGCCGAACCGCCCCTACAAATGCACTGTAGCCGCCCCTGGAAATCATATTTGACGTAGTGCCTTCTGGAAGAATTCCGAGATCTTCGCATTGCACAATGGAACTTCAGAATTGTAATGAAAGCAAAGTTGCTACCTCTGCTTGAGCAACAAAAGGCCTACTGGAGACAAAGAGGAGCCATCAAATGGGTGAAATTAGGAGTTGCAACAACAATGTTCTTCCATGCAAATGCTACAATTAGACACATAGGCCTCGTTCGGCTGGTATAGAAAGGGCACTGTTCATGGCTGGTTTTTACTGTTCACGACTGCTTTTGTGAGAGAAAAACACTGTTCTGGATAAAAAAAGAAGCGGATCAAACCTTATTACTCATCTTGAAGAAAGAGAGGGCTCCATCCTTACTGCACACAAGGACAAAGAGCTGCTACTTTGGGAAAGTTTCAAGGAGAGATTGGGGCAGACAGATTTTAGAGGCAGACAGATTTTAGAGGGTTTGCTCTTGATCCAACTGAAATTCTAGAAAGAAGGGAAGATCTAGGTTTTCTTGAGGAACCATTCCTAACCAGATCCTGTCATCAAAAACCTCCTAAATGACAAACCACTAGGACCAAATGGTTTTAATAATGAGTTCCTAAAAGTCTATTGGGCAACCATCAAGGAGGATTTTCTATAAACTATGCAATGACTTCCACAACAACAGTCTGTGTATGAGGAGCATAAATTCTTCTCTCATTACTTTTATCCCAAAGATAGATGGTGCCAGGACCGTATTAGATTATAGGCCAATTTCCCTACTCAACTCTTCAGTCAGACTCTTGACCAAACTGCTAGCAAATAGGTTGCAAACAGTGATCACCAAGCTAGTCCACAGAAGTCAATATAGTTTTATTAAAGAAAGGACTACCCAAGACTGCCTAGCTCGGTCACTGGAATATTTGCACTTATGTCACAACTCAAAGAAGGAAATTGTTATTCTAAAGCTGGATTTTGAGAAGGCTTTTGACAAGATGGAATACCAAGCAATGCTCACTATAATGGAGAAAAAAGGCTTTGGACAGAAGTTGCTACGATGGATGAACCAATTTTTTTCTTCAGCAACCTCAGCAGTACTCCTAAATGGGACACCTGGAAAAACCTTCAATTATTTAAGAGGAGTGAGGCAAGGTGATCCCCTTTCACCTCTCCTCTTTGTGCTAGCTGCCGACTTCCTACAGTCACCGGCGAACCGAGGCAAAGAGCTAGGGCTACTCAGATTACCAATTTCCTTAGAATCAAACAATGACTTCCCAATCATTTAATATGCTGATGACACATTGATTATCCTTGAGGGTGCTGCCAGGCAGGGTTTTTTTTTCTAAAATCTGTCATTAACACTTTCACTGAATCCACAGGGCTAAGAGTGAACTTCCAAAAGTCCATGATGCTACCTATTAACATGATAGAAGAAATACTTGACTTGCTTGCTAGGACTTTTGGGTGCTCCAAAGGTCACTGCATATGCACGGACTGGTTTGTACAAACTAATAGGCACCTATTATGTTAAAAAAAACCATTTCATACATAATGAATAAATATTAATAAATTTGTTTACTAGTCAATTCATATTTATTATATAATAAATAATTGAATTTTGCAGTGATACAATAGGGTATGTCAACATATCCTGGTATAATTTAAATATTGGGAAAAATTCATTTTTGGTCTTCCAACTATGACTGCAGTTTGTTTCTAACCCTCTAACTCGAAAACCAGACACGCGCAGTCTCTTAACTCTCAAAACCAGTTAAAATTGGCCCTCGCGCCTATTCGACCCTGGTTTCGGCCCAGTCCACCCGCCACGATCGCGGTTTCGGCCCAGTCTCCATGTCTGACGAGCCGGGTCCACATCGCGAGCTTCCATCGTCTCGGTGCTTTCAGCCGCAGCCGAGGCTGAGGTCGAAATCGACGCCATCGGTGACCGCCGCCTCGCCGTCGTCCTCCCACCACCCCCAGTCCCAAGCCGTGGCGGCACGCGCGCTGAGCTCACGCATGGACCGTGCTGTCGCGCCGGCCGAGCCCCTCCTCGCGGCGTTCCGTCGCGTGTCAGCGCTCACCGAGGAGGCCGCGCCACCCGCGAACCCGGGAGCCGCCGAGAGTGTGGTCGTGTTCTTCGACTGTGTGGACCAGCTGCGGGACGCCATCGAGGAAGTGGTGGCACGCGGCGAAGAGGCCGTCCGGAGGGTGGAGGAGGCGGTCGGTTTCCTGGGCCGGACCAAGGCGGCCTGCCGAGGCCACGTCCGGAGGCTGACCGAGGCCGCCGCGGCGCTGCGCGTGGTGTACGAAACAGAAGCTGAGGAGATGTGCTTCGAGGGCCTACTCGACGATGCTCTCCTCGGCCTCTAGGAGCTCTTCGAGGCACTGCTCCTCGGGCTGAAACACCTGGCGCCCAGGGACGAAGCCAGCGGTGGGGCTAGGGGGGCTTCAGCCCCCCCTACCCATCCTGAGTACGTGGAGTTCCCCTAAGTCCTCCCTTAAAATTTTATGCATACATGTATTAGGTAGGAGGGGCTAAGGTTAAGAGAAGATAAAAAAGTCTCTATTCTTTTGTTCAGCCCACTACTACATAAAGTTTACTGGAGGCGGGCGATTTGGGTTTCTGGCGGGCAAAGCCGTCCGCTTGCATGACCCTCTGAGCCCTGGTAAATCGTGGCTTAACACAATGGCGGGCGGCTTTGCCCGCCGCCATGTTAACCTATTTATCGCGGGTGGTGTAGGCGTGCCCGCTGCGGTAAATATACTTTACCACGGCGGGCACGTTACACCGCCCGCCGCGATAAATAGGTTAACCGCGGCGGGCTCCTTGCCAAACTCCGGATAGGCCTCGTCGAAATCCTTCCACTGCTTGCCATCGGATGGGTGCCGTAGCTTGCCATCGTCTTTCGGTGGTCGGTGATGCATGCCAGGACATGAGCTTGGCATCGTCCGGGTTCCCGAATATTGCACGCAGGCATCGGTCACGGGCGGTACCACACCGCCAGAGTGCTGGACTTTTTCTGTGCGTGTAACCCTCTTCTTCATCGTCCTGCTGAGCCGAGATCTGTTTGGCCGCACTGCTCTTCTTTGCCCCCTTCTTGTTCTTCTTCCGACCACTCCATAAGCCTCCTCGTCTTACGCATCCACGCGCGACAACCAAAGCATTTTTCTTGTACCGACTAAAGCCACAGTGCGGACAACTCATCAAATTCTCATACTCATTGCCCCGATACAGGATGCAGTGGTTAGGGCATGCATCAAACTTTCTAAGCTTCATCGCCACTGGCCGGATCAGCTTCTTGGCCCGATAAGTATTGGCGGGCACCTTGTTAGCCGTTGGGTACGTGGTGGCAAGGTAGCTTAACAACTCATTGAAGCTAGTGTCAGACCAACCATGACGAGCCTTCAACATCAACATATGGAGGTTAAAGCGGAGCGCCGTGCACTCCGCCGGACAATCGCCGCCGTCCTTATAGAGAGGATCAAGCGCACTTTGCTTCAACTCTCTGAAATTCTCCAACCACTTTGGGCAACCCAACACAACGTCGTCTTCATCGAAGTGTTTGACTAGATCTTCAACAAGCTGTACATCCTCGGGTTGGCTCACAGTATCCTGACCATCCCCACCGTCGCCGGCTTTGTCGGACATGTCTTGTATTAGATCATCCACCGTGATGTAATCACGACAATCGTTATCATTGTCAATTACCGGCGCAATGTTCTTTCGAAGAAGATGATGAGGAGCCGGGTGCTCCTAAAGGATCTTTATTCACCGGTGGTCTTTGTCTGCCGTCGGTGTTGAAGAGTTCACTCCGGATGCACCGCCACTCGCACCAACTCTTTCGCCGTGAAATGTCCGGTGTGTAGCCATCGACGAAACCATACATGATCAAATGAGTTTGCACATCATTTGTCTCGGTGGGCTTTCGAGGTTCTTGCAACGAGAACATGGACATATGGTTGTCATCCGCTTGGTCTCTCACGGTGAGCTTTACCAAAGTGATAATAAACTTCCTTAATTCAAAAAAGGTACGCAGATCATTCACTCTATCGATCCGGTTACATCCATTCCGACCTATCCATCATACTGCGAAAATTATCCGTCACAATCAACATTAATTAAAGAAGAATTAGGAGAAATTGATGATTTTTCGTCCAACATCATGAAAAGAGAGGAAATGCCAACAACTAGCAACTTCGGATATGTATTTCGGACACGTCTACTTGATGCCCGGCATTAATGAACTAGATTAGACACGTCTACTTGTTTGGTTTCAAATTTTGTTGACCAAAATCAAACTGAAAGCCGTGATAAAATGTGGCCTAAAATGATATTTGATTTTTGACGGAGCCAAAAATATGGCTTGTGCCAAAATCTAGCGTAGCAAAAAAATGTTTAGATGATAACCAAGCTAAATTCTTGATTTTTTCCTTCAAGTAAATATGGTTATGTGGAATCTTGTTTTGTAGATAAATTCTTAATAAATATTATAGTAAAAAGAAATTACAAATTAGACACATGATTAAATAGATATTAGCATTTGAAGTTTGATTATCAACTCAAGTACATGCAAAAAACAAAATATAGCAATAAGAAAGAGCCTCCATACAAGTAGTGCCGGTGGACGTTGGTCACACATGCCCGTAAAAGACGATCCCCAAATGCCGGAAAAGGCAAATCACTCTACGCACGCTAAGCGGTATTTTTAGAGTGAGATTCTCTTGATTGTGTGAAGCGATTCTCTAAAATAAACTAAGAGGCTAAGAGCTAAAAAAAGTAGCTTCTTCTAGTTACGTGAAATAAACTAAGAGGCTAAGGCTAAGAGTTTATGCTAAAGAATAAAAAAATCATTTGTAACCTTATTATCACTCCACCGAAGAACAACGAGGAGCGAGACACTGCTGAAACGAACACCGAAGAACGAGAAGACCCGTGGAGAAGATGAAGTAGGCGGCGTATTTATAGAGGCTTTACATGGCGTGGCGGTTTAAACAACCCGCCACGGTAAATACTATTAACATGGCGGGCAATTTATACGCCCGCCGCATGTAAATATAAATTTTCTGCTGGCGGTCGGGTTAATGTGGCCCGCCGCGGTTAATCTTATTAACCATGGCGGGCCATTCATACCGCCACCGGTAAATATAAATTTCTGCGGCGGGCAAGTAAGGTGGCCCGCTGTAAACCCTTTTCCAACAATGGGCGCCTCGGTGGCGGCCTCGGTGATGTACCCACCACCGGTTAACCGTGGCGGGCAAAAGTGGTGCCCGCCACACGAGCCCATTTTGGCCACCACTGCGCAAATTGATTCGTGTAGTAGTGCCCCTCCTAAATTTTTTTTACGGCTTCGCCATCTTTGGCGCCCGTGGAGAAACGGCGTCGCCGCCGAGGGAGGAAACGCGCCAAAAGTGAGCTAGGCATCGGCGACGCAGGTGGAGGCCGCCGCAAGGATGGCTGGGGACGCCGCAAACAGCGGCGCTGGACATCGCCTCGACATCTACGCCACGGTGAATCATTTTCTCTAACCTCTCTGACCTTTTGCAAATGGCGATATGCGCGCGAGTAATCGAAATAACGGTAGTGACGCGTCACTCAAACGAGGTACAGGAGAGCGACCAAGGCGATGATGTGGCTCAACCCGCGTACCTAAAGTTGTACACCCGGAGAAGATCGACGCCATGGGTGGGAGTCGCTGGAGTAAACCATGGCGCTATGGAGCCCGTGATTTCCACGTGGCTATCGCCTGCGTGCTTTCGCCATGAGCGCCGGCTCATGCTGCGCATGCTCGAACCCCGCCTAGACCGGTTCGGCCTGAGTGCCGCCAAGATCGCCGCCGCAACATCGCGGAGTTCTTCGCTTCATGACGACGACGTGGCCGTCGCGGTAGCGTGAGCCGCAGAGTCTGTTCAGCAGCTCAACATGCTCGACGCGGTGGCGGGAGAGGAGCGCTGGACGAGCTCTTCTCCGGCCGAAGTCGGCCACGCTGGTCGCCATCCGCGAGCGCACGCTAGCGAGGTGGAGCGTTATGTATTTGCGCGTCTGCGTCCGGCGTGTTCTTGGAGTTCGGTCTCCGCATCGAGACGCGCTACGTCACCGGCGCCGGCGCCGACGCTAGGCACGTGCCCAAGATCGTGCGGTACGCCGTGAACTACCTCAAGTGCCTCGCGTCCGACGACTACCTCACGCTCATGGACACCGCGCTACGCGCGGATCTAGAGCGCGGCGACGAGGACGAGGACGAGGACGCGGGTGACGGTGACCACACCCCGCTCGCCAAGGCGACGGCGAGCGTGCTGGAGGGGCTGCACCGGCACGTCGAGGCAGCGCGCGGGGTGTGCCCGGACACGGTGGCGTCGCACGTCATGGCCATGAACGCGTACTGGTACATCTACATGCGCGCCCGGGGCTCGGAGCTAGCGAAGCTGGTGGGCGAGGACACCATGCGGCGCCGGTACAAGGCGGCGGCCGAGGAGGCAGCGTGGGAGTACCAGGACGCGGTGTGGACCCCGCTGGTCCAGCTCGTCAGACATGGAGACTGGGCCGAAACCGCCGTCGTGGCGGGTTGACTGGGCCAAAACCGCGGTCGAATGGACGCGAAGGCCAATTTTAACTGGTTTTGAGAGTTAAGAGATTGTGCGTGTCTGGTTTTCGAGTTAGAGGGCTAGAAACAAATTGCAGCCATAGTTGAAGGGTCAAAAATGAACTTTTTCCTTAAATATTTATGTGTGATATGACGTATTGCTAAGTTCATATCTCCTTTGTTAGTACTACAGAAAGCATATATTATAGATATAAATTAGATGAGGGTACTTAAAATATTTTTGCACAATTTCTATAAATAAATGTCAGCATGCACATGGCTGTCATTCCCCTTTATCACCATCTTCATCTTATTCCCTACCTCCCCCATCTTATTGTGCTCCTACTCCTTTTTCCTACCTGTTTTCTGTCTCATGTAACTCCCATTCATCTTCTTAACCCTTTTCTCTCTATACCCCCTTCCATCCTCTTAAACCAAAGCAATTAAAAAATTGATTATCATTTTATAAATAGGATGACACGGCAATAGGTACGATTTCATATTGTTCTAACACATTGAAGGACTAAATTTAACTCATTTAAGTATCGGTCTAGTGCAACACTCTATACTGTCTTTTATCATGTGTAATTCAAGAACTTGATTAGGGTTATTATCACCTTTATGGTTTCAAATCATGCGATGAAAAGATCCATTCCATCGATGCCTCATCCTTTAATGATGTGACCATATTGATTCTTGATGACCCTTTATCAAACTGAACTTACTATAAGCAAGCTTGAATATATGCATAAATGTAATTTGTAAAAAGTTGCATAATTATATTCATTATTATTTAAATATTGCAAGGACATTGAGTCCTAGCATTTTTAAATAGAGTGATATAGTTAAAATATATGTTTGCTTTTCATCCTAATAAACTTAACTAACTTGAGTTTAGTAACACCATGTTTAATGAAAAAACATGATAAGAAATACCATTATTGGAGTGTTGTTATAGCTTCACTTTTGTTAAATCTATTTGCGCAAAATGAAACAATTTTTTTGCTTCCCCCAAACTCTAGAGCACCATGGTAAGATTGAAATATTCAGGTAGTGTGGATGGATGGGGAATATCAAATCCCACTGCTCTGGGAACTCAAAGCAGGGGGTGCCTCATGACATTTCTACAAGCTTGATTCAGAGATCAGCCATTAAGTCAACCAAAGATGAAGGGCAACACAATATACCATTGTGCTGACGGTTGACCATGTTGCACTATATCAGGTACATAAGTATCTTGTGCAAACGATGCTAGATTCAAGTGACAACAACCTTGAGGATAAATGTGCCTAATTTGAACTCCAATCACTACTGACCAATCGACAAGTGAGAGACTCATTTTGGCACCATGCTCATTGCACTAATTAGTAATCACCCCATATCCTCGAAGCTAGATCAGACTTTGCTGCAGCTGAAGAGGAGCCCATCACCGTGGTGTTTATTTATCCATCATATATACCAAATCATATGAAACGATCAGATTTAAATCATTAAACACAATCCAACTGATGGATCATAAATAGATTCACTGACTCTGCATCTGCAATTCTGCATGCAGTTGTACAAATGAATAGCGCTAGCATGGGGAAGAACTAACAAAGATCTCAACATTTCTCTGTACATCAAAACAAGCACAGCCGTGCAATCTCGCTCTAACTTCGTCAATAACGTGGCCGACCACGGATGTCTTGACTCTTGAGCTACCTCGTGCTTCTGCCGCCGGTGAAGCACATGAGGCTTTAGATAGCAACCACACAACCGCCACACCAAGCAAAAATAATTAAGGTTACACAAAGCAGTGTCGTCGTCAGTGAGTATACTTGAGCTCTAGAGATGGTACCATTTTCTATATCAATTGAAGCAGACGTTGCGTGCTACTTACCATTTGTCAATCCAGCTCAGCTTCATTTCAGGTTCAACAGCAGGAGCAGGAGGAGGAGGAGCAACAGCAGCTGTTGCTGAAAGAGGAGCTACAGCAGTGTTCGTGTTGCTAAGGCGGCCTTTATAGTATCCTGCTCGTATACCAAATCAAAGGAATCAAACAGAGCACTTGAAACTGACAGATGCTACTGGCATCAAACAGGACTTTGAAAGAAAAGACCAAGCGAGGGATTAGGTGTGAGATTTGAGAAGAAAAGTTTGGATCTGTTTAACACACACCAGGAACGCCATGGACATGAGTGTGGTTGGCGACCTGATCGCCAACATCCTGCCGTGGCTGCGGCTGTGCTGCTTCCAGCGGCGGTGCCGGCACTGCCTGCGCTTGTTGCAGATCGTACTCCAGGCCCAGGGGACGGCCACTGTAGTAGCCATCTGCAGCCACAGAAAACCATGAAGAATCAAAGTGATTCGCACAAGGGAAACGAGAGTAGTCTGCACGCTACTGCCTATCGTTTCGATCGAGCTTGTTTTTGTGTTTACAGAAATGGTAAGGTAGATGTCAAGGCTGAGCAGCATACCGGCAGGATTGCCCGAGGTGTCGGCCATGGCGAGTCTCCGGCAGCCTCCTCCGGAGAGAGTGGGACGATGAGCGACGAAGTAGCCGCCTGTGCGTAGCAGAAGGCAGAGCGGTTTAGCGCAAGGAATCACAGGCAGGCCAGATCAGCATCGCCCAAATTTGACCAGGTCAACATCGCCATCAGGGGTACACACGGTTGCTTCGAGCTCTCATCACACTAGTGTGAAACCGCTGGGCGTAACAAGAAACTAAAAGTTGATTCCAATGAGCTTGTCGGCATTTCTGAGTGGTGTGTGTGGCGCTGTGGTGTCGCCCATATTTTTTTTTTGTCCAAAATATTGGATTTCGTCCCACAATAGTATCTTTTTTTTTTTAAACTCCCACAATCGTATCTACCAGAAACCACCTTGCACTCTCTTTAGTTTTTTTATTTTTAATAAAGTCTAGTAAAGGACCTCTCCTGTTATCTTCAAAAAAATCGCATCTACCCAAAGATACAATCTATGTTTTTTAATTGTATACGGTGTTAAATGAAATTCTTGCTACATTGTGTGAAGAAGCCGCAGTTAGTGAAATAAAAAATAATGATTTCACTGGCTAGCTCCTAGTAATCTATTTTGAGTGGAGAAAGAAAAACAATTTCTCGCTACAATATATGGAAGCCGCTCCAGGCTGTCTCATTCTTCATGAAGAGATGCCAGGGAGAGGCAACCAAGGCAGCAGCTAGCTGGCTGCCAGCCAGCAGAATCCACCACAAAGCGATGGTCTAGGGAGATGCTCTGATCCCGGTAGAATTTTGCGAGAGAAACTGGTGGCAATGAGAGGATGTTGCTAGACTGACAATGATACAGCTCCAGCACAATTATCTGAAATAACCTTGGCACAAAAAAATAACTATCCAACAACGCCCTGAGCCAGGCCGTGGAATCTGCTACTAGCTCTGCTATTGCAAATCTGAGGTCTGGATAGCAGAATCTTGATGGACACAATCACACAACTCCTTGTCCTAGTGATTGTGCCTCCGGTGTCCCGTTTGCGCCTTCATATTCATCACGATAGATCTAATCATCTTTTCCATGTTTGGAGATTAGTGCACAACATGTCATTTCTTTAAAGATGTAGGGAGTAAAGTATAAAATTATTCAAAATTTGCTTGTCCGACTAATTGGTGGATCTTTTTTTTTTGGCAAAGGTCATCTTCAGTGTGTACAAGCATAAACTCCTTGTGTTGTTACCAAACATGTTAAATAAAAAATATATCTGAAATATGCACTTTCTTCCAATGTATATACATTCATCTCTCCCGTCGATAAAGCAACTTCTATGTGGTCCAAACCATTATATAATATGGAGAGTCAATTTTCCTTTTGCAAAAAAATCTAACAAGTTAAGCAGACATGAGTTTCTGACAAACTAGCAGGAACTCCGCTTCACGCCGGCTCATTGGAAAAGTGCTAACATGGATCAAGCTACGATTTCTTGACAAACTAAATCAAATAAAGATGGTCTCCTAAATTCTTTTAGCGAGAAGGTAGTACATTTTAGATCTTTATTAGATCCTTTGGTCTAAAATTTAGTTGGCTAAAGTTAAGAGCTAAATTTTAGACCACTTTAGCTCACTTATGTGGTCTGATAAACTAATGATTTTTTTATAAGGTTGGCTAAACTTTAGACAACATTTTAGATCATTAATTTGCATGAATTGAAGCATCAGGAGGTGATATGGTCTAACTACACTTTAGACCATTTAATTCAAACAAAACCTTTATTTAGGTGACCAAGAGGGAAAAAACTAAATTTTAACATTGTAGATCTACAGGGAACACTGTTTATGAACATGAAAATTATCTCCAACTTTAAGGTTTATATAGATAGATGGACATGATATAAAGCTTTGTGGTATACATACCCAGTGGTTCTGTGGTACCGCTGACGCTCTGACCACGTCCCCTAGATGGCTCCGAAGCCACTGGAGGTGTTCGACGAGGAAATGTGCTGGTCGCCACTGGCTGCGCCAAACAAGGAATTTAAGAACATGTATAACCGCCAGAATATATTAGCTAAGTCTTTTAGATAAAGGGGAGCTGCTGCATATCTTCTTTATTAGGGAGCCTAATCGCTGGTGAGAAGCTTTATTTGAAATTGGGAATTGGGAATGACCACATGTTTTGTGATTGGCTTATCAACTAGTGCTTCATATGGGGATTTTGCTGTCGGGAGGGGCTTATCTGCGGCACAGCAGCAGTCCGGTGCATTATGTTAGATTTTAGACGTGGGCTAGACGCCCCTAAAGCTATTCTCTGTGGAGAGTTTCATGACATGGTTTTGAAGACTGTCATATCATATAAAATGAAATAAAAGATGGATAAATTAGAGCTGGATTCAGTGACTTAGCCTCTCCAAGTCACGACGTAACTTAGCTCCTTGTATCTACCATCCAACAAGAATCTAAGGGCCGATAATGGTTGCAGAGGAGTAGGCGGGTGGCAGACTCATGCTCAGTGGTACGCATGCAGCCATGCAGAACCTGATGCGCAACAGAATCCGCATGGGATGCTCGACTCGTAAACCCTTAATGTACGGTCCTATTCTATTATTTTATTGACATTTAATTCCATGACTCATCTGTAGTTGGAAACCCACAGAGTTTCATCCACATGAAACTCAACTATTCTTACCTCTCTTCTTAAAAATGTTGACGTGTCGTCAGAAATGATTATGTGACAGCCTATTAAATGTTCATGAAACTGAGATGAAATTTCCACCGAGACTAGCCTAAGTTCATATGTAAAAATTTTAATAAATTTTAAAGGTTCATTTGTTTGTTTCTCTTGGCTTTAATATTTAGACCCATGACCGACGAGTTGAGGTGAAAGTGCAAGATTAATTAATACAATATTGCTACGTGATATAGTTGTAGGGGTTCTGAAGGGCGGGCCTGGTGCACGCGGTAGAGTCTTACTGCCTATGACCGGAAGGTCCCGGGTTCGAGTCGCGGTCTCCTCGCATTGCACAGGCGAGGGTAAGGCTTGCCACTGACACCCTTCCCCAGACCCCGCACAGAGCGGGAGCTCTCTGCACTGGGTACGCCCTTTATATAGTTGTAGGGGTTCAACACTTGTACTCGCTATGGCTCATCATGGGAAAGGCACACCGGAATTATACTATATAGGGAGCCTCTAGGTTTAGGAATTGTAAGGAAAAGGGATCCTATAGGCCATTAACATGGATTTTGGTGTTTAATGAACAACATGACTACTTGGACTAATTTGTTTGCTAGTACACAAGGAATAGTTCAAATGGATGCAAGTGGACTTGTATTAGGCAAAGTGGTGATCCGGATGATCAACACCTCAAGCAAGACATCAAAAGACATGTTGAAGACTCACAAGAGATGCATGAAATCCAAGACACATGGTGGAAGCGACCCGGGCAAGAAGATCATGAAGAAACAAGCCAACTGTTGCTGTTGCTGTTTCAGCATCACCGGATTAGTCTGGTGCTCAAAAGAAGGTAGCACTGGAGCAAATGGTCACTCCAGTGCAAGGCTAGGGCTTTGACACCCACCGGCCGGATTAGCCCGGTGCTCACAAGAGGGCATCACGGGAGTATATATAAGCTATCACCGTTCACCAAAAAGGAGTACTACTCATCGAATTAGTCCGGTGTAACCAGAAGACCAGCATTGGAGAAATAGGTGGCCACCAGAGAGGTTGTAGAGAGCAGATTACTACACCTTATTAGTCTGGTGTCAAGCACCGGATCAATAGATCAAGTCCGGTGAAGGATGAATACTAGAACCGGCAGAAATATACTCACCATATTAGTCCGATGGTACGGGAGAATGTGCACAGGACCATGTGCTACTCCAATGTCTAGCTCTCGGATAGGCACCGGATTAGTCCGGTGGCACCACCAAATCATCCGGTGAGTGCGCAGAGGCAGGGCCTGTTTGGTTCCTTGGGACCACAGACTAGAGATTAAATTCTAGTCCCTTTTAACCAAACAGGAGGGACTACTAGAGGGACTAGAGACTAGTGGGATGTAGTCCCTTTGGGTGAGGCTTTTGGGACTAATGGACCAAGTTGACACCCCATGCCCCTCAATAATTGTTGTCCCCAACCAGCCCATGCCCCTCAAGAAGGGTATTTTAGTCTTTGTTCAGCAGCTTTAAAGCCTTTTAACCCCCTTTAGTCCCTAGAACCAAACAGGGTAGGAGACTAAAGTTTAGCCCCAACTGCTAGTTTGATGGTTGGGGGCTATAAATACCCCTTTGGCAAGGCATTTGAGGGGGGTGTAGAGCTCAAGGAAGTGTAGTGTGAGCTGAGGCTAATATCTAATTGCTATAGCCAGCAAAGTGCATCAGGATTCACTTAGTCATTAGCATAGATGCTTTTGCAAAGTCCATAGGTTAGTTAGACTACTTATGCGCTTGTTATAGATTTAAGCCTAGTGCCTTAGTAAGGTTTGCATATCTCTTACCACTTAGTTCTTGCGCGCGCCATCTTTATACTCGGAGGGGCTTTTATTCTTGTGAGATCACACCAACTACTTTTGTGGTGTGATAGCCACCGGGTACCAGAGGGAACGAGACCCGCGGTGTTTTGACAGGAAGCTCAATAGTGAAGATAGCCGGGAGAGGCCATCTCAGAGATCTACTTATGCAGGAGGAAGACCAAAGGGCTATCCATGGAGTTACCCGACCAAGAGCTTAGCCCTTGCGAGGGGCTCCAACGAGAACTAGGAGGAAGCAAGGAGCTTCTCGATACCTCGGTAAAAATACCGGAGTCATTGATGAGAGTTTACATCTCTATCTCAATTAACCTTCTGCGCTTTATATTGTGTACTTAGGCTGTGTGCTTTACTTTTCTAGTTTAGCTTGCTAGGCTAGTGATAGGATTGGAACATAGGTTGTGTAACTCTATTGTGGTAGAGACAATAACACACCTAGTAAAACCTTAGTTGTACATCAAGATAGATTACTTTCTTGCATAGGTTTTGACTAGGTGGAAATTAGAGGCTATAGTTTAGAGTAGTTTTTCAAAAAGCATAATTCACTTCGATCAGCAATGCTTAAGGCAGTCAGTCAATTAGATTTTTTTCTTTTCTCTCTATTGTGCCATCATTGTAATATATTCCATCCTGATCACTGGCGTGCACTGGTAATTGGGATAGGTCTCTAGAACCTCTCGCTCCGACCGTGAGAGGTGCATGTTCCTGTCATTTGGACTGGAAGAGGGTAGATTTTGACAGTCATTACATGATCAATCCAACCGTCAATTAAGTCAACATTTGAAATGAATAATATCATACCCTATACTTAAAATGCTCCAAAAATGGCATACATGCATATGTGAGCAATACTAACATGCAGGGACCCACCAGTCAAAGTTGAGACAAAATGGGCCCAACAGGGAGCCGCTCGACCACCCTAGGCATCGCCCGATGCCTCCACATCACCAACCCATGCCATCTTCGATCCACAGTAAAGAAACATTGTTGCTACCATATCGACATTGAGCAAATGCATCGAAGCACATCCATGACCATTGGACCTCGCTCCGCACAGAAGATGGAGGGCCCAAAGGTTAGTTGGGAGTCAGCCGACCCACCATGGTCACCCAACATCCACTTGAGCCAAATCTGCCTCAACTTTTCCAACATGCAAAGAGGACATTTATGACCACTAGTAGGTGTGAAATGGATGTGGGTTTGATCCGTGGGTGCTCATATTGATCCCCCATGGATCGATGGGCCTACTTTTTCACTATAAATAGAGAGGCACACCTCACATGTAAATATAACATAGAGGAGTTCTCACTTTGATATATATCTAGGCACAGCTCTACCACTCTAGTGGTATTAGAGAACAGGTAGAGAGTGAGGGGAAGTCGGGGAAGCACCAGGTCTTTTGGCACTCTCTCCACTTGTACCTCGACAGATGCTATCTCTATTGGAGTAATCTATCGGGGTTGTTTTATGGTATATGCAAAGTGTTGATGGAAAAAATTACATTATTTTACATCTTGAAACCATTAAGATACCTTGGAATAAAAGAAAATGGGCATGTCATGAGCATATTTTATTCAAATAACAAAGTTCCGCTTGTATTGTCGTTTCACGTGTAGGAAGGAAAATGGAAGAAAGTGGGACTAGGTGGGGCAGCCCTAGGGTTGAGCGACCCTCCTGGCTGGCCCACATGCCCTCAATCATGGTGAAAGTCAAGGAAGCACACTCCTATAGATTTCTATCCCTTGAATGGAAGTTGTTTTCTCTGGATGGTAGATGCGCAACTCACAAGAATTGACGGGCCCACACGTCATGTACAGGAAACATCGAATTGGCCCCGCTATCATTTACATGCATAAGGAGGATGGACCAAGCCTACCCACCAAGTGGGGAGGGCCCACCTGTTAAGGGGTCGGCCGACCCTGCTGGCGGCTAAACCACCCTAGATTTCTTCCACCGATGTCTCTTCGTCAACATTCAAGGAAACACATGTGTGTGGGATCTTCACCATCCATCTTATGGTGGATTGATCCAAAGGATGAGGTGTGAAGCACTTGGATTCATGGGCCCTCATCCACCACTATAAATAGGTGGTACCCCCTCACTTACAAGACATGATCAACATTCCAAGAAGTAGAAAGCTCCACCATTTTCTTTGTATGTAGTAGGATAGTCTAGTGTTGGAGCTAAAGTGAGTAGTGAGCTAGTCTCGGGTTTCCCAAATTAGTCTTTTAAGGAGTCTGATGTAGCTCTTCTATCATTTCCCTTTCTAGTAAGACTTTCCTTTATTTAATATATTTATCTTCTCTACTTTGCTTAGTGCTTACTTTGTGCAACATACCTTAGGTTGTGTTGTAGTGGTTGTTTAGTGTAGTCATATTTGTGTGCTTGCTAAGTTGTTTAGTATCACCCTCTTACTCCTGATTGTCGCCTTTAAACTGGTGCTCTAGTTTATCTGTGTGTAACAACTCAAGTAGTGAGATATAGTGTAGACGTGGTGTCTAGACTATACTTTGCCTGTGGTTATTGCTTGCCCACAGATTGTTTGTGGTAGTCAGTAGGTGGCGACAACCATATTTGATCTCTAAGCAGTGGCACTGTTGAATTTGTTGCCATTGGTCATCTAGCCATCCCTGTGTGCAATTATGTGAGAACTCTATCTTGCTCGTTGTACCTTGTCTTGCTAAGATAGAACCATAGAGGTAGAGATAGATCATAGGAATTATTTTTGCACACTCGTTGTTCTCCCACCTAGCTATACCTTACTTGTAACTTTTGTGAGTTACCTCTGTCTTCGGTGTCATCACTATCCTATCTATCTATCATTTACCTACACTATACTTTGATAGTTAAGTTGTGGTATAACTAAGATCTCTTATTTATTACTATTCCTAGTGTAAGGAAAATGGCACCTAACATGGGCCATTATGTGATTTTGGTGTTTGATGAACAACATGACCATTCCAACTAACAATGTTTGCTAGTATACAAGGAAAGTTTAAAATGGATGCAAGGTGGACCTGGACTTAAGCAACATGGAGATCGTGATGATCAACACCTCAAGAAAAACATTAGAAGACTTTTTTGAAGACCGACAACACATGCTAGAAGTCAAGGACACAAGATAGAACAAGCCTGGACGCGAAGACACAAAGAAATGGAGCCTAGTGCATGCAAAGTACATGCAACAGATAAGTCCGTTGTAAGCCTAGATGGGGCATAGAGAAAGCCGTGTCAACAACACTCTGGATGGGGTCTTAAAGACCCACAGGAAATCTCCTATGGGTGCGGCTACAGGAGCACTAGAGAAAAGGCTAGCAATTCATGCCTAGGGTACGGCACCGGAATCACCCGTTGGTCAATAGAGAAGGGTCACCAGAACAAGTGGTTGCCACCAGAGAGGTTCCAGTGAAGAAAATAGAGCATAGGAATCGTCTGGTGGTGGGCACTAGAGAAAGCACCAGAGAAACCGTGCCCAACGGTCAAAAATCCAATGGCTATATTCAAGGGCTAGTTCATGTGGCACCACCGGAATTCTCCATTCCGGTGAGTGTGTAGAAGCTGTGTCATACCACCAGCAGCTAGTTTGTCGCTTGGGGATATAAATAGCCCATTGGTCGGCTTGTGGCATGACTGGAATGTGCTAAAGTTGCAAGGGTGTGGAAACACTCTCTCAAGTGCTCTAGCCACCATATGTGCTCAAGAGAAGATTAGGTAATTAGCAATAGTGCTTTGCAAGGTGCTTAGACTAGTTTAAACCACCGCTGATGCACTCTCTCTATGTTTAGGCCTAGTATTTTAGTGAGGTTTGCATATCTCTCACCACTCGATGCTTGTGTGCACCATCTTTGAACTCGGAGGAGCTTGTAGTTTTGTGAGATCAGACCAATCATGTTTGTGGTGTGGCCACCACTGGTACAGTGTACTGGAGGAAATGAGGCCCATGACACTTCGGCCGGAAGCTCAATAGTAAAGACGGCGGGGAGCGGTCCAGGAGAGGCCATCTTGGAGACCCACTTGCGCTTGCAGAAGGCCCAAGGGCTATACATGGAGTTACCCGACCAGGAGCTTAGCCTTTGTGAGGGCATCCTTGTGAGGGGGATCTAACGAGGACTAGAGGGAAATGTGAGCTTCTCGATACCTTGGTAAAAATACCGGGGACGTCGACAGGAGTTTGCATCTCTATCTTAATTAAGTTTCCACACTTTACATTGTGTACCTAGGTTGTTTGTTTATGTTTCTAGTTTATCTTGCTAGGCTAGTTTATTGGATTGGAACCTAGGCTATCAAACTCTTTTGTGATAGAGATGGCAACACACTTAGCAAATCTTTAGTTGCACATCTAAATAGATTATTTTATTGCATAGGTTTTGATAAGTGAAAATTAGAGACCATAGTTTAGAGTACAAATTTTTGAAGGCGTGTGACGTTGCATTCACCTAGCCACTGCTTTGCCTATAGATTAAATAAATAACGATACATCGGAATATTCCTTGGTGAAGTGCTACAATAGTATTTTGTGTGCTTGTAGAATATTTTATCTTCTATTGTTTACGGCTTCACCACTTGTATTGAGTGCTCTAGTCTGCTATAAGATCTGGAGTAGAGTAGTAACCTTTAGTGTAAGTGTAGTGTTTAGAGTATATTTTACCTGTTTAAGTGACAACCCTATCTGACCTTTGTAGTCCACCACATTCGGGCAAGTTCTTAAATCATAGGGCCACGTGTTATGGGCAATGATCAAAGGTAGAGTGGTTGGCTACACCTATGGATGATCATTGTTCATTATTTGATGAGGATGAATGTTGGATGCTTTTGGGGCATTATCGACATGGAGATGAAATGGAATGCGCAAGGCAAATGTATATTTATAGAGCATTTCATTTCACTGGTTTAAGATTGAGTAGAGAAGTGCTTGACCGGGTTTATGATAGATGACACCGTACTATTAAAAGGGGCAAACTTTTTTGCATATCAGTTATCTAGTGCCACTTGAGCGATCTAACTTTGCATGCGTTGCTAGGATCGAGTGGTGAATGAAACTGAGTTTAAAAACCTTTACAAAATGATTTGTGAAATGCTAACATAGACTTAAAGTTGTGGTTGTCTCATGGGATAACACTTGAGGTTAGCATGTTTTCAAAAGCTTGCAAAACGTCTTGAGAACAATTGAAACCAATTGAGAAGACGGTGGTGCAAAAGGCGGCGAAGATAGTCTTGGTGGGCTACTGCTGGCAGCTTGGTCATCCAACGGCCAGGCACCGGTGTAGACGGTGCTAGCATCCGAAGTGGCAGCTGCGGTGCTGGCCGTGGCCTGGCCCAACCGGCCAGGAGGTTGGAAGGCAGCGAAGATAGTCTTGGTGGGCTACTGCTGGCAGCTTGGTCATCCAACCGCCAGACACCGGTGTAGACGGTGCTAGCATCCGAAGTGGCACCTGCGGTGCTGGCCGTGGCCTGGCCCACCCGGCTAGGCGGTTGGACTACGGCGCTAGGCGGTCAGACCGCTAGCTGGGCTAGAGCGTGGGAGAAGGTCGTTTGAAGTTCGTGGGCCACACGTGCGCGTTCGGTATACCCCAAACGGGGCCCAACAAACAAGAGGTCCAGAGGTCATGGTTTGGCGCTTGTTGGGCTGCGGGCGCACCAGACTTGTCTGGTGTTTAAGCTGGATGTGTCCGGCTGTTGGCGGGCTGACTCCGCCTAGCAATGAGACCGTCGCTCCGCCCGGTGCGATGACCAAGATGGGAGGCTGACACGTGGGACTGGCTATGGTAGGTAGCCGTTAGGGCTGGATCGGCAAGCAGTCGGACCACCAAAGGCGTAGAGTACGGGATGAGGCCTCCAACGTCTCCTTTGGCCTCCCCCCTCTACAAATAGTGGTGTGGCCGGCCATTTAAGGTGTTGAGCACCTGAAAGTTCCTTGTTTGGTTTTGGTAATTGAGTGACCACCTAGGTGGACTAATATGTGTTTATTTAAGATACACAGGAAATTAGTCCATAGATGCACTAGTGTAAGCAACCTATGCCTGGAGGTGAAAATGGCTTGGATTTGTTGCGATGCTCACACATGTGATGAAGAAGCTCATTGCATATGAGACATGATATGGAGTCATGTGACTAGATGAAGAAGATCGAGACAAGACTTGGTGTTGGTGGACCGGTTGCAAGTGTGAAGGGCAAGTCAGAGGCTTTGGAGCGACGGACCGCACATGGCGAAGAAGCTTGAACAATGACTTGGCGCCGATGAACAAGGGCAACAGTAAAGAGCAAGCAAGGTTGTGATCGATGAACCAATAAGGTCACATGATGATATGAAGTGGATCATATCATTCGTGATGAAGGTTGGTGCTTGTGTGGCATCAACATTGGAGGATATGGAATAGAATGCGCAAGGCAATGGTATAATTTGTAGGGCATTTTATTTCACTGGTCAAAGGTTGTGTAGAGAAGTGCATAACCGAATTTAGGATAGATGGCCGTACTATCAAAAGGGGCAAACTTGTTTTGCATATCGGTTATCTAATGCCACTCGAGTGATCTAACTTTGCATACGTGCTAGGATCGAGTGGCATAGTGAAAAGAGTGAAAAAAAATCCTTTGGAAATATGTTTGTAAAAAGCTAACACACTTGCACAAGGTGGTATACACTTGGTGGTGTTGGCACATTTACAAAGGAGAAGTTTTGAAGCTTGGAAGTGCTTCTAGGGTCGTTGAACCTTGGCTAGGAGGGGCGTCGAACCATTGGTGGTCGGGTCCGATGGCAAACCTAACTCTCGGGTGCGTGCTGGCAGGACGTCGGACCATAGCCGTAAGGAGCGTCCGACTAGTTCGGCTGGGTCCGACGGCTTACCCTAGGCGACAAAGAACAGCGCAGGAGTGTCAGACCGAGCTCAAGAGAGGCGTCGAACTAGCTGCTAGCACTGTTCACCAAAGGGTGAACACATGGTGCGTTTGTGGTGGCGTTTGGAGAGGCGTCAGACCATGACCACTGGTCCGACGGTCAGCGTCAGACTCGGTCCGACGGTGTTGGGAGCTCTCAGGAGCTCTCTGCATGGTTTTGTGGGGGCGTCGGACGCTGGCGCAAAAGAGTCCTACACACAGTCTGATGGTTGCCAAACCTTGGTGATCAGGTGGCATGCGAGCTAGCCGTTGGGAAGTAACGGCTCCCTTCAAACGGTCACTACATGTGGCAGCCAATGGGGTGTCGGACCCACCATCGGACGGTCTGACGGCCCTAACAGCATGGTCTGACGGTCGGTCTGCGCGCCTAGTGAGGGCAGAAACGGCACACTCTGGTTGGGGTCTATAAATTAGACCCTTCGATGGCTTTGGCTGGTAGCTAAGCACCCAGGCCTTTGTGGCTTGTGTAGGTGTGCTTAGGAAGCCCTCTAACTCACTTGTGCACATTGTGATTGCATCCAATTACGAGTGAGTGATTCTAGTGCGTTGCATTGAGAGATTGCAAGTGTTGGCACTAGGTGATCGAGTTGCAAGCCGGTGGTGCTTGTTACTCTTGGATGTTGCCACCTCCTAGACGGCTTGGTGGCGTGGTCTCCGTCGAAGCACGCAAGAAACTTTTGCGTGGCTCTGGAGAAGGCTTTGTGAGGGGTGTCGTGCTCGCCCCACAGCAGACGCAAAGAGAAACTCTAGTAGAGCGAGATGTGAAGAGCGTCAAGTGGTCCGGCCATATGTCAAGTGCTAGAGTTTGTGGTAAGCACTCCACGTGAAAGAGTGTGACTTGCAGGTCACCACTAGCAAGAAGACCGGCAGCATCCTTGAGCTTGTCTCAACACGGATTAAGTGGTTGGCAAATCACCAAACCCCAGGATAAAAATCATCATGTCATCATCTTCCCGTTGGTTTGCAATCTCCAAACACATGTTTGTATTTACTTATTCGTATATTGTGCTTGTATTGTTGCTCTTGTGAAGCTAGTTTACTTTAGTAATAAAATAGTTGCTCTCTTGCATAACTAGTTGGCTTGTGTAGCCTTGCTAGTTACATTGCTTATTTTATGTAGCTAAATAATTTCAGCTCTCTAGTTTAGTTTGTGGAGCCATGCTATTGAGAACTAATTGTTGGCTTAGGCTTTATGCGCTTTGCTCACTAGTATGTGTAGGAGCTCCTCGGTCGCTTGAAATACTAATAGCATAGGTTTGTTTGACCTTGCTAACTAGAATTGTGTAGGTGAGCTCAAACTAGTCTGGCACCTTAGTTGCTTAATTGGGATCTTTGTAAGATGCATGAGAATATAGATAGAGGGGTGTAGTCTTAGCTAAACCGATAGTTTTAATTCTGCATTTGTTTCGGTTAGCCGGTGCGATTAATTTTAAAAATAACTATTCACCACCCTCTAGTCTGCCATCTCGACCCTACAAGTGGTATCCGAGTGTGGTCTCTCATTTATGGTTTTCACTGACCCGAGAGGATGGTGACTTATGGGCCAGATGTTGAGTGTCTACACATTTTTTATGGCACACACTTTACACGGTGAAAAAAATGGATGATTAATAATTTTAAGTTCATTTGCGCTCAAACATTTTGGAGAAAGCTTATGATAAAATACTAAAGAATGTTATGTGGTGGGCTTTGGACAAACATAAAGTCCCAATAAAGTACATCGGGATCATTAAGGACATGTACAACAATGTTGTGACTAGTGTTCGAACAAGTGATGGAGACACGGATGACTTCCCGATTAGGATAGGACTACATCAAGGGTCAGCTTTGAGCCCTTATCTGTTTGCCTTAGTGATGGATAAGGTCACAAGGGACATACAAGGAGACATCCCTTGGTGTATGCTTTTTGCGGATGATGTAGTATTAATTGATGAAAGCCGGACAGGAGTGAATTAGAAACTTGAGTTATGGCGGAAGACTTTGGAGTCCAAAGGTTTTAGACTCAGTAGAACTAAAACTGAGTATATGAGATGTGACTTCGACACTACTACTCGGGAGGAGGAAGATATTAGTTTGGAAGGACAAGTAGTGCCTAGGAAGGATACCTTTCGATATTTAGGATCAATGCTAAAGAGAGACGGGGATATTGATGAAGATGTTAGCCATAGAATCAAAGCAGGGTGGATGAAGTAGCGCCACAGAAGCTAAAAGACAAGTTTTATAGGACGGCAATTAGACCTGCTATGTTGTATGGTGCAGAATATTGGTCTACGTAAAGACGACATGTTCAACAGATAAGTGTTACGGAAATACGTATGTTGCGTTGGATATGCGGTCATACAAGAAGGGATCGAGTTCGGAACGATGATATACGTGATAGATTAAGGGTAACACCAATTGAAGAAAAGCTTGTCCAACATCGGTTGAGATGGTTTGGACATGTCCAACGGAGACCTCCAGAGGCGCCGGTGCGTAGTAGAATCCTAAACCAGGATAGTAACGTGCAGAGAGGCAGAGGAAGACCGAAGTTGATTTGGGTAGAGGCAATAAAAGGAGACTTAAAAGGATGGAATATACCCAAAAACTTAACCTTAGATAGGAGTGCTTGGAAAACAGTTATTCACGTGCCTGAACCTTGATTACTTCTGCTGGGTTTTAACTCTAGCCTACCCCAACTTGTTTGGGACTTAAATGCTTTGTTGTTGTTGTTGCGCTCAAATTTAGTGGATCGTAGATGTAGGCTTTTCTCATGTATTGGATGAAGAGAATCTAACTCAAGCACAATAAAAATGCCTAGATCTCGAAAATCAAGCTACTAACATTATATATCGATCTATGGAAGATAGCATCTTTGGAGAGATCATGGACATGAAAACCGCCCATGAGATTTGGATTTATCTCAATGAAAAATATGGGACGGTCTCTATTGATGATGATGATGACGACGATGACGATCTCAAGGAGAAGGCACATAAGGATGTTGAGCACATCCACAACATCGTGATTGTGGAAGATTGCTTCACCACATGGTCAAGTGATGATGATGAAAGATCTATCACAAGTTCACTTGACAAGATTGATGGTGATGGCTCAAGTGATGCAAATAATGATTCCATTCCAAGCACACTTCATGATGATGATGATTCATGCTCGGGCTATGAGAGTGATGCTTCTACAAGCTCTCCAACATCACCACATTGCTTCATGTCACAATGTGACACTAAGCTCAGCTTGTGTAGCTACGTTGTTTAGCTGTCTAGTTGTGCTAGTGTAGCTAGTAAGTAGTACTAGTGTCGCTTAGGCTTTCTGAGCATTGCTCACTAGTATGTGTAAGAGCTCCCGGTGTGCTTAGTTGACTAGTTGCATAGGTTTGTATAACCTTACTAACTAGATTTATTTAGGCGAGCTCTCTAGCTCGACACCTTATTAGTTTCTTAAAGGATCTTTGTATGATGCTTGTGAACATAGATTGAGGGGTGTAGTCAAGGCCAGACCAACTAGTTTAATTCCGCATTTGCTTTTGTTAACCGGCGCGATTAAATTTTAAAAACTATTCACCCCCCTTTAGTCAACTTCTTGATCCTACCAGGGTCTAAAAACAACTATTCACCCCCCTTTAGTCAACTCCTTGATCCTATCAGGGTCAATGTTATGAAGTAAATAACTAAAGTGTATCCTTGCTTTATCGTCTATAATAACAATCAAGATCCTCTCTACCGAACCTATGACCCCTCTTGCTATCATGGGACCGTTTTGTTTCTTAGTTAAAGTACACTAATGTTCACCGTGAAAATCGATATATTGGAACACTCCTAGGTGAAAGCTACTTTGACAGACGTGCGCTTGTAGTTTTATGGGTTTGCCATCATTGGTGTCAGCAACACATAAGTTTTTTTGGAAGCGCTTCAGATGACTCCTCGCGTTCTTCACCATGGGTTATCTTCTGGCCAAGTCCAGCTTTGTTTCGTGCTGTAGTCTTCACATCATCGACTGTTCCAACCAGTCCTCCCATATGTCATCATTAACAACATGGCTCCTCCAATCCACTAGCCACAACAACATCAACTGCAGACATTCGGCTACTTGGTCACCATTGTGGCTCCCGGCAATGGTCCTACTCATGGGTGTAATTTTCTAAACCATTCTATTATGGCTATTGCTTTGAGTACTATTTGTTTGCATGTACACTAATTTATGAGAATAGCATGCTTTGTTTAATTTGTACTAAAATCATGCATATATTACCTGTATCATGATTTACATTCGAAATATAATCCTACAAATGCCTAATTTATCCAACACGTTCTATATGGTCAGTGACGGCTACGAGGGGTACCAAAGGAAGATTTACATTTCTTAATTGAACATGGTCATTTATACTGTTTGTTTTTCTAGATTTCATAATATGTGCTGTGACCAATTCAACGTCTTTATTCTACCACCTTCCAAATACTGCCTGTCTCAAAATAATTGACACTTAGCTATGAATATTTCATAGCTAAAGTATCAACGATTTTGGTACGGAGTAATATATTTATTTAGTTCAAACATATACACCTTATATTGTTAAAATGTAAGAATAATCATAGGATTGTCAAGTACCTGGTCCGTCAGTGAGACTTGATCGCTTGTAGCCCTGAGTTCATTGTCGTGAGCAACATGTATCTCATTTACTTCACTGGTTACATTAGCTGTGGTAAGCCTATTCAGCATTTCTGGAAAAATGAGTACACAATTGAACATTGTTCTTTAGTTAAAAAATAAAAACTGTGAAAAAGAACCAAGTGTACACAACATAGTTTGGAAAGCATTCGTTCTGTTGGGCAAAAAAGCACAATTTTGTGTGTTAATCTATACTAATAAGCAAAGAGTCTGCAATAAATGGTAAATCAATTTCATTTGTTGAAATTCCAGTTTTTAAATTGTGCACCCGACAACATTCTAGCCTAGTGAATATAAATTTAGGATGCCATAAAAATGATGTTTTAAAATTAATAAAAACAAAAAAGCACAAGAAAGATCTAAAAGAATCTAAAGTGCCTATGTCTTTCCATGGATTGAGACTGTAGATGAACAAGGGTTGTTATTATTTATAAACAAAGACAACCATATATGTTACAATACAAAAAAACCTTACTCCATTGGAGTTTCTCCAGCGTACAGGCAATCCAACTCAAATGTCAATTAATGACCATCACATAGGCTAGCTGTGATTCTCTCAATGGGACTAACTTTTTGCTAATCCCTTCCTACTAGAATAAGTCAACTCATCTAAATTTGTCTTAAGTTAGTTTAACCAATTTTATACAAAACGTAACATCTATGACAACAAAAAAGTATAATACAAAAATATATTTCATGTTGTATCTGATAGAGGAAGGCCAAGAGGCTTAGATTACTTGATAATGAGATTACAAGAGGGTTACATATTTATAGAGAGAGGCTAAGCTAGAGAGTTAAGAGGGGGGAAGTCCCAGGCAACATGCCGGGAGTCCCTAGGCAGCACACTGGGTAGAAACCCAAGAGGCAGCCGATACAAAGTAATTGATAGAGGAAATAAATACTCTAACACCCCCCGCAGTCGGAACGTCGTTAGAACGAACGTTCAGACTGGAGCGAAACTCCATAAAAACAGAAGGAAGGCCCTTGGTGAAGACATTGGCGAACTGCGACGTGGTGGGAACGTGAAGCACACAGATAGCCCCAAGGGCGACCCGTTCCCAGACGAAGTGAAGGTCGATTTCCACGTGCTTGGTACGCTGATGCTGAACGGGCTTGGTGGAGAGGTAGACGGCGTTGACGTTGTCGCAGTAGACGAGGCAAGCAGAATCCAAAGGATGATGCAGCTCCTGTAGAAGTTGCCGCAGCCAGGAGGCTGCGGCGACGCCGTTGGCAACTGCACGGTATTCGGCCTCGGCGCTCGACCGTGAAACAGTGGGCTGGCGCTTGGATGACCAGGAGATGAGGCTGCCACCGAGGAAGACAGCATAGCCGGAGGTGGAACGGCGGGTGTCAGGGCAGCCAGCCCAGTCAGCGTCCGGTGTAGACGATGAGCTGAGTCGGGGCAGAGCGGGGAATGACAAGACCAAAGCCGATAGTGCCCTGAAGGTAGCGAAGAATCCGCTTGGCGGCAACAAGATGAACTTCCCGGGGATCATGCATGTGCAGGCAGACTTGTTGAACAGCGTACGCGATGTCAGGCCGAGTGAAAGTTAGGTACTGGAGAGCACCCACAAGGCTGCGGTATGCTGTAGGATCATCAACAGAGGGGCCGACATCAGCAGAGGCTTTGGCACAAGTGTCAACAGGAGTGGAACAAGGCTTGCAGTCGCTCATGCCATGGAGAGCAAGAATGTCCAGAGTGTACTGACGCTGTGAGAGAAATAGAGTGTTCTTCTGTCGCTGAACTGCCACGCCAAGAAAATGGTGTAGGGAACCAAGATCCTTCATGGCAAATTCCTTCTTCAGTGCATCAATCACCCGATATAAGAGCGGCTGAGAGGAGGCTGTAACAACAATATCATCCACATATAGGAGCAAGTAGACTGTCTCGGTGCCGCGGTGATAGATGAAAAGGGAGGTGTCGGACTTGGCTTCAGTGAAACCCAGAGAGAGCATATAAGAAGCAAACCGGCTGTACCATGCTCGCGGTGCCTGCTTCAAACCGTAGAGGGACTTGTTGAGCCTGCAGACGTGTTCAGGAAGAGCAGGATCGGCAGAACCAGTGGGCTAAGAGCAGTACACCATTTCTGACAATGTCCCGTGAAGGAAAGCATTCTTCACATCAAGTTGATGGATCGGCCAGTCCCGAGAGTGAGCCAAAGTGAGGACGGTGCGAACGGTAGCGGGCTTGACGACGGGACTGAAAGTTTCATCGTAATCCACTCTGGGGCGCTGTGTGAACCCACGGAGCACCCCACGAGCCTTGTATCTGTCCAAGGAGCCATCAGCATGAAACTTGTGTTTGAAGACCCATTTTCCGGTGACCACATTTGCCTTGGCAGGCCGAGGAACGAGATCCCAAGTGTGGTTGTCCAAGAGGGCAGCGAATTCTTCTTCCATGGCCCGACGCCCTTGTCTTGGATTAGCAAGAGCGTCCACAGACAGGACTGACCCAAGAAGGGGGACAGAGCCTCGGTGTGTAGAGCAAGGTGAGGCTGCTTGTATCCGGACTTCCCGCGGGTCGCCATGCCATGAGAGTTGGAGAGTGGCGGGATGGAGACCGCTCCTGTTGGCAGTGGAGGACCGCTCTTGACGTAGCGCGGTGGAGAGGGAATCATGCCGGAGCGTCGAGGAGGAGCCCCAGCAGGGGACTTAGGTGGCGAGCTGGGTGCGGGGGCACGCCGGGTGTAGACGTGGACGACGGGCGGCTTGCTGAAGGAGGAAGCCGGGGGCGCCTGCACAGGGGGCACCGTGGGCGCCTGTACAGCGGGCGCCGGTGGAGGGGGCGCCATGGGCGCGGTGAAGCCAGGTGGAGGAGACCGGGACGCTGGCGTGCCTGGTCCCGGCGCCGGGGTGACTGAAGGCACCGGCTAGGAGGGGGCCCGCAGAGGTGCAGGTGCTGGCAGGGTGGCAGCGACGCCAGGTGTACCTGCAGGGAGAAAAGGGACTAACAGAGGGTCGTCATCAATTAGAAAATCCAGTTCGTGTGTAGGCGGTGAGGGCCGGCGAAGTGAGAAAGGGAACGTTGTTTCGTCGAAAACAACGTGGCGAGAGATGATGACACGGTTTGTGGCGAGGTCAAGGCACCTGTAACCCTTGTGGTCGGGAGAGTAGCCAATGAAAACGCATAAAGAAGAGCGCGGGGCAAGTTTGTGAGGAGTGGTAGCGGTGAGATTAGGGTAGCAGGTACACCCGAAGGCCCAAAGGTCATGATAGGAAGGGTGAGTGCCATAGAGTGCGAAGAAGGGAGTGCTCATGTTAAGCGTTTTGGTGGGGAGGCGATTTATGAGGTGGGTGGCAGTAGCAAGTGCATCGGCCCAGTAGGAGGGAGGCATGGATGCTTGGAAGAGCAGGGTGCGGGTGACATTGTTGGTGGTGTGACGCATGCGTTCGGCTTTGCCATTTTGCTGCGAGGTGTAGGGGCATGACATGCTAAGAGAAACACCTTTGGCAAGAAAGAAAGCACGAGACGCAGAGTTGTCAAACTCACGACCGTTGTCACATTGCATGGATTTGATGGTACAACCAAACTGAGTGTGCACAGAGGCGAAGAAATTGGAGAGGACAGTAAAAGTGTCGGACTTTAATCGAAGAGGAAAAGTCCAAAGAAAATAAGAGCAATCATCGAGAATAACGAGATAATATTTAAATCCGGATACACTGACAATAGGGGATGTCCACAGGTCACAATGTATCAGATCGAAATTTTTAGGTGCTCTAGACAAGGAACTAGTAAAAGGCAAGCGAACATGGCGCCCAAGCTGGCAGGCATGGCAGATGGAGTCATCTGTAGACTTGCTGCAGAAAATGGAAGATGACTGGGCAAGACTCTGAAGGGCAGCTCTGCCGGGGTGGCCGAGACGACGATGCCAGGTAGTTGGAGAAGGAGTGGCCACAAGAGCACAAGGGTCAGAAGGCGACGACGGGAGCTGCAAGGTGTAGAGCGGCCCTGAGCTGTTACATCGAAGGAGGGTTAGATACCATGATAGAGGATGGCCAAGAGGCTTAGATTACTTGATAATGAGATTACAAGAGGGTTACATATTTATAGAGAGAGGCTAAGCTAGAGAGTTAAGAGGGGGGAAGTCCCAGGCAACATGGCGGGAGTCCCTAGGCAGCACACTGGGTAGAAACCCAAGAGGCAGCCGATACAAAGTAATTGATAGAGGAAATAAATACTCTAACAGTATCTAACTATACTAATACTGTATCATATATTAGCCTTTTCCTATAAAATTTAATCAAAATTTTTAAATGACTTAGAATAACTCCAAAAATTGATTTATTAGTTATTAAGCACGGAAGGGAGTAACATAAGTTAGCTTTAATTGGGCCTAGCCCATTTCTATTTAGCAATTAAATAAAAAAAAATCAAGGCCGTGATTAATGCTATGTGTAATTAATGTTAGTTATGTATGGGACACGCACAAGAGGATGCCTCCTTAAATAGGTTGCAAATATGTGCACGTGTTGACAAGTTGAGGATGGCAAATGGAATGCTACACGCACATGCGTGCTGAGCCGAGGCAAGGTCTCAACGCGCGCAAGTGTCTTTTTTGCAGTTTGTAACTGATAAGTGGTATTCATTACTAAGTAACCGTTGAGGTTATTATTGACTTTATTTATTACTAGTAACAGAAGATGCCATGATAGCTATTATCAGCCATGCGCCCATGGCTTCGTCTCTCTGGAAAGCTACATAAGACATACGTCCTGTGTCTGCAAACGTACCAGACACATAAACACCACCACGCTGATGCGCCGTTCTCTGTGGCCTAGCCTTTTCTATATGACTGCTTCACGTATGGCACCAGTATGCTTTAAATGGGAGAATTAGATTTGTACAACTACGTTAATTATGGTATTGTTAGTTGCCATCACGGCTTTTGTAATAATATTTAGACGCACCAGTATTCAAAACTTGTTTTATTTACGCTAGTGTAAACCAAACCACTTCAAGTGGCATAAATCAAACCAGTTTGGAAAAAAAAATGGTATGGCGGTGGCATAAACAGAACAAGGTTTACATAGTGATATTATCTATCTCTATCTATTTATTCTATATCTATATTCTATATTATAAAAAGAACGAGAGAATGGATCATCACCAGAATTTGTATTTTCTCCTAGTGATGTGGGGTTCTCCTATATTTAGCATTCAACATTTAGTATGAGCTTTTCCCGATCAAACGCCTAGGATTCCCATGTGCTACGACTGGCGGTAGTGTTCTTATTACTACTTAGTGCACTAGGAGAACTCCACCATTTTCTTTTCTTTTTTTTTTTTGATCGGGAGAACTACTCCATTTTGGTAGTGGATAAATATTCCGTACGCATTTGATTCCTACCTACCTATTGTTTTTAGCCATTGGATGTCCTATGAAAAAATAGATCTAAGAACTAAGGGTCTATTTGGTTCAGCTGTGAGCTATGTATTGTGAAAAAAGCTATAAACTATTTGGTTGAAACAACTATAAAACCTACACAATCTCTCTATCTCCATTAAACAACTATAAAACGTCTCTCTATTTCTATCAATTTGGAAAAGCAGAAAGCCAGAAGCAAGATCCAATGTGCTATGCAAATTGAACTGCGCGAAAACAACCACTTCTAGAAAAGTAGTTACAAGTTCCACCCGAAGCTGAACCAAGCATAACCTAAAAATCAGTGGACCATACATAACAGGCAGTTCCAAAATGACAGAGTTGATATAGCCATTTCTAGTTTTACCTATGCAACCATGCACGGTTTTTTTTCACCGCGGTGATTAATTAGGTTTAACCGGCTGCCCAATATCCCATCGATCACACGGCAGATAGATGATCAACCTTCCTATGGTTCGCGGACTGTCACTTTCCTTTTATCCTTTGCGTCCCTCCCTTCCAGTGGTGCCAGGTTGAAGTGGGAGCATTGGAGGTAATGTCTGGTACCTGCTGGTAGATCGGTAGTGGCCACATGTGAAGGATGTCGGGACTCGGGAAGGATGCTTGGGCGCTTGGCCTGGATGGCTGAACGGTGAGCTCGCTGACATTTGACTTGTTTTTCACAGTAAGTACTCCAGTATTCTTTACTTCTACAGTTGTACTATTAATCGTCCGAAGCCAACCATCGAAATTCAGATGGCACTTACTCTCGAAGGTAAGTGGTTCAAGTTCAATTATCTTCAATAATAGGTGTCTGAAACTACCGCACGGGATAAATGTTTGTTCGCATTCCTCTGATTCTAAATACGAACTGACAATATTTATTGTTCAAGTGGCCTTAGGACTTGCCTTTTTAATTTATAGATTATATTATATATACTCCCTCTGTCCTAAAGGTATTAAAGCATTCAAAATTTGTCCCAAATTATAAGGCATTCTCTTTTTTTTTTAGAAATTCTAGGTGAATTAACTCCCTCAAAGTCTCTATCACATGTGTACCTAGCATTAGTGTCTACAACCAGGCTCAAAATATAGTAAACGCAAAGTCTCTCTATAATTCAGGGAGGGTTACATGCGTCAATGCATTACCCCATATTTTGTTCTAAACTTTCTAGAATACCTTATATTTCAAGACGAATGGAGTATATTGCTCTGTTTCCTCCCATGCCCAATTCTTCATATAATATAATCATATTACTTTGATCTGAACCTCGTTAGCATTTTGTATTTTTCTCTTGCTTTGTTTATCCCAATCGGCATTGTTAGAAATATTAAATTCACATATTCTATTTTTTTCTAAATAAATATAGATTGCTGATATCACCCTTCCTGTTGTACTTGTAATTTTAGGATTGTCAAATTCATTGTTCGTTCTCAAGTCCAGTTACTCTCAGGATGGATAACCCATATACAAAGGAAGGGTGTGTAGTGCTAAGAGTAGCTAATTATAAATTTCATATACCACCTGTAGCACGTATTGAAACAGGGGTCCGTGCCGGATGTAAGGCAATTAGCTACTCTTATCAGTTCTTTTCAATCTTCAAATCAATGGATGATTCTATTGACTGTATCTTAGATAAATTATCATATTAGCTATAACACTGCAGACATATCCTACGAAGCAAAGAGAATTAAGAAGGATGAGGAGGAAACAATGGTACATCACCACCGATAGAGCTTTTGGCCCCCTGTTGCACACCTGGTGAGGAGCGAGGTTTATGGTTTGGAACAGCCACGATCCATGTCTAGTCGGCAATGGAACTCTCACATTTATAGATCAGATATTTGTTTTGCTATCCGCCTATCCCCATCCCTCCCCCACCCCCCAATTACAGACCCTGCACACCAGGTTTTTATACTTTTTGATGGAACTTGGTGTTTGTACTTTGTACTGATGGTGTTTTTATATATTTGTTAATTTTGAAGTATTTTCGTGCTCCTGTAACTTAATGGAGATGTCCAGGCTCAACTAATTAATGGCAATTCTATGATGATAATTAGTACACTTTAAATTTTGACATATATCCTAAATCCTAAATCAATAAACAACCCTCTGATTTATTTTGATTTTTTCATCACCTTATCTAATGTTCAGGCGGTAATATTGCGAAAAATCATTTTCGCAACAAGCTTGCGATAAATCATGCATTTCTTTGTTTAAAACATACGTATTAAATGTTATGAACAAAGTACAAAGACCGAGACAAAGATTCCTGAATATATGGATTTAGCATCCTTGCTACTGTATATATATGATATTTGAACTAGATATTCCCAACCTCTCTACAAAAAAACAAAAATAAATAAATTTGATTTTGAAATTTTGAACTCACAACTCTATAATGAAGAGCGAACGGGCCTTTAGCTAAGTTTGTGTTAGAACAACTCCAACAGGAGCCCTTAAATTAGGCCCTTACTTTTAATTTGAGGGCTCTCGTTACTTTTATGGGTGTTTTTTTTTTTTTTGCATCCACTCCAACATGAGCCTCAAATCCATTCTAATAGACACCGGCATATAGGACCACTAGTCATTCGGCCATATCCATTATCGTTCTAATCGACTAAGCTATGTGGAGTGGAGCACCATCATCATTCCAATTGACTGAGCTATGGGGCGTGGGGCGAGGAGCACCGGAGACAACAACCTTGTCGGGGGACGAGACGGGTGCAAAAAGGGGAGGCGCACTGAGACGGGCACCGGAGACGGCAGAGGAGCCGCATTGGACCTCGTTGACGGATGGGTGCCAAGAGGGGAGTCAGGCTAGGCCAAGGGGTTCGTCGAGAGCCGTGTCGAGAAGGGAAGATGGCGGCGACGCAAGAGAGATTCATGATAAAAAGAAAAAGATGCATAACAGTGAGCTGGTGGAGAAGTTTTTTCCTAGGAAGAAGTAGAGATATCCCTATACCCCCTGAGAGATGAGGCTGAGAGGGGGCATTTTAGAACCACCACAAAGTAGGGACCCGAGTTAGGGCTACATTGGATTCAGTTTTTTACTCTGCCACCAAAAAGTAAAGTAGAGACCTGTTTAGGGTCCCTGTTGGAGATGCTCTTAGGTGACTCTACTAGCACTCATCATGTCCTAGGCTTGACTCCCCGTGGGAGCGAATTTCAGGCTGGAGTTAAAAAAAAACTCTTCGGCTGTCCCACGCCAAAACATAGGTCTAAGACTATGCCCAGGCCGTGTCCTTATCACAAGGACTAAGGTGTCGTTGTGTATGAGTAAGACAGGGTTCGGACATTTTCTCGGCCTGCATGAGATGGTCTTCTTCTAAAACAAAATACCTGGGATTGTATTACCCCCACAGGTCAACTTTTTTTTAACTCTATTATGAAGAATTGTTTAAACACATAAGTGGACAGGTGCATATCTACTAGTAAGTCTGAATTTTAAAAGCAATGGCGTATGTTTAAACAGCAATTGACACATTGACATAGATCTAACTTTTCATCAGAGGAATGAATATCTTGAAAAAAAACTTATGCGCAGTGCAACAGAATTACCTGGACGAGAGAAGCATACTGGTGGACTAGAAAACAGGGGAATCCTGAGAAAAAATCACATCCATTTCGTTAAAACAGGTATTGTCATAGAAGTACCACATATATGTGGAAATATTGGAGAGAAAAGTAGTAAACAAACTTGTCACATAAGACAACATGAGTTATAGTGAGACAAGAGTACATTGAATACACACGAAAGGAACAATGGAGAAAAGAGTGGCTATGATTGTAGCAAAATCTACATCCACCAAGCAGGTGCGGGGGCCAAAACAAATTGTTTCTACGACGCTTCGATTTTGATCCAGTTTCATGACCTATGAGAATTTTATTGCCCTTGGGGCAAAAAATGAACATCGGCTTTAGACAATTTTTGTCCAGAGAAATATTTTTGGCAAGCATGCTTTGTAAAAATACAAGGGCGCATACTTATTATTAGAATTTCATACCCCTGGTTATACTCAGCAGTCATCGCATCTTTAAAAAAGATATTGCAAGTATCACACAAACTTGCACTGTATCAAGAGACATAGGCGAGTCTTGTAGAAAACCATAAATGGCAATATAATGTTGAAACAATCACGACAAGAGGTTAGGATTTTTGCGGACGTAACAAAAAAATTTTTAAGTACAACTCTAAAAGAGTATGACTGGCCGTTGCTCTCTCATGACCTAGTTTTGACTCTTTAAGACCCTCTAATTCTTGCCATAGATAAGAATCTGGTCCAATAGTACTGCCTAGTCTAATTCTCTTGAGTACTCCTAATTGCTCTTTACAAGTTTTGGATTAGAGATTTTTCTATAAATGGCTTCTATTTTAAGAGAGCAAATATTTTACATAGTCTTCTCAGCAAGAGATGGTTTCTCAGGTTAGTGATTTCCTTCCCTGTCATAGATGGTCCAAAGATTTTTCGGATTGGTGGCTTCAAGAAGCTAGGGAGTAGTACGCAGATTTGAATATGTTTTTCTATACTCCCTCCATTTCAAATATTAAGTTGTTTTGACTTATCTAGGTATATAGCTTTTGCTACCCGCTACATTATATCTAGATGCATAGTAAAAATCATGTATTTAGCTAAAACGACTTACAATTTAAAATAGAGGGAAGAACATGGATCTCCCCTCTTATGATTGTTTCTTATGCACCCAACCTACGGAGGAAACCCTGGAACACCTATTCTTCAAGTGTGACTTCGCTCAAGCTTGCTGGTTCAGTCTTAATCTTAGCATTGACACCGATGATGAACTCTTCGTTACTCTGGAACACTTCCAGCACCAGTTGGGAGTCAACTTCTACATGGAAATCATCATACTAATGAGCTGGAGCATTTGGGTCTCAAGGAATGACCATATATTCCAAGGAATTCAGCCATCTATACCAAATTGCAGGGCAATTTTCAAAAAAGAGCTCTCTCTGGTTACCCATAGAGCGAAGAAAAAATATTTCCCTCTTATATAACAATGGCTAGAGCACCAATTGTGATCTTCTTAATATTCTTTCTGTCCTTTTTTGTTTCTTGAATTCTGTTGCTTGGACACATCTTTTTCTGCAATTAATTAATATATATTAACCAGTAGGGGGCTACCCCTCCTGTTTCCTCAAAAAAAATTTAAAATAGAGGGAGTACATTTTCTTTAGATTGACAAGGACGGCAAGTGGTTCTTTTCTCTATTGGAAATTTCCCTATCTAACTCCAAAATAAATTATCCTTCCTCACTTGACAGCGAAACTTCAAATCTTCCTTATTTGTTCCTCCTTTCATATTTTGTTCCCTAATTGACGCTACCGTAGAAGAGATGAGGGCACCATACATGCAACAAAAGTGACGATAGTATCATTTTTTTTTTGTTTGCAATGACACGGTAGTGAATTTTGCGCTTGTGAAGACTAGCTAGGAATGGCAGCAGCACCTAGCCGCAATCGGGTTCGGCACACTTCAGCCATTCCCAGCGCAGGTGGAGAGCGAATCCAAACAAGCCCAGGTCGATCACGCTTAGTCTGAAATGCAACAAGGGGCTGCAGACTGTCCTCCATGGGACTGTTGTTACCTCAGTATCCACCCATAGAAATGCCCGACGACGCTTATCAATTTGCCTGACCGCCCAATTCGATAGGCATGTAGCGATGGAGACGTGAATTGGGATCATGGAGAGAATGACTTTTGTGAGTAGCACGCGCCCCGCACACGTCAGGAGCCCTGACTTCCATGTCGGTATCCTGGCATCGATGAGGAGTTGCTCATCGCAGCGCCTAAGACTTTGAATGGAGAGTGGAAAGCCCAGGTACTTGCATGGGAAAAGTGTGATCTGATAGGGGAAAGCAGCCTGGTTAGCTGTGGTCTCCTCAGCTGAGCAGAGTATCGGCGAAACTTGGCATTTGTCGACATTCGTGATGAGCCTAGAGGCTCCAGCAAACGACTCTAGCAGCTCACGTAAGCATGCTAGATCTCTCTGCGATGGACTGAGGAAGACGACGAGAGTGTCTCTGTGGCGAATCACAGAACCAGGCAGCGGCGTGAACAGATGCCATCAGCTTCAATGATAATTGAGTTAAGTACTTCCATCGCGACGACGAAGAGCATCGAAGAGATGGGATCACCCTAGCGAAGACCGCGGGCGTGTGAGATTCGCCTAACGGGCTGGCCATTAACCAAGACCTTTGTGGTTGTAGTTGACCTTTGTGCTACATAACCTCAAGAAGGAATGACTAGGCTGCCTAGTCGAAGGCCTCAGCAATGTCAACTTTGAGGAGAACACTGGGCGCACCCTCCTGCAATACAGCCACCGGCATGCCAGGTGCAAAGCTTGGAAATTGTCGTGAATGAACGTGCTCTGGTTGCCCTTGACAATCTCTTTCAGCCTTGGGGCCAAGCGACGGGATAGACACTTGGCAAATAGCATACTGAAACTATGCATGAGGCTGATGGGCCGGTAGTCCTTGAGATGGGTAGGCAACATGACCAGCACATCGTTGAGTAGAAAGAAGGTCCGTGCGTCCAGGGGCCACAATGCGTTGAACGCGTTCATGACATTGGCCTTGATGACATCCCAGGCCACACGATTTAATCTTCGTCCGGTCCCCAGGAAGCTCATGAATTGACGCCCAGATTTTGTCTTCCAAGAAACAGCAATAAGAGAGCATAGGCCCAACCACGAGAGACCCAGGGCCTCCAGATCAAACTAATACAACTGATTGAATTGCTTGCCAAGGAGGTCGTTGTAGTACAAGAAGATGAGCTCTGATTTCATCTCGTCCGCCGAGAACCCTTGTCCATTGTGCTCAATGGCAAATGAAGTTCTTACAGTTACAATGACACGCTTGTAAGTGGAAGAATTTCAAGTTGGCATCACCTTTCTCGAGGGCCCTAATGCGAGAGCGCTGGCGTGCCACGGTTCTTGCCAGCGACGCTAGCCCTAGGCTTTCAAAGCTTCAACTCTCTACGCAAGTCGAGTTCGTAGCTAGTGAGATCCCTGACGTCATGTGCCGTGTTGAGCTATGCAATTAGCTCGCGCACATTGCTGACACACTTCATGCTCCAGCTCCTAAGAGCCTTCGTCATGTTCCTAAGCTTGAAGTCAAGAACCTAGGAGGCATCGACGTTTTGTAGGGGGCACACCCATGCTTGGCGGAAAACATCGATGAAACCGTCGAAGCATTTCCAAATGGCCTCAAACCTGAGCCGTGGCTTGGACCAAGTCTCAATGTTTAGCTAAAGGAGTAGCAGAACGTGATCGGAGCAGTCGAAGGATAGGCACTTGTGAAATTCCTACTTTTGTTTTGGTAATTGAGTGCCAACCATGTGGACTAATGCTTTCATTGAGTATGTTTAATCTGGGGTCCACTTGATGTGATGGACAAGGCATAGGAAGTGATGGATATGTAGATCATGATCGCATGTATGCAAGTGTTAATGAAGAGAAGATGGAGCAAAAGCAAGCCATAAGGCAAAAGTATAAAATAGGGCTTTGCTTTTTGCCAACCAAGGCGAGTGCATGGTTGGATTTAGAATATATAGTCGTACTATAAAGAGGGGAAATCGTTAGTTGCAACGTCTAATCTATTCCCCCCAATGAGAGCGACCAGAGCAAGCGACATCTCTTCCTCCGTAGAGACAAGCTCCGACGAATGGGGAATCACCATGAGTTCCACCCGTGGCTACGCAGCAATGTCACCAATCGGGGGAGGCGAAGAGGGAGCGAGGTCAGGACTCGGGGGCATGCAACATTAGGGAACCGAGGGGGGACGGCCTATGGAAGCCGAGTGCGCCGATCCGTGTTCCCAGCAGAGGCATGGTCCCACATGGTGGAAGATAGATGCCTAGGTGCTCCACGACGACACCCAGCCGGACACGTACGCAGGAGACAACTCTCTTTTGCCTCCAAGAATCGCTGCGCGTGGTGCTCCGTGACGGTGCCCAGCCGAACACGCAGGAGACCACTCTCTCTTGCCACCAGGAATTGCGGCCCAGGCGCAGTTCGTGAGGCAGCGCGCCGCAACACACAATCTGCCTTCACATGGTCGTCAGCTAGGCTGTTGAAGAAGAGGCAAACAAGGTTGGATAGAACCGGCTGCGTCGCGCAACGGAGCACCCTGCGTCGCCAGCGGCAGCGGTTCTGAACCTGCCGAAAGCCGTTCTCGTCTAGTGCAGAGGACATCCGAGCAGGGTTGGTGACAAGTGAAAGCCCACGCGGCCTAGACAACTATAGAGACGGCGCAAGAGTGGCATCGCTCGCTGCTCCACCAAGCACGTCCCGATGACGGTAAGGTGGTGGTGTCAACAGTGCCTATGGTGCCCTGGTCTGCCGCGACGGCCTTGCCCTTGACCTCAACCCCCAGGGTACGTAGATCCGACTCCCCAAAGGAGGCTTCCTAGTCACTGAAGCACAACCACCCTCCCAGACTGTGGCAAGAGCGCATCGAGTGCGGGGACCCGAGGAAAGGAGCCACATTGGGGTTGAGGCCCAGCGATGAAACGATGAAGGCCCGATGAGTGGCCAAGATCTCCACAGCTGTCGCCACGAGGCGTGATGGCAGGGAGGGCGACGACCCAAGCCATGGCCACCAAGAAGTGGATCTAGGCTCCATGCCACAACAGATCTGGTGGAGAAAGTGCAAGAAAAGGTGGGAGGAGAGGTGGCAGAGGGCGACACGGCAAAGGGCCGGCGACGCCGGGGAGGTGGACATGCGGGACCGCTGAAAGCCCTAGTTTGGTTTTGGCTAATTGATGAAACCTACTGGATTAACCCTTGGTCTAAGTGTATCAAAGTACAAGTGGTGGAGCAAGATAGCATCCATGGTGATGGAGATGGCCAAAAGATAATGAACAAGTGCTCCAACTTGGGAAAGAAGAAAGAGAAAAACAAAGCCCTATGTAGATAATGACAATGGTATAAATAGGGATTTTGTTTTTACCAATCAAGACAACTTAGAAGGTGTGATTATGTTTAGGACAAATAGTCGTACTATAAAGAGGAGAAAATCATGGTTAAAGCGGTTATCAAGTGCCACTAGATGACATTGTTCATGCATATGCATTATGACCTAGTGTGATAATATGAAACCCTTGAAAATACTTTGAAAATGTTGCTAACTCACGTACACATGTGTTGAAATACTTGGAGTTGGCACACATGCACAAGGGTTGGAGAAAGAAGTTGGAAAAGGAGAAGATAGAGGCTCCCGACCCTAGGGCAAAGGTGGTCTGAACCATCAGTGATGGGTCCAGAACCTTACCCTAGGTGATCAGTGTTGAGGCACTGGCTCTGGACCCTGGTGGCGCGGGGCATCCGAACCATGGTGGCTCGGTCCGGTTGGAACCCCCGGCCACGTGGCGCGACGAGAGGTGCTAATGCTGGCTCCGGACTCAGTCCGATTGATGGTCCGGACCATGCCTCGGTCCGAAGAATTATTTCACCAGACAGAGAGGAGCCAAAACCGTCCGAACTCAGTGGCGCATGGTCTGGACGGTGGGTCCGGACTAGGTCCGGAGCCATTTTGGCTGTTCTGGACCTCTGTGTGTAACTCCAGACGTGTGTGGAGATTGGTCCGGACTAGGGACTGTTGAGTCCGGTCTGGACGGTGGCAGGTGACCGTTGCACACAGCAACATTTGAATTTGAAGTTTGGGACATGTGGCGGCGCCTGATTGGACGAGGAGAGGAACTGGACCAGGAGCCATTGGTCCGGACCCCTCGGGAGTACGGGTCCGGAGCAGGGTCCAGACGCCCTCGTGGAGGGTAATGGCTAGTTGAGCTTGGGGCTCTATAAATAGAACTTGGCCAGCTGTAGTTCACTCTCTTTGACATTTTGATTATTGATACATCCTTGTGAGCTAAGCCAAACCTCTCTCGCTCAATCTCTTGCTTGATTGTGCATCCAAGTGAGTTGGCAGTGATCCAAAGTGCATTTGCTTGAATGATTGCATCTATTGGCACTTGGAGATTGTTTTGCTGCGAATTTCTTGTGACTCTTGGTGGTCGCCGCCATTTAGACGGCTTGGGGCAGCGGAGGAGTGTTGGCACGAGTTGGTGATTGTTCGTAGACACACCCGGCATCGATTGTGAGGGGTTCTTGGGCTTATTCCCTGGCGGAGCGCCAAAAGCCACTCTAGTAAATTGCTCGTGTCGGTGAGTACTCTCATTTGTGTAGGTTCTTGCGGCGCCTTTGTATAAGTCTAGGTTTGTGACGCCTATTAGCTCACGAACCACAAAATGAACGATCGACACAACGGGAATATAGCTTGCCGGCAAGCAAGTGAACCTTGGGAAAAAATCTTATGTCACTTGTCTCCGTGGATTTCATTTGGTATTCATTGATTGTCTCTTGCCACGATCGGTATACTTTTCTACCACTTGTAGTACATTCATAGCTATATCTTGTGTAGTGATAGTTTGAGTAGCTAGTTGCTTTTAGTAGGAATTAGTTGAGTAGCTAGTTTTGTCACTTGTTTTAGTTGCTAGCTAGCTCACTAGATTAGGATTAGCAACTTAGTCAATTGTGTGACATAGTGATCATAATTCACTAGATTGATTGGATAGGTGGCTTGCAACATTTAGTAGAGCTAGAGCAAAACTTGCTAACGCCTTTTGTCATACTAATTAAGTTGCTCTAGTACCTTGTAGAAATTTTATTAGGCTATTCACCCCCCTCTAGCCATATAGGACCTTTCAACCGCGTGGTCACCGGCGTGGATGCGCCCAATGCGCGGCTAGGTCACAATCAGTCCTACTTCTCTTGCCATCCTATTACACTATCTTAAAAGGTAACAATGGAAGCAGCTTGTAGTGAGTAGAAATGAAGATTTCAAAGAGGATTTAATGAAAAGAAAGGCACATACTCTTCCTGATTGCTTCTGCTGGGTTTCAACTTTAGCCAACCACGACCTGTTTGGGACTTAAAGGCTTTGTTGTTGTTGTTGTTTGGAGGCACATACTCTTCCTCAACTGGATCAGCCCTTCGTATGTTGATGCTCGGAGGTTTTGTGTTGTTGTTGTTGTTGAAAGGCACATACTCTTCCTCAACTAGATCAGCCCTTCGTATGCTGAAGCTCGGAGGTTTTGAATGCCTGCTAATGGCACCTTTAAATACAGATTCTGCAGCCATCCTGTCTGATTCCTCTGCACCTGGGGGTGTCCCAATTTGTACAATGATCCCTTGGAGGTCTAATAAGTTCTCAATGCCAGCAATCATATCCCCGTACTGCTCTCCACTGTGGGCATTGAATGCAAGATTGAGGCTCCGAAGCTTTGGCATCGTTTCTGCCTGAAATTCAAGGCGCAGAATGCCACATCTTAACTTGAAATGCTTCAGAACTGGAAATTCTGCACGGCTGAAGATAATGCTCTCTGCAATTGGTTGAATGACATACAACGAGAGAACAGTGAGTTCTTGCAGTCCAGAGATTCTGTTTACATCATCCCTTGTCAATTCCATAACAACAATTCTCAGAATGCATAGCTTTCGAAGTTGTCCAATCCATTCAGGAAGTCTTGAAAAGATGCAAAGGGGTGGCAACAATTCAAGTCTCTGAAGGGAAACGGGTGGAGAAGACACACGGCTTGAGCAATCCAAGCAAATGCTTGTGCGCAAAGCACCAGGTTCCAGAACCAGAGATTTTAGTTGGCCATGTTTCCCAAGGGATGAAGCCAGAGCTATCAGGTTTTTCTCTAGAAGGTCAGATGTTTCTGTCGAACATGTGAGATGAAGATCTTGCAGGTCCATCATCTCACCCAACTGCCGTATATTATCTTCAGAATTACTGCTGAGGTCAAAAGACTGAAGTGTGCGTACAGATTTCATATGGACAACAGATGCAGGAGGTTTTATCTCACCTTGAAGACGCAGGTGCAACAATTTTGGGAGATGAACAATATCCGATGGAATCGACTTTACACGTGCATATACTTCCAGTGTCTCTAAATATTTTAATCCTTTCATCGACGGCGGCAGATATACAATGTTATCATCATCAGTTGTAATCCGGACATATCTCAGCTGAAATAATCTGTAGATTCCACTAAGATCTATGTCTTTTGTATCAACCAAAAATTCAAGGATCAGAACTCGAAGTAACTTGAATTCACTAATAGAAGGCAGACACTGAACAGGTCCATAAAATGTGAGTGATCTAACTGTTGACAGTGTGATGTCTTTTGGTTTGGTTGCATATTTGGCATTACTGAAGCTGAGATATAGTCGACGAACCTTTGCAGAAAGTTTTGTAATGGTTTCAGAGTAGTCTACTCCAGTGATGAAATTCTCCTCTATGGACTTGTTCCTAATAATTTCAAAAACAGTAGAGTGCACCGTATAGAAGATCACTTCATCTGAGAAACTGACATGGTTAGGCTGTATAAGTCCTCTGCCGACAAGCTCATCAAAATAACACTCTGCAACTTCATTGATATCTTTGCCTGCTATTGCACTGACAAAACCTTCGGCCCACCATTGCTTCACCAAATCGGCCTTCATGAATGTACAACCCTCAGGATACATGTTAAGATGTAGTAGGCATGTCTTCAGATGATGTGAAAGATTATTATAGCTCAGGATTACTATTTCTCTCATCATGTTTTCTGTAGAAAAATTATTTTCCAAGCTGGTTTTTAAATATTTCTTCACATGATGCCATAGCTCTGCATTATCTGGTTGACTTGCAAAAATATTAGCTACCATAATGATTGATAGTGGCAGGCCACCACACATTTTTATAATCTCATCTGAATATTCCTTGGAGCTGTTAGAGTGTTCATGGTTCGAGCCAAACACTTCATTGAAGAACAACTCTGTGGAGTCTTCTGTGCTCAGTGGCTCCACCTTATAAATACCTACTTGGGCTCTCACATGGTTGTTGGAATATATCTCAGATTCGGTTGCCTGACTTGATAAAACTCTTATGGACTTGCAGCACTCCAGAGCAACTTTCTCAATACCAGTCGTTATTAATATTCTACTACAATTAGTATCCTCTGGAAAAGCACTCTTCACAATATTCCAAGATGTTCTTTCCCATAAATCATCAATTACAATGAAATACCTGCCAGTCCAAAGATAGGAATTATGTTGTATTGTTGTGTAGGCTAGAAGAAATATATAGAAATCATGGAAACATCACAACGGTGTTTGATTTATGAAATATTAGGCATAGAAATGTTCTGTGTTTTTCATTTGTTTATGATCTGCCAAAAGTTTTCACGCACAGGATGTTCTAAGCTCCGAAGCTAGTGTACCCCATTGGGTTCATAAGTCCCTGCAGATCCATTGGGTTATATCGTTCTTTAAAAATTTCAATTCTAAACTTATAACTGGTTAGAAGGAAAAATATGCTAAGTTTACCATCAATAATAGTAACATCTAATTCATCTAACATTACTCAGTGTGTGTGATGCGTGTATACATTTTAATCACCTAGGTTTGAGTCCTCTCCAGCTTGAATATAGTTGTCTACAGGGGCAGGACCTGAACTGATAGAAAAGAGGTGCTAACTACCCTGACAGGGTACTAGCATCACGACCATGATTAAACATAGTGTATGAATCTAAGTATAAGATGTAGTTAGGTCAAAAAGCAGCATCTTATAAATGGCTTTTCTGTCAGGCCAGCAGCACCGGCCCTATCTCCACCGCTTGTTGACTAAGTTTTAGAAATCCTCTTATGGGGAGTTGGTAGCACCATGGCCCATGGGCAGTGAGTTCCTTCTAAGAAAATATTGGAAGGCACATCCCTATTTTCCAATATGTTTTGTTCTAGGAAAAACATTTAGTAACATCCAGCATCGATTTCAGAATTTCTCGTTCTATCCATTCATAGAATGGATCAGAAATTTTAGGAAAAAGAATGAATTCGAACTTGAAATTCTACTTTTGATTTTGTGGCCCACAAGCAAAGGAACTGCATGGTACTAGTATTCGACTATGAATATGTACTACGAGTATCTGAAATTAAAGAAACAGGAGGCAACACAAGATTATTAACATGTATATACCTCTTCTGTTGAAGATGTTCTCTGAGGTTGTCAATGAGGTCTTGCACGCTGCGACCATACAGAGGACGCTGATGGCACTGGACTTGAGAGATGATGCTCCGGAGTAGCCTCCTTGTATCAGGCATCCTTGACACCCGCACAAAGGCTAGACATTCGAACCGTGCTCCAATTTCTCGGTATACTTCTTTCGCAAGCGTGCTCTTACCAACACCAGCAGGTCCAAGAATGGATACTACTTTCAGATGTCCCTGAGCACCAGCATCGTTGCTGTCTGTATTTAACAACTTGATAAGTTTATCCGTTGATTCACCTATACCAACAAGTTGTTTGGCCTTCCCGTTAGGTGTTAAAACGGGGTCTTGGCCATTGCTGGCCATACTGTAGCTAGGATTTGATGCCCAACGCCATAGCTCGTAACTCTCATGGCGTTCACTGGCCTGCTTCACAAGACTCCTGAATTTCTTGACTACAGATAAGATGTTCTGATTCATCTGGTAATCAGACATCTTGTTGGGGTGCATCATGCTGTCAATATAATCCTGCATGTCATAGGAAAGGTCGCGCACCTCATTCATCCAGTGCATAGCCATCCTGTTGGGAGATTCTGACCTGGAAAGATTGATGAGGCAGGTGTTGATTGTTTCCAAATCTTGCTTCAAAAGCTCGATCTCTTCCATCAGTGGATTTGGCAGCTGATGCTCGGGAGAGACCATCAGAGTCTGCAGGTTCGAAAGAAGGGGCCCCATGGCTCCCAGCGATGAACTCATCATCTGAGCCACCATGTCTACATGGAAGAAACCTAAGCATCTAGAGGAGGCCTAGCTAGTGACTCACTCCACATCTTCTTGTTGGGTTGCCGTGCAGATCTGAGAGCAGGGGCGGAGGGGAGGGGAGGGGAGGGGAGAGGGGTATATAGAGAATGGTTAGGCTCGGAGGGAAAGAGTAATAATAAAATAAATATATATACTGCATCTCCGCCTAAAAATGCCATTCTTATTTTACCCAATCAAACAATTTTAACTTTAGCTAAATTAATAAAAATAATCATTTACAATAAATTTATTATAAAATATATTTTCATACTAAATTTTTTATTGTCATACATGTCTTCTCTGTAAGCTTGAACAAACATAAAATATTTTAGAGTAAAGTCCGCTGGCGTTCTTTAAATTTATTCGGCTATGTCATCCCGATCCCTAAAGTTGCAAATCGACTATTTAGGTCTTCAACCTTGTTCAGTTGTATCATCTCGGTCCCTAAACTCATCGCTCGTTTAGGTTCTCAAACTTGTTCGGCTATGTCATCCTGGTCTCTAAACATGTAAATCACTGATTCATGTCCTCAAACTTGATAAGTTTATGTTATCTTGTTCCCTAAATGCTGTGAATGGTGTAAACTTGTAAATTCAATATATATTTATAGAGCTATCCAAAAATTATAAATCTGATGTTGTCAGACTCCTGGTGTCGGGTTCATAAACCCGGGGTCCCTCGGGGACCGGCTTCCGCGTCAGGGCTCGGCCCAGGAAAAACAGCATGTAGCCCTTGGGCCGGCCCAAGAGCAAAAAACAGCGGGCCGGGAGGACAGTCCGGTCGTCGACTGGGAGGTCTACCCAAAAGAACAAACGCCCACTCGTCTTCGGCCCACCTCTCCGACCGAAGCGCTCGTTTAGGGCACCGGCCGCCTCCAGGCGGTCCCTCCGATCGGAAAGCCTGGCCCAAAACGCCGCTTCCTACTCCGACCCCGCGACTCCGACCGGAGACCTGGAGGAAGCCTGCGTAACGCTCTTCTCTGACTGGAGCCATCCGACTAGGGACGCTTGCTCGGAAGGGACCAGGGGCGAGCGGAGAAGGCAGCGCACAAAGTCAAAATCACGACACCGGGACCATACCCTGTACTCCTACGAAAACAGTGCTCCACGACCACCCTGACGCAAGCAATATTGTAGGCGCCGACATTTTCGTCTACAGTATTGTAGGCGCCGGTGGACTCCCGTACGGCAAAAAGCCTCCCACATGCCTCTGGGCATCGATAGTGGGCACCAGGATTCACCATACCTGGCACACATGGTGGGGCTCCTCACATACTAATAGTATTTTACAGGCACCGATGTCCACCCTTCCTGAAGAAGCCAACGCAACCTCCCTGTGCACCTAACGTTCTACAGTGACATCAACAGTATTGTGGGCGCCTACCATCATCACTGTTCTCATCGACGTGGGCAACAAGACTTAGAAACATCCGTACTCTCTCCCTCTCACCTGTAAAGCCATCCATTTTCTCTATAAAATGGGATGCGCTCCCTCCAACAAAGGGATCGATTTTCCAGAGGTCCACTTCTTTAAGTTCAGGCTCACTAGATCGATAGTTCAAAAACCCCTCGAGCACACGCTTGAACACCTAGCTCATAGCGGAGTTCCGGTCGACCTCGGCCCTTTCGGTCGGACCCGACTGGGCCTCTCGTACACCCATCCTCTCTCCTTCTCGTTTGTAACCCCACTACGGACTTCGAGCACCTGGGCTTAGGAATAAAGTCACCGACTGACCCAGACTGGACGTAGGGCACGTTGCCTGAACCAGTATATATCCTGCGTCATTGACTGCTAGGCCACCTCCGATCACAACGTACGGCAAAACTATAAATATTCACTAGTTGAACACTTTCTGTACCGACACCAGGTAACATTTAGGGTGTCAACGATATAAGTATCAATTTTGTGAAGCCAATCTTTGAAGTCATAAATATGCGAAGCACAATGTTTAGAGTCCTAATAAAAAACCTATTATCTATGTTTGTTCTTGATGAACCCGGGTTGACAGGCACAGGCCAACGTTGGTGGCCATAAACCAAACTAAGGCCTTATTTAGTTCTAAGGTGTAAAGTTTTGAGTGTCATATAGGGTATCGCATATGGTGTTTAGATACTAATAAAAAACAAATTACAGAATGCGTCAGTAAACCGCGAGACAAATTTATTAAGTCTAATTAATCCGTCATTAGCGCATGTGTTACTATAGCACTTTATTATCAAATCATGAACTAATTAGGCTTAAAAGATTCGTCTCGTAAATTAGTCGTAAACTATATAATTAGTTATTTTTTAGTCTATATTTAATACTACATGCATGTATCAAACATTCGATATGATACGGTGTAAAGTTTTAGGAGAGAAAATAAACATGGCCTCAATTCTAGCACTTTCTGATGCGGATGTTCCCATCACCTCGACCTCGATCCTGGTCCCCAGCTGCCGCCTTTGTCGAGGACGAGCCCAACGCTCCCAAGGCCCTGTTTAGTTCATCCAAAATACCAACTTTGATACTATGCAAAAAAAAAATTCGTCACATCAAACTTATGGTACATGCATGGAGTACTAAGGCCCTGTTTGGTTGAGTAGTTGTGGATTTAAAAAAAGGCTGCTTTGTGTGAGTGTGAAATTTGGTGGAAAAGTCTTTGTGAAATTTGAGAGCTATGGGAAAAGTGAAAGCAGTTTGGTTAGAGCAATTTGTGAAACCGCAGGATGTGTAGAAATGTCTCGTAATGCCCTTAAAGGCACGAGGGACTATTTATATTCAAATTGCTTGTAAATAAATATTGTACTCACTTATTTGTATGTAAATGACTATTTTGGTAAGGAAAAATAAATTTGTTCCAAGTTTTTTAGTATTCAAAGTGATTTGGTCCATACAAATATAATAATATTAGCATTTTACAAAAGATAAGGGCTCATCAAATCATGTCATTCCTCAACATAACTATCTCACACTAAACAAAGCATCGGCTATTCTACTACGAATGATATTCATGGCATCCTCATTCTCCACATCTTCAATCTCATCTTCCGGTGTCGTGTCATCCTCTTGTACCAAGTATTCATCATCATCATCACATCTTTCGAACTCCTTATCATGCAAATTGCTATCACGAATAAAATTATGCAATGCCAAACAAGCAAGAATGATGTGCTTACGAGTACTGAGTTGAGAAACTTGGTATGCCCTTCAAAATACGCCACTTCTCCTTCAATACTCCAAAGGCCCGCTCAATGACATTTGAAGGGATGAATGATTGAAATTGAACACCTCATATTTCCCTTGGGGTGGTCGAAGCGATTATGAAATTTCGGAATATGGTATGTGCTTCCTTTGAAAGGGGCGAGATACATTCGGTTTGGATATCCGAGTCCACAAGATAATATTTCCTACAAAGTAAAATCAATGTAAGCAAATAAATAATACAAGTACCTCACGTCTTTCTTGGTCCAACCATTAGGAAGCAAATACATAATACGTGTGATATGTGTATACCTTTAGGAGGCACAGGAAAATCATCAAAATTTGCCAAAGCATGATTGAGGATACGTGTGTCATGGGCACAACTTAAGGCCAACCAAACAACCGCAAAGATAAACCTCATGTCAAAGTCGCAAGCACTAGCAAATTCGAGATGTATATCCATGACGGCATGTGTGATTAACCGTATCCTCAGCTGGCACAACCACTAGAACATGTGAACCGTCTATTGCTCCAATAGCGCCTTTGAAGTATGGCCAGAAACGGTCTTCTTTGATTCTTTCATGTTCGAAGAAAAGTAGCATCTCTTGGCTTAATATTGTCTTTACCTAACTTGCGCAAACACTTCAAACACCTCATGAAACTTAGTGTGGATGCATCACACGTGAACGAAAGTGAAGCGATTTTCCACTTGTGAAAATGATTGCGGTCCTCAGAGCAATCCACAAGAACATCGCTAATGACTCAATGGATGAAACATTGTTAGTGGAGGTCAAACCATAGTTCAAGACTAGCAACTCATGCGGTGCCATGAATGAAGACATCGGTGCTCATTGAAACATCTTATAGAAGTACCTTGGACGAGAAAAGCACCTCATCACCCATTGCAGTCCGGTTTCGGGTTTCTCTGTACTCTCCTTTGTTCCAATAACAATCGAGTGTATTGTGCACCTATTTGACCAATAATGGCGACATCTTTGGGAAAGCTCGACTAGGAGTAGCAATCTCTTACGTCCTTGGGCTACACCTTCCGAGTTCTCATCCATCTACAAAAAATATTAACATTTATTAAGCTCGGTACAAGGATATATATCGACACAATGATAATAAGCTCACAAAGATACAAGGACAAAAATATATGTATACATGCACATGGATACTAATCGATGAAGGATAATAAGCTCACAATACAAATAATTTTAGTATAAATTGTTCTCAGTACAAGCAAATTGTTCTCAGAGTACAATTTAAAATTGGTTCAGGTAGCCATACAACTAATAGTGCTCACAATACAAATTCTTAATGGTTCACACAAACAACAATAGAAATAAAAATTGGTTCACTAGCGCCTCATCTCCTTCTCATGCTCTCTCTCAAGGACATCCGGCCTTCCTTTGTTTGTTTTAGGATGGTGAAGACCTCTCTAAATTTAGGCTTCATGATCGGCATGGTGGCGGTGTGCATTAGAGGAGTTCCTTCTTCCACCCCACACTCTTGACCATCTTCATAGCCTCTCCAATAGTGGGGACAACATTAGTGGGAGAAGGCGAGGTGGCGGATGCACTAGAGATCCTATCTCTGCTTGCACTTTCTATCTTCAAACATGTGTTTTTGTACATTCGATAAAATGGACTCTTTTCTTCTTTGCTTTCAAAGCAATAGTCACAGAGCTCTTGCGTTTCCTTTCCCTTTTTGCTTCAAATCAATGACTTGACATCATCTTTAGGTGGAGGTTTTGGCACCTCTACCCATAATCATCACTCTCATCCCAAGATATATCACCGAGGACAAGTCTGCAGTGGCCCCGATCACATGTACCTTGCGAAAATCAGATCAAGATCATCAAGGTACTTGGTCCTTGTTTTACGAACCTCACATGATTGCATTTAAGCCCTTTTTCACGATTATTGCACCTCCGAAATTGAATGAAAAATTTTAGCACGACACACCATATCATACTATGGACAAAATATCATGAAATAGTGCTTACACTGACAAGGTGTTCATCCCACCAATCACAGGGGCAATCAACAGATTCCCTTAGCCGCATCCCATCCAAGTCCGGTGGCATAATTTTTAACTCCATGAACCAAACATATTCTTTTTTAAGTTATCTAATTTGTTCTTCAATTGTATCTTTGTTCGCTTGTCACCAGTTTTGGCTTCAAACTTGGCTACAATATTTTTCCAACGATTGCTAGTCCAAAGCCCACAGGGCCTATTTCGACTTCTTCTATCTCCCTTTGCATACATCAATCAAATGCTTCAAAAGAAATCACTCCAATCGCCTTGTCACCCATTCTTGAATCAAACAAAACAAAATTTTCAGACATTCTAATTACTATAATATCATGCCATTATTTCTATCAAATACACAAAGACATTGCTGAGGCGAGAATAAATAACATGTATCCGAAGCGTAGATCGATGGAGCTTGGACTTGGTTTGCCAATGTCGTTGATTAATGAGCTTCTTATACAGTTAAACGACTTATAGTTCCGTTTACAAATAGGAATACGGATGACGGTCTTGGAGCCAACAAAAGCCTCTATCTTCTTCCGATCCACGGTCAAAAAAAAAGAAAAGAAACATAGTTGACACACGAATATTACATGCAAGATGTGGTCTTATATTTCATCGACAATTTTTGGGCCGGTGTATGGATTCAAGAACGATAAATGGTGTGCTCTTGGGGCAACAAGGCGCGTTATCATCACAATCATATGCAAAAGGCGGCGATCATCACACGCACCAGAAAAAAAAGTTGTGCAGAGATAACGATAGTGTGAGCACATGAGGCTATGGGAGTTTGGGACCAAGAGTGGCATCATGACAACAAATCATGATGCTCAAAGACGTCAATAAATTCGGTGTCCAATCGGGACCAAGTTAATGCTTGCAATCAAAATACTATGAAGCGAGAGAATGAGAGAAGCGAATCACCGCTAACAACCCGTGTGTGTAAGAGTGCATTCGAAAGGCCATCCGCAAAGTATATCTTTGATAAAGATGCACGCCTTTTCAATTGGATGAGATGAGATGCATGATTTTTGGATCTGCTTAACTTGTGTCCGCAGACTAATTGCAAGAACACATGCTTGGTTTGGCTTAGAGAATCTAGTGTGCCCTACCCGGGCAAATGACACCACCAGTTGAGCAAAGAGCACTCTTGCACTAGAGTCTTCATCAGTTGAAATTCCAACATCCACAAATTAACGCATCAAAAAGCCCGGCGCATCATCCCAAGACATTAAAAAATAAAAATCCACAACGACACAATTAATGCATCAAAAGACAGAAAACATCTAGTCTTTTAGCAGAATACACCACAAAGCCCGGCGCTTCATACCGTGAAACGCATAAGCGCGCATCGAAACAAACGAAACCCAAGTGAGGGGTTGCGGTGCGCTCCAGTACGCAGGGCCTCAAGGAACTTATCGTGCTCTTGCTAAAATCCGGCTCTCCGGGATTGAGAATAAATAACATGTATTAAACCATTTATGAGAGATTGAGATACCTTACATGTAGATCCGGTCCTTTGGAAGCGTAGATCGATGGAGCTTGGACTTGGTTTGCCAATGTCGTTGAGCCGAGAATCGCTCTTAGCAAAGCAGAAAGTGTTCTGTGATGAAACAAGAAAAAAAGGAAAAGGCTTCTCTTCGTAAGACGGGACCTTTATCTATCATCCGCGATCACGCAATCGAACACTATACGTGGATAGAAGGAAAGGAGCTTGTTAATCCAAGAAAGCTAACACGCTTGTCAAGTGGGTGGCGGAAGTCGCCGAGGCCCGACCTCGACCACAACCGAGAAAGAAGCAGAGATGGGGACTCCGTCGGGTGACCGAGAGAGGCGATGAGGATGGGGACGGCACGGAGAGGATGGGGATGGCGCCGAGAGGACGAAGGCGGCCGGAGGAGAGGACCAGGCGGCGCCGAAGGAGAGGATGGGGACGGCGCCGGAGAGGACCGTGCTTGGCTACTGAGAGGACCCGGTGGCGGAGAGAGGATGGGGACAATGACGGAGAGGACCGCCGCCGCCAAACCCTAGCTTCTGCACAGGCGTCGCCACTGCAGACAGACAGAGTCGTCTCGCCAGCGGACGGGAAGAAGAGGAAAGATCAAGCGTTTTCTTTGTAACCCGTGGCGGTCGTGTAATTTTCATCCTCCACATACGGTGAAAGCAGCCCTCCCCTATTTGTGAAAATGAACTACCCAAAAGCTAGCTTTTGTACAATTCAGTACCACCTTTGCAACCCTTTGGTTAGCTTTTTGACTTCTGAAGAAGCTACAGCTGGTTGGAAGCTGAACCAAACAGGCTCTAAATGTTGACGACATAAAAAACTAATTGCACAGTTTGGTTATACTTTACGAGACGAACGTTTTGAGCCTAATTAGTCAATGGTTGGACAATTATTACTAAATAAAAACGAACAAGTTACTGTACCTACAGTGCTTCGCGAAATCAGTCGGCGCCAACTTGGTGACCAACTAAACGTGGCCCAAGAGGCTACACTGCACACAAGCGCACAACCTACCACCTGCACGACGGCTACCCAGGCGGGCTTGGGCAGGCAGGCAACAGAGCCCTTGGCAATCAAGCTACGAGGATGCAGCGGCAGAAATAGCATAGCGTCTGATCCGTCTAAGGGCACGTTTGGTACGACTTATTTTTAGCTCTAGCTGATTTGTATGGTTGATTTTTTATGAGAGAAAAATATTGTTTTCTGGCCAATAAACTCAAGCGAACAGAGCCTAAATTATAGTTAGAGTTAATTAATGGTGAGCTGGGCAAATGTACTAAAGTACGCCTAACTACAATAATTATCTTTTGTTAATGATCAACGGCTGGAAATAAACCTGCTCTAAGGAACTGGAGGTTCCTCCCAAGCATCTAAATAAATTACTACGAAATAATTCATCGGTCTTCTAATGATATTTATGTACTATTAATATTAACATTTTCTTATATATATTTCATTAAGTTTAAAAAAATTTGACTTATCCAGGAACATGTTCTGGTAAACCCTCCACTCCCATCGACGTTTATTGAGTAAAAGGTCTGTCGTCTGCCAGACTTTTCCAGATCTGCTCGTCTCGAAAAAACGGACGAGCATGAGAGCATCTTTATGCCAACGATGGATGGTTTCGTCGTCTGCCTTTTGCATGACCAACGACGGATGGTATTCAGAAGTAGAAACTGTGTTTCGTGGGATGTATGGGAAAGCAGCCCGTGACTCCACAGTGGTGCCTCGCACTCACTTTCTGCGTGCACGTGGGAGGCGTATTCCGCGCCCCTCTTTGGTCATGAAAAAACACCAGCGCGCCCCTTGTATTGGAAAAGCCGGCGCCCTTATCCAAGCAGTAGACCCCCACCACTCCGTCCCACGCGCCCGTGCTACAAGAAAATTCGGAGACCACGGCGCACGCTCTCTTTCCTCCCTGTTTCCTTGGAGTCACTGACAGACGGAGCTGACTGCCCACGTGGAGAGACACGGGAGGCCACCGGTCCCCATCCATGGATCGTAGACACAGTTTTGGAGCACGACCGCTAGTCATCGGATAGTAATGGCAGTACCAGTACCAAGCTTCCTCAACGGCATAAAAGAAATCGCTAGGACGCTAGCTCGTTGAGCTCTACGAATACTCTATCAGTTCTCACATAAATTAATTTCTATAATCCGTGTCAATCAAATTTTTAAAATTTTATTAACTTTATAGAAAAATAACAACATTTATGACATAAAAGAGTACTTATAAAAATATTTTCTATGATATATTTGATAATACTAATTTTATATCGTAAATCTTAATTTTTTCTAAAAATTTGATCAAATTTTAAAATTTTTACTTCAGATAACTTTAGAAATCTATTTATTGGAGACAGAGGTGTAAAAATCAATAAACATAAAACACGAAGCATAAGAAAGAGCTAAGGCTAATAATATAGCCGACTTCTTTGGTTGTAAGGTTCTTCTTTTACCATCTCTCAAACCCCACTCATATAGTAGTTGGCTCTTTATAGTTAATTCATGGCCCACTTATCTCTCTCATAGACTTTCTTAGTTCTTGTGTCCAAGCTGGGTTGTAAGCTACAGTATACCGCTTCTCTTCTCTCTCTCTCCTCTCTCCTCCATCTCAAAGATTTATTAGAACTTACACGATCTGCTATTATACTTGCTCTAAAGCTGAACCGGCTTTAATGTAACTTTTTTGGAAACTTTTTGAAAAATGTGCAGGCTGGCTATAGGCTGTCCTTTGACTACTTTTTTTTTTCCATCCAATATAAAATCTCTCCAAGGCTATCCATCCAGTCAAGAGGACGCCCTAAACAATAATTTATACTCACTCCCTTCGGTAGGAAGTGTCATTCTCCTTTCCTAGAAGTCCAAGATTTTTAACTTTTACTAAATATATATAAAATATTAATATTTATAATATATAATTAGTATTATTGAATAGATCGTTAACTATATTTTTATAATAAATTTATTTTGAGATACAATGTTGTTAATATTTTTAACAAATTTAAGAAAGTTTGACCGAAGACGAGTCACGTGGCGACTCTTTTTTATGAGACAGATGGTAGTTTTGAAGCTTTTTCAAATGGTACCGCTGCAATTATCAATGTGCCATTGATTGTTAAGGCCTGTTTGGTATAACTTATTCATAGTTAAGTAGTTTTTTTTTGCTTCAGTTTCGTGAAGCAGCTTCACTGGTAAGCTAAAGTCGTTTTAAAAAAAACGTTTGGTAAAATAACTTTTAGGGAAGATAACAAAGAAAGCTAAAAGAGGAAAAAACAAATAGGCAGAAGTTGTTTCATTTAAACCTGTTGAGTAGAATAAAAAATAACTTTGTGAAGCTAGTGCAAAAGCTCTACCAAACATGTCCTTAAAATTACAATGAAACAATAACGAGCTGGTGCTAACAGGATAACCTTGCCATAATCTAAAGATTGGAGTGGTTGACTACAATTTTCGCATTCTGCACATGGCTGCGTGTGACGTCCAACTGCAACCTGTAAGCTTGGTCAAAAATTGGGACCAGTTTGACATGGTTACTCTATTGATGTCTACTCTTCGTACCATAAAAAAAATGTGATTCTGACTTTCCGAAACTTTGACAAAATATATCTAACAAGATATTTGTCGGTATTTCGAACAAACACCGGCTAGTAAATTTATATTTATGCGCGTTAGACTCGGATGGTGCGCTAAAGGACACAAGATTTATACTGGTTCGGGCTGAATGTCCCTACGTCCAGTCTACTGCTGCTCGTGTTATTAGCACCGAAAATGGTTCGTAGTAGGGGGTACAAACGATCGAGAGAGGGACTGGTTCCAAGTCTCTGATGGAAAAGATCGAAAGGATGTCAAGAGCTTGGTCGCTGCTTGGCTGCGTGCGTGATGTGTTGTGTCTGTGTCGAGCTGGTCTATGTGTGAGTTGTTCGTCCCCTTAGCGGGGTGCCCTATCCCCCCTTTTATACGTCAAGGGGAGCAGGGGTTACATGTTCGGGGAAGAGAGAAGAACCAGGGGCAAAGAAAACCCCTCCGAAGGCGCCGGGTCTTCCCTTTCCTCTGAGACAGTCTGGCTGACACGGGCAGACGGTGTCAGGGGCTGGCACATTCGCTGGATGCCTGTGTGATGATGACGTCACGCCCCTACTTGATCAGCAAGTGGTTACGTCCCGTCCCACCCCCGCGGGCGGCGTGTCGGACAGGGGTGTCGATCTGCGACCCTGTGGGGAGCGGGCGGCGCGGTGACTGCTCGTTCGTCACTGTAGAGGACGGGAGTCCCCCCTTGGAATGTAGTGGTTGTCATATGTCCGTGTTGGGTTTCGCACCCGAGGGCTGAAGGCGGTGCCTACAACATTGTTGGGCGAAGAGCATGCACCTGCAACACTATTTAAGCTCTGCCACGCCTGGAAGTGTCTAAAGCGCCCGTCCCGTCGCGCCCTAACAGTACTATCCTGCAGCGGCGCAGGGCATGGTCCTCGATGCCGCGGTTGACCCGAACGTCTTGTCTTGCCCTGTGCCTGTCATCATGAAGGAGCAGGGTGCGGTTGTCAGGCGAGGCGGAGCCAGCCCTTGGTCGTCGTGCGAGGTGGAGCCCACCCTCGGTCGTCGGGCGAGGCGGAACCCGCCCTCGGACGTCGGGCGAAGCAGTGTCTGGCCCTCGGGGGTCGGGTGAGGCGGAGTCTGGCCCTCGAGGGTCGGGCGAGGCGGAGTCTGACCCTCGAAGGGGTCGGGCGAGTTGAGACCGATCTTCCATCGTTCGGGCAAGAGGCGTCGTCGCGCTCTTGTCTGATCAGAAGCGTCAGCGTTCGATGGTCGTTAGTTCTGCCTCATTGGGTACCCCGGTATTAGGTCCTCGACAGTAGCCCTCGAGCCCTCGGGTGATTCGGGTAGAATCGCCTGGGGGGTATTTCGATTCGCCGGTGGGTGCGCGCGAGCGCACCTGACGGGTGTATCCCCCGAGCCCCCGGGTGATTCGGATAGAATCGCCCGGGGGGTAATTTTGTTTTGCCGGAGGGTGCGTGCGAGCGCACTCGACGGGTGTAGCCTTTGAGTCCCTGGGTGATTTGGGTAGAATCATCTGGGGGTGTTTTGACTTGCCAGAGGGTGCGCCCGAGTGCACCCGTCGGGTGTAGCCCCCGAGCCCCCGGGTGATTCGGGTAGAATCGCCTGGGGGGTAATTTCGGACCCTTCGTGGGTAAGATAGTGTGGTTTGGTTTTTGTCAACTGGATAGTTTTAAGGGAACCCTAGTATCCCGTTCGTGGGGATATCGTCCAGGGTTAGCCTGGCCGGGGCTTGACTGCAAGTTGCGGCCCTACTGATGCTCGTGTCCCTGTGTTACGGTCGCATGCGGGCCCATCTCTCGTTGGGACGGCCGTTGAGACTATTGGGCCGATCCCTGTGCGTTCTGGGCCCAGACGGGCCAGAGAAGAAGCATTCTGACCCATATCCCCTCTGTGGGAAAAGAGTCCGGTCCGCTTGGGAAGGCGAACCGCCCAGTGCGATTTCGGTGGGAAAGGATAGGGATCGCGGGCGCGTATCCCGCGATGTGATGCTGAGGTGTGTCGTGGTAGGCTCAGAGATCGAGGCAGGCGGTTGCTCTTCTCGCATCCGTCGCCCCTATAAAACCACGGGGTTCACCCCCAAGGTTCCGTATTCCGCCTCCTTGCCTTCACGTCTGCAGCCTCCACCGCCAATCGCCTTATCCTCCTGCATCCGTGATGTTGCCGTCGTCGAGCTCGCAGCCGCATCGCAGCCGCCGTCGAGCTTGCGCCCGCATCGTAACCACCGTCAAGCTCGTAACACCCTTTTTCCCGACATTTCAATGGAGCCATGGAGCAGATCCAGCATTACCCCTCGGCGCTTGGAGGGCCTCGTCCGCCGTGGCCTTCTCCGCCCGTTGACTTCCATTGAGGGGTGGCTGCTGCCTGGTGATGAGGACAAGCCATCACTGCCCGAAGGATACGTCGTGTCCTTTGCTATCTTCCATGAGCAGAGATTCGCCGTACCAGCGCATAAATTCCTTCGGGGGTTGTTGGATTACTACCAGGTGGAGTTGCAACACCTTACTCCCAATGGGGTCCAACATATGACGGTGTTTGTCACCCTGTGTGAGGGCTTCCTGGGGATCGATCCCCACTTCAATCTGTGGCGGCACTTCTTCACCGTCAGTCTGTCAAAGATGCGGGTCGGGAAGAAAGAGGTGAGCATGCCGATGGGATGAGCCAGCATTCATCTGCGCCACACCAAAGCGAGCGACTACCCGTTGATGCGTCTGTCAACCTCCAACAAGGGGTGGCATTTGCAGTGGTTCTACATCAAGGATGATGTGAGGGCCCCCTTGCCGGTGTACTCTGGGCGCCTCATCGAAGAGGCCCTGGGGTCGTGGAAGTGGGGCATCCCGATCAAGGACAAGAAGCACATCAACGACCTTCTCGCCGCCCTCAAGAATCTAAAGGATAGGGGCATGAAGGGATCGAGGATCATTAGCGCCTACCACGCGAGGAGGGTGGCGCCGTTGATGGCGCGCGTGCTTCCCCTATACCGGATGGTGCCTGGAGTGTTGTTTGAAGGGACGGTACTCGTCGATGAAGCGCTTCCTCCCGCCGAGGTGGCGCAGCGCATCAAGGAGGCGATGGATCCTTCGAAGGACACTACCGGCGTCGTCCTTGACCATGAGTATCTGGTGCCGGGGCATCCCCCAATGCGGCCGGAACCGGGGTTCATTGACTTCGTAAGCTTTCTTTCCCCGCGCTCCTCTTTTCGCTTGAATTTCTGACCCCTTGACGCTAACTTTGGGACGGTGTGATCAGCCGAGGAGACTAGTTTTCAAGGATAGTCCAGCCCCAATGCCGAAGGACCGGATCCTGGCGGCAGCGAATCGCACCGCGGCCGAGTGGGAAAAGAGGACAAGGGAGCTCGAGAAGAAGGAGATGCTACGAAAGAAGCAAGCACGGGACCGAGCAGAGGAGATAAGCAGTGACGACGATGATGACGACGACGACGATGAGGTAGTTGCCGACATGGATTGGGATGTCCTGGAGGACGAGGACACGCTGACAAGTGCCCACCTGTCCATGGAGGGACCCTTCCCATTCCATGCGGAGGGAAGCGAGTCCGTGAGGTCGGCGGAGGTGATGAACGCGGGTGGATCTACCGGCCCGTCCGACTCATTGACAGAGAGGGGCGGCTCCGTTGCCGCGCCCTCAGAGATAAAGGAGACGAGCCCCCCTACCCGGTAGTAGGGGGCAGGCTCGAAGCGGTCCGGCCTAGACGAGTCGGGGCAGGGGTCTAGGGGTTTGTCCTCAAAACGTTCCTACCGCCCAAAGGCGCCAGAGTAAGCCACTGACTCCCCTGTTTTTCCTCCTTTTTACTTTTCTGTTTTGACCTTATGCCTTTTACCTTTGTGTAGATTCTTGCGGACGGGCCGCTCTCTGGGGCTGGCGCCCAAGAAGAGCCTTGCCCTTTAGGCAGGGCGGACGGTGCTGCCCGATGTCACCCCTATTTCGGGCAGGAGCGGCGCTGACACTGTGGCCTCGTTGGCCGATCCGGCGGCGCCCGCAGTGGCGCCTGCACCCTTGGTGGTTGCCGAGCAGGCGACGTCTTTCGTGGCGGGCGTGACACCGCCAGCCGAGGGTCTAGGATCGCCATTGGAGGCGGGCGTGACCGTGCCAAGCCAGGAGCAGCTGGACGCAGCCACGGTGGTGTCCGAGGGAGCAGTGCAGTCTGTGCCACCGAGGGCCCAGGCGGAGGTGACCGCGACCACGACAAGCCCGGCGGAGCTGGACGCTGCCATGGTGGTGTCCGAGGGGTGGCGCAATCGGCGCCATCGGCGACCCAGGCTGCGGCGCCTGAGGCGAGCCGGATGGAGGAGGACATGACCGGAGGGTCTCCGGGCATCGTGGTGGTGGTGAAGAGGACCAGGAGGGGGTCACCCCCGGCCCTGTTGTCGGGGGTAGCCGCTCCCCCGCGTGGGGCAAGCCGCCGCTCTAGTGGATGGCCGCTCAGGACCCAACGTCGGCTCTTTTCTCGCTTGACGATGCTTCCGAGAGCATGGAGCGGGAGAATCTTGACATCGGGTTCTTGACTATGATGGATGCCTTGAACCAGGCCAGTGGTGTCCTACACGACATCATCGTCCCTATTGGCCGGATATCTGCTTAATCTTCCCCCTCGTTTTCTTCTTTCTTCATGTATGTTTGTGTTTTCTTATTTTTGATACCGGTCTTCTTTTCAGTGTCTCGTTGCTCATAGCCGGAACAAATCTCGGTTCCTCCGCGAGCAAAAGGCGGAATGGGACCGCCTTACCGAGGAGGCCCGGCTATGGGGAGATGTGGGCGTGCAGCTTGCTATCACCTGAAAGCATCTAGGCCCCTAGTTGGGTTTCAGTGATTAATGACAATACGTGATTACTGTGACTAACCTGTGTTTTGCAGAGGTAATTAAGTTAGGTCATGGTAATGGAGATCGATTGGGCAATCATGGTGTTCATGCCCCTACGATGAAAATCATTTCGGTTTTCAAAGGATGGACGACAAGGTTAAGGATGGACTAGTTCTAAGTGTCGTTTGGAGTTGGAGAGACACTTAGAGTAGTTTAGGACTTTGTTTTTTCTTTAGCCATACTATTAAGGGGGGTATGGATGAGTAGCTTGACCTAGGTGAGTCTAGTGAGTTAGGTGTGGTGCACACTTGTTAAAACTAGCACTAGGTAGCTCCTAAATATGCCTAAGATCCGTTGGAGCAAACTTCATTCACATATGATCGAGAGTTGGAAGTGAATGGAGGGTCAAATACTGACCGGATGCTGGCGCAGAGTCCGGTTAGTTCATTTGACCAAGGTGAAAATGTTCGGTGTGACCGGACGCTGAGAGGTGAAGTGACTGGACACTGAGAGCCAGCGTCCGGTCGACTCCAGTAAGGTTCCAGAGAGGGAAAATCGTGATCGGACGCGTCTGGTCAGTGCTGACCGGACGCTGACCAGCGTCCGGTCACACTGTAAACACTGGAGTTTGGGATGTACTGACTGGAGCGTCCGGTCACCCCGCAGAGGCACATAACGGTTCATTTTTCAGCCGGTGTTATAAATACAACCTCCACTCATGTGTGGGGGTACTTTTGCTCATTTCAACAGCTGAGAAACATGTTAGAGAGTGCCAAGAAGAGCAAGGTCCTAGTGAGGTGATTGAGATTTGAGAATCCCAAAGAGAGCCCTCATTAGTGAGATCAAGAGTAGCAAAGTGTGCATCCACCCTTCTCCCTAGGCTTGTTGTGGTCAAGTGAGAGTTCGTGCTTGTTACTCTTGGTGATCGCCATCACCTAGACAGCTTGGTGGTGATTGGGAGCTTGGTGATCATCCGGAGAGCTTGTGGATGACCCAACTCAAGTTGTGAGCGGTTGTGGGTGATTCACCATGATGGAGTGTCGACGAATCAACCCGTAGAGAGCACTTGATCCTTGCGCGGATCAAGGGGGAGCTACACCCTTGCGTGGGTGCTCCAACGAGGACTAGTGGGGAGTGGCGACTCTCCGATACCTCGGCAAAACATCACTACGTTTCTCCTTCTCTATTTACTTTGAGCATTTACCTTGAGTATTTACTTTGAGTAATTACTTTGAGCATTTACATTGAGCAATTCAATTCTTGTCGTTACATTCATAGAATTGCTATGCTAGAGTAGGATTGGAACTTAGGTTGCAAGTCTTTTGAGCGGTAGAACAATTAGAAACACTTTCTAGGCACAAGGGGTTAATTGGGCTAACCGTAGGATTTAATTATTGCAAAAAAATTTAGAATTAGCCCAATTCACCCCCCCTCTTGGGCATCTTGATCCTTTCAATTGGTATCAGGGCCTTGTTCTCACATATTTAGGCTTAACCGCTTAGTGAAAGATGTCTCACGGGGATGGACCTCCTCCTATCTTTGAGGGGGATGATTTTCCATATTGGAAAATCCGCATGGAGGTGTATCTAGAAGCTCTAGATGTTGGAATACTTAGAGCCGCCTCACAAGGTTTCCCAAAACCTCAGGATCCCGCACACCCACAAGGAGATGAGTTGAAACCATCCGATGTTGTAATGCAACCATCTGATGTTGTAAGAAAGATATTGAGTGTCCTCCCCATTGACAAATATGGGCATATCGTGACCGTGCTACATCAAGGTGATCTTTCCACCGCTACACCGACACAAATCTTGGGAAAGATCAATGCTCATGAGATGTACATGCACATCACTCCACAAGATGGCTCATCCTCTACAAAGAAGAAAGAAAAAGATTTAGCATTCAAAGCTAGCCAAGAGAATGGCAAAGCAAGGCTTGAGTATGTGTCGGGTTCATAAACTCGGGGTCCCACAGGGACCGGCTTCCACGCCAAGGCTCGGCCCAAGAGTCAAGAACAAACAAGCCAGAAGGGCGGCCCAGTCATCCGCCGGAAGGTCTGACCGAAGAGAAACAACACCCGCTCGTCCGCTACTTTAGCCCAAAACTCTCCGACTAGAGCACCCGCTTTAGGTCCCAAACCGCCTCTCCGACCGGAGCGCTCTCTCCGGGTCTCGTCCGCCTTCGGACGGCCTCTCCGATCGAAAGGCCCGGCCCTGGCACCACTTCCGACTCCGACCCCACGTCTCCGACCAAGGATCCCAGAAACCCTGCTCTCTGCCCTTCTCCAAACTGATACGGCCAAGAGCCGACTGGAGCCATCTGACTAGGGACGCCCGCTCAGAGGGAACCAGGGGATAGACGGAGAAACGAGCCAGGGCACACGAGCCAAACCACGGTACCAGGGACCACACCTGCACGCCTATAGAAACAGTACTCTGTAACTACCCTGACACAAATAGTATTGTAGGCGCCAACATTTTGCTCTACAGTATTGTGGGTGCCGCTGATCTCCCATACGGTAAGGCCCCCCATTTTCCTCTAGGCTTCACCAGTGTTGTGGGCACCGGGATTTACCGTGCCAGGAGAACGTGGTGAAAGCTCCTCACGTACCTCTAGGCATCGGACAACATTTGCAGGTACCGGCATCGACCCTTCCTGAAGAAGGCAGCATAGCCTCCACATACATGTGACGCTCTACAGTGGCATCAATAGTGTTGTGGGCGCCTACCATTATCTCGAACCCATCGGCGCGGACAGCCAATCCCAGTAGCATACATATCCGCACCCTCACTTGTAAAAGCCTTCCCTTTTATCTATAAAGGGGATGCGCTCCCTCCAACGTAGGACAGTTCCATCGAAGTTCTCTCCAAGCCGATTTAGCGTACAAAGCTCCCCAAGCATACATCTGAACACTTAGCTCGTAGCATAGTTCCAGTCACTCTCGCCCCTTCCGACCGAAGCCGACCGGACCTCTTGCATACCTCATCTTTCTCCTTCTCGTTTGTAACCCCACTACAGACTTTGAGCACCTGGGCTCAGGAATAAAGTCGTCGACCGACCCACACTAGATGTAGGGCATGTTGCCTGAAATAGCATAAATCCTGTGTCATTGAGTGCTAGGCCACCTCCGATCACAACGTATGGCAAAACTATAAATATTTAATAGACCGGTCACATTCTGTACCGATAGTATGAGAGCTCAAGTGATGATGAAGTTGATGATGCAAGCCTTGCTCTCATGGTGAAGAGAACCGCCAAGATGCTAAAGAAGCTCAATAAGAGTGGCATCAAGTTTGATGGCAAGAAGAAGAAGTTCTTCACTAGCTCAAGAAGAAAGCCAATCTCCGAGATGGATTGCTACAATTATGGAGAACTTGGTCATCTAGCTCACCAATGCACAAAGCCCAAGAAAGACAAGTTCAAGAACAAGAACAAGGGCAAGAAAGATGACTCAAGTGAGGAAGATGAGAAGAAGAAAGAAAAGCCATACAAGAAGAAAGATGGCAAGAAGAGAGACTTCCACAAGAAGAAGAAGAGTGGGAAGACATACATCGTCGGTGATTGGCTTACGGACATTGATTCATCTAGTGGATCATCCAATGATGATAGTGATAATGAGAAGGTAGCCGCTATTGTTATTGACTCTTCATCATCTTCACCACCACCATCGCCATCATCCTCTACACACCTATGCCTTATGGCCAAGGGTGATCGAAAGGTATCTCATAATGATGATAGTAGTGATGATGATCATGCTAACAATGATGCTAGTGATAGTGATAGTGATGATGATGAATATGAATCACCTTCTTATGATGATCTTATCAAATTGCTAAATCAATATACTAAGATCATTAGAAAGAGTAGAGCTAAGAATGAAAAGCTAGAAGCTAAAAATGATTCACTTTTAGCTAAATGTGATATAGCCGAAAAGGCTAGTGTTGAGCTTAGAGAAGAAAATGATGCTATGTCATCCAAACTCAAGGAGCTCAAATCTTCTAAGAAAGAGCTTAAAGATAAACATGATAAACTTGAGTGGGTGCACAAAGAGCTCATCACTAGCCACAACAAGCTAAAAGAAGAATATACAACTCTTAAGATTAATCATGATAGTCTTGTCATTGCTCAAGAATTTTTACCCAATGAGCCACATGATGCTACTAACAATGTTATTAAGATTGATATAGCCACATCATGTGATGATTTAATTGATGAGAGCATTGAGCAAGGATCTAGTGGCAAAGGCAAGCAAGTGGTTGAGTGCAATGACTATGATGAGTATGTCAAGCTCAAGCATGACAATGAAAAGCTCAAGAAAGAGTTTGAAGAATTCAAAATCCACAACACCATTGTGCTAAAAACTCTTGATCATGATGGTGACTTGATTCTTGAGAATGAGAAGCTAAAGGAAGGAAACAAGAAACTCAAGGAAGAGAAGAACAAGGTTGAATTCAAGGAAGATAAGAGTAGTGATGCACTCAAGGAAGAGAACAAGAAGCTTAAGTTGGAAAAAGAGCATCTTAAGATTGGATTGAGCAAGTTCACAAGAGGAAAGTATCTTCAAAGTGAGCTACTAATAAACACCATCATGAAGATGGATAGAAGTGGCATTGGATATATGGCAAGTGTAGAGAAGAAGAAGGCTCAAGCTCAACAACAATAATCAAAGCCAAAGCCAAAGCCAAAGAGATGTTTTGAGTGTGGACAAGAAGGCCACTTTGCTCATGAGTGCCAAACTCCACCACCACAACCCTTGCCCAAGCATGCTAGACCCTTTGCCTTCAATGCTCACTACATGCTTAGAAATGATTCTAATGGAAAGATGAAAGTCATGTTCTTAGGACCTCCCAACAAGAATAGGCCTAAGAAGATTTGGGTAGTAAAGTCACTTGTTGAGAAGGTGAAGGGCCCTCAACAAGTTTGGGTTCCTAAAGCTTGATCTCTTGTGTGTAGGTGAACTACAAGACCGGTGGAAGTCATTGGGTGATTGATAGTGGTTGCACACAACATATGACCGGTGATCCTCGTATGTTCACCTCACTAGATGAAGCAGTAGATGGGCAAGAAAGAATCATATTTGTGGATAATTCAAAGGGCAAGGTCAAAGGATTGGGCAAAGTGGCAATATCAAATGATCATTCTATCTCAAATGTGCTATATGTTGCTTCATTGAGCTTCAACTTGCTATCTGTTGGACAATTGTGTGATCTTGGCTTCCAATGCTTGTTTACCGAGATTGAAGTTGTTGTATCTAAGAAGGATGATGATCAAGTCATATTCAAAGGATTTAGATACAACAACCTATATCTAGTGGACTTCACCTCCGAAGATGCAAATTTGAAGACTTGCCTATTTATCAAAACAACACTTGGGTGGCTATGGCATAGAAGACTTGCTCATGTTGGGATGAGCTCACTCAAGAAGCTTATGAAGAATGATTTGGTGAGAGGGTTGAAGGATGTGAAGTTTGAGAAGGACAAGCTTTGTAGTGCATGTCAAGCCGGCAAGCAAGTTGCAAATACTCATCCAACCAAAGCTTTCATGTCAACCACAAGAGTGCTAGAACTCCTTCACATGGACTTATTTGGACCAACCACATATAAGAGTTTGGGAGGAAATCTTTATTGTCTTGTGATTGTTGATTATTATTCAAGGTATACATGGGTATTCTTCCTTCATGACAAATCCAAAGTTGCATCTTGCCTCAAGAAGTTTGCCAAGAGAGCCCAAAATGAATTTGAAGTGAAGCTCAAGAAGATAAGAAGTGACAACGGCAAAGAATTTGACAACACAAACATAGAAGCCTATTGTGATGAAGTTGGAATCAAACATGAGGTCTCCGCAACTTATACTCCTCAACAAAATGGTGTAGTTGGGAGGAAGAACCAGACATTGATCACTCTTACAAGAACAATGCTTGATGAGTACAACACCCCTGAAGCTCTATGGGCGGAAGCAATCAACACCGTATGCTATGCATCCAACCGCCTATTTCTTCAAAAGTTTCTTGGCAAGACACCTTATGAGTTGCTCAATGGGAAGAAGCCGGACGTCTCCTTCTTTAGGGTGTTTGGATGCAAATGCTACATCTACAAGAAGCAGCAACACCTAGGGAAGTTCCAAAGACGTTGTGATATTGGTTTCCTTGTTGGTTACTCATCAAAGTCCAAAGCATATAGAGTATTTAATCATGCCACCGGCTTGGTTGAAGAAACATATGATGTGGAATTTGATGAATCTAACGGCTCCCAAGGAGCACATGAGAATCTTGATGATGTAGGTGATGAACCATTAAGGGAGGCCATGAAGAATATTCCGGTGGGAGACATCAAGCCTAAAGATGATGAAGATGATGTACAAGTGATTGATCCACCCTCTTCATCAAATGTGCCACAAGATGGTGAAAAAGATGGGAGAGTAGAAAATGAAGACACTTATGTCTCCCATGATCAAATGGTGGCACAAGCACAAGATGTTGATGCTCCACAACCTCCTCCTCAAGTGGTCAGTAGAAGAAATACACCACTACTACAAGATCATCCACAAGATCTCATCATAGGGAGTCCATCAAAGGGTGTAATGATTCGCTCACAAAAACTTGCTTCATTTATTGCTCATCACTCTTTTGTCTCTTGTTTTGAGCCTACTAAGGTAGAAGAAGCTCTTCAAGATCCAGATTGGATCAACGCCATGCATGAAGATTTGAACAACTTCACCTGCAATGAAGTTTGGACTCTTGAAGAGCAGCCAAAAGGTGCAAGAGTCATTGAAACAAAGTGGGTGTTCCGAAACAAGCAAGATGATCAAAGTGTTGTTGTGAGGAACAAGGCAAGACTAGTTGCAAAGGGGTTCTCTCAAGTTGAAGGTTTGAATTTTGGAGAGACCTTTGCAATGGTTGCAAGATTAGAAGCCATTCGTATCCTCCTTGCATATGCATCACATCATGAAATGAAACTTTATCAAATGGATGTGAAAAGTGCTTTTTTAAATGGCTTTATTAATGAACTAGTCTATGTTGATCAACCTCCCGGGTTTGAAGACCCTAGATATCCTAATCATGTTTATAGGTTGTCCAAGGCATTATATGGGCTTAAGCAAGCCCCAAGAGCTTGGTATGAGCATCTTTGGGACTTCCTCATTGAGAAGGGCTTCACTATTGGGAAGGTCGACACCACACTATTCACCAAGAAGCTTGATGGGCACATCTTCATTTGTCAAGTGTATGTTCATGATATCATCTTTGGGTCATCAAATGAAGATTCTTGCAAAGAATTTGGTGAATTGATGTCGAAGGAGTTCGAGATGTCAATGATTGGTGAGCTTATATTCTTTCTTGGTTTTCAAGTCAAGCAAATGAGAGAAGGAATTTTCATCTCTCAAGAGAAATATACAAATGATCTTCTCAAGGGATTCAAGATGGATGAATGTAAGCCAATCAAAACACCAATGCCAACTAATGGACATCTCGACCTAGATGAGGGAGGTAACAAGGTTGATCAAACTCTCTACCGCTCTATGATTGGTAGCTTGTTATATTTAACCACATCTAGGCCCGACATCATGTTTAGTGTGTGTATGTGTGCTACATTTCAAGCTAATCCTAAGGAAACTCATTTGATTGCCGTTAAAAGAATCCTTAGGTATCTTAAGCACACACCAAGCATTGGCCTTTGGTAACCCAAAGGAGCTAGATTTGAATTAATTGGCTATTCTGATTCGGATTATGCCGGATGCAAAGTTGATAGAAAAAGCACATCTAGAGGGTGCCATTTGCTTGGTAGATCACTTGTGTCTTGGTCCTCCAAGAAACAAAATAGTGTGGCTTTGTCCACCGCCAAAGCGGAATACATTGTCGTGGGTGCTTGTTGTGCACAAATTCTTTATACGAAACAAACTTTGCTAGACTATGGTGTAGTTCTAGAAAAAGTACCTCTTTTGTGCGACAATGAAAGTGCGGTAAAACTTGCAAATAAGCCGGTTCAACACTCTCACACCAAGCACATAGATATCCGCCATCACTTTCTTAGAGATCATGTTGCAAAGAATGATATATCTTTAGAAGGTGTAAGGACCGAGGATCAATTGGCGGATATCTTCACTAAGCCGCTAGACAAGGCGACTTTTTGTAGATTGCGAAATGAGCTCAATGTTCTTGATTTTAGCAACTTTACTAAAAGATGAGCTTGTGTTGTCCCTTGCATTGCATTGTAATATACTAGATGTTTGCTTTATGGTAATGCATATAGGGCTTGTCTAACATGGTTAAGATAACCGCCGTAAAGCGAGTGAAGAAGCTTAACCTTGGATCAAACTTGACAAGCAACTAGATTTTCTTTCAAGAATTGCATATGCATGAATGTTGTTTTGTCGTTTATCTTAAATCGCCCTCTTATTGCCTATTTTCTTAAAAAGAATTATAGCCTAAGGCAAAATATTTTGAAAAATATTAGGGTTTGAGAGAGGTCACTCACATCAGTCCCAATTCACCCCCCCCCCTCTTGAGCATCTTGATTCTTTCACCGCCCAGCAGCGGGAGGCCGAGGCGCGTCGGGACACGGAGGAGATCCATGGGATGTTCGAGGACTTGTCGACGAGGGTGAAGCTGGACGAGGAGGCGGCCGCCAGGATCCAAAAGAAGCGGGACGAGCTGCTCCAGAAGGATGCTGAGGCCGGTAAGAGGGCCGTCGAGGTCCTGGCCAAGCTAGAGATGGAGCAGGATTCATCATTCGCTGACAGGGTCGGCAGAGCCCTCATGTGGCATTCCACTACTTCGTAACCCGCCTCTCGGTAGATGCCCGAGCCGTTCGTTGGGCTCAGGTGTCCCATTGGCCTCTCCTCGATAGAGATTTTGTGGGTTTGGCTCGGGGTTAGAATCGAACGAGAAAGGTCTTGATGTCCTTGTTCGCTTTTTGAGCGGGGTTGGGCAAGGTCGTTGGGGCTCATCTCGGTTTTTCTCTTCTGGCTCTGTTTGACGTGAGGCAGCCTCGAGCCCTTCGAGGGCTGGCCTTCGAACCTCGGTCAGTCGCCGCTCATTCCGAATGAGGCGGCTGCCGCTTCGTGACGTGACATGAAGCGTTGAGATGCAGGGATTTGCATATGCAACGTTTGTATGTATGAATTTAAAGTATAACTTAATTGAAACGAAAGCGGGGGCCGGTAACGTTACCTTGGTGGTGTGAGCGATGGGAAGCTCCTACCAGACATGTCTGTGCGGGGTTCGGGTCCGACATTTGTGACGAGGTTGGCGTAACCTGCATAAGCATAGCTATTTTTCATTTTTGTATCTCGGTGGCGATCCGAGCCGTTTGATCGATTTGGGCGACCTGACAGATTCTCCTCGGAGGAGATTCCATAGGAGGACCCCCCGAGCCCTTCCTGAGAAGGCGGATGCTGAAGGCGAGAATGCAGGGAGCTGTGAATTTGATTATTCTGGTGACCAAAAACACCATAGCCACTGGGGCGTAGGGTCTAGCGGTTCGTCCAGTTTTACTCGAAGCCAAAAAACCCGCATACCGTGCCTCCGGTTTTTAGGCATGCGGAGGGGTTGGGCGAAGGGAATGTCTAAACAGGTTGACACCCTCGGCAGCCCCCGAGCTTTGTCCGTGCCCCTACCGTTGCTAGGGTCGGAAGCTCGGTAATGAAATTGGCACTCAATGTAAGTGAATAGAGGTGCTTATCTTTTGGCGGCCGTTCATTCGTTGTCTTACCTAGGCCGTGCGATCAACTCAGGAGGCCTGTTGGGCTCCTCTTTACAGAGGTCCCGTTGTTGGATCGTTTTGTGGTCCTGCCTAGGGAAGCGGAGGGTCACCTGCATGCGTGTGCGCCTTGATTCCTATGCCTGGTGCGCGGTAGTGGTGGGCCATGCCCAGGCAATGTCTTGTTTGACTGGAGCGCGTCCCGTCAGTCCAGGCGCATCCCCTCGGCTTCCCGTTAGTGTCGATTCCCTATCTGCATTTAATAGGGGGAGGGAGAGAGTTTTTCGTCCCAACCTTTCGCCTTTTCCTTAGGTGCGCCTCTTCCTTAAATAGGGAGGGGGAGGGGAGTTCTCGTCCCATTGCCTCGCCTGTTCCTGAGCTGCTATCTCTTCTCCTTCTTCCTTTTCACCGAATGCGTTCATGTGTCAAAGTAGTGGTTCCTAAGTGAGAGAAGGTAATGCCGGGGAGAGGAAAGCTCATAGATCCGTTTGTGAATCCGGAGTGCGATGTCGAGCTGGAGGTCATCTAACGTAGAAGAGATGGTGTAGGCCGCCTTTGCTGAGAAGGGGCCGCCGCTGTCGAAGGAGGAGGTGCATTGTAGGGTGCTGAGCGCCGCCGGCTTCGCCGTCGTTCGTCGCGGCCTTTCTTCGGTGGGAGGCACCCCCAGCCTACACGCCGTTGTTAGGGTCACAGCTGATGACGACGACATAGTCCCCCGACGCCCTGGTAGAGGTGCCATTGTTCGGGTTGCAGCTGATGACGATGGCGTAGTCCTCGGACGCCCCGACGCAGGTGCCATTGTTAGGGTTGCGGCTGATCATGGTGGCATAGTCCCTGGATGCCCCAGCGGAGGCGCCACAGTCGGGGTTACAGCTGATCATGGTGGCGTAGTCCCTGGACGCCCCAGCGGAGGCGCCACAGTCGCCGCCATGGTGCTCGACGTTGTAGACGATGGCACCTTCGAGGATCCCATGGGGCGGTAGGACGTCACCGATGGAGGGCGTGGCGTGGTGACCATAGTAGACGAATTGGCCCGTGTACATGCCCGGACATTGTCGATGGAGAGCGTGGCGCGGCGACCATAGCAGTACTTGCAGTGAGGCTAGTCAGAGACTATAATTGAATAAGTTTGTGGGGGAGCCCCCGAGTGAACAGTCCTTTGAATCTAAGAGTACATTAGTCCTTTTCATGATGAAATCACTCTATAAGCGGTGAATTTGTGCAAAAAATGAACAAAATTTCATCTTTTGTTTATGGCAAACAGCTTTTCAGCTTCCTCTTTTCGCAGAAGAGGTTTCGGTGCCCTCCGACCCTTCCCATGGTTTAGGTCGCAAAAACTAGGAGTGCGAGCGAATCAATTCTGATCATGCTGGTGAGCAAGGAGGTCGTAGCCGCTGGGGAGTGGGTTTCCCACAGTCCTACCAGTTGTACTCAGAATTTGTTTCCGAAATCCTAGCCCTTAGGACTTGTTATGAGAAGAATGGAAAACTTAGAGAATGTTTGCAAAGGTAACACAGGAAGTGTTTGCAAGATAAACGTACTTGTATCATTTATATAAGCCCCCGAGTGAGGTCCGACCCATCACAATTTTGTAGGGGTCGGATGTCACTAAAGATCGGGGATTTGTAAAGATAGAAAACTGATAAGGAAAAGTATGCGCTTATTAAGGGTAAAAACGACGTAGCTGTTCAATGTTCTAGGCGTTGGTGAAGACCTTGCCGTCGATGGTTTTTAGCTTGTAGGCGCCTGGCCGGAGTACTTCCGCGATGATGTACGGCCCCTCCTAGGGTGGGGAGAGCTTGTGGCAGTCCTTGTTGCTCTGTACGAGGCGGAGAACAAGGTCCCCGACGTTGAAGGCTCGGTCCCACACCTGTCGGCCATGGTACCGTCGCAATGCCTGCTGGTACTTGGCCGAACGGAGGAGGGCGATGTCGTGGGCTTCGTCTAGTTGGTCCATGGCGTCTTGGTGGGATGCCTCGGCTCCTTGTTCGTCGTATGCTTTGATTCTTGGCGCTCCATAGTCGAGATCTGTTGGAAGGATGGCCTCGGAACCGTACACCATGAAGAAAGGCGTGTAGCCGGTGGCCTAGCTCGGAGTTGTCCTTAGGCTCTAGAGCACCGCTGGGAGCTCGGCGACCCAGTGTGCACCAAACTTGTTCAACTGGTTGAAGATCCTGGGCTTGAGTCCCTGTAGGAGCATATCGTTTGCGCGCTCGACCTGCCCGTTCGTCCGGGGGTGTGCAACGGTAGCCCAATCGATTCGGATATGCTGTTCATCACAGAATCGAATGAATTTCTTACCAGTGAACTACGTGCCGTTGTCTGTGATGATAGAGTTCGGTACTCCAAAGCGATGGATGATGTTGAGGAAGAACAACACAGCTTGCTCAGATTTGATCACGGAGATCGGCCAAGCTTCGATCCATTTTGTGAACTTGTCTATGGTGACAAGCAGATGGGTGTAGCCCTCAGGCGCCTTCTTGAGAGGCCCAACCAGATCGAGCCCCCAGACCGCGAAGGGCCACGTGATGGGGATCATCTAGAGTGCCTGGGCCGGGAGGTGAGTCTACGGAGCATAGTATTGACACCCTTCGCAGGTGCGTACAATTTGCTCGGCGTCGGCTACTGCAGTGGGCTAGTAGAAGCCTTGTCGGAATGCGTTCCCAACCAAGGTTCTGGGTGTGGCGTGGTGACCACAAACCCCGCCATGTATATCGCTCAGTAAAAGCTTCCCCTGTTTGACACAGATGCAGAGCTACAGGATTCCGGTGTGGCCTCATTTGTAGAGTTCGCCTTCTACAAGAACGAAGGATTTGGCATGACGTGCGAGCCATCGAGCTTCCATCTTGTCTGCTGGCAGCGCGTCATGGAGGAGGTAGTCGAGGTAGGGCGCTCTCTAGTCGTCCAGAGGGTCAGGCTCTGTTGCTGAATCCTCTTCAAGCTCCATGACCTCAGGGTTGGACGGAGCCGTCGGTGGGTCAGCCCTTGGGGCCGGATCAGATGGGCCATCGTTGGCCCATGCCGGCCCTTCGTAGCGCATAGAGGGCTTGTGTTGATCGCTGGCGAAGACACCTGTTGGTACCGGCTCTCGACTGGACGCTGCTTTTGCAAGCTTGTCGGGCCCCTCGTTGAGGCGCCTTGGGATGTGATTGAGTTTGATGCCGTCGAACTTGTCCTCCAGCCGTCGAACCTCTTGGCAATAGGTAGCCATCTTGGAGTCATGGCAATTTGACTCCTTCATGACTTGGTTGACGACCAGCTAGGAGTCGCCCCGGATGTCGAGGCGTCGAATGCCCAACTCGATGGCGATACGTAGGCCGTTGATGAGTGTCTCATATTCAGCCACATTATTTGATGAGGGAAAATGGAGATGAACCATGTACCTCATGCGGACCTTGAGGGGTGATACGAAGATCAGCCCTGTGCTAGTGCCCTTCTTCATCAGCGATCCGTCGAAGTACATCATCCAGCACTCTTGATCGACGACAGCTGGTGGCATCTGGACCTTGGTCCATTCCGCGATGAAGTCAGCCAACACCTGGGACTTGATCACCGTTCGGGTGGCATATGTGATGCCTTGATCCATCAGCTCAAGCGCCCACTTTGCGGTTCTTCCTGTGGCGTCCTGGCTATGGACGACCTCGCCGTGGGGAAACGACGTCATGACTGTCACAGGGTGTGACTTGAAGTAATGGTGTAGTTTCCTCTTGGTGATGAGGACGGCGTATAGGAGCTTCTGGATTTGGGAGTATCGAGTCTTGGAGTCAGACAGCACCTAGTTGATGAAGTACACAGGGCACTGTACTTTGAGTGCGTGGCCTTCTTCCTCCCGTTCTACCACTAGGGCCGTGTTGACCACTTGTGTGGTGGCCGCTATGTATAGTAGGAGTGTTTCTCCGTCGCTTGGAGGGACCAGAATCGGGGCCTGTGTCAGAAGCAGTTTGACCATGTTAAGTGCCTCCTGGGCCTCGGGTGTCCACTCGAAGCGGTCGGCCTTCTTCAGAAGGCGATAAAGGGGGAGACCTCGTTCATCGAGGCGCGAGATGAATCAGCTAAGGGCCGCAAGGCACCCCATGATTCGCTGAACCCCCTTTATGTTCTGAATCGGGCCCATCCTTATGATGGCCGAAATCTTGTCCGGGTTGGCTTCGATGCCGCGCTCGGAGACGATAAAGCCGAGCAGCATGCTCCTCGGGACCCTGAAAACACATTTCTTAGGGTTGAGTTTGATGTTATTTGCTCAGAGTTTTGTGAAAGTTTGCTCAAGGTCGGCAATGAGGTGGTCAGCCCGTTTGGACTTAACTACGATGTCATCAACGTAGGCCTCAACGGTTCGCCCGATGAGGTCCCTGAAGCTTTTGAGCATACAGCGCTAGTATGTGGCCCCAGCATTCTTCAGACCAAACGGCATAGAAACGTAGCAGAACGATCCGAAGGGTGTGATGAAAGACGTCACGAGCTGGTCGGATTCTTTCATCGCGATTTGATGGTAGCCAGAGTATGCATCGAGGAAGTAGAGGGTTTCACACCCTGAGGTAGAATCGACTATTTGGTCAATGCGAGGCAAAGGAAATGGATCCTTTGGGCACTCCTTGTTGAGACCTATGTAGTCAACACACATCCTCCATTTCACACTCTTTTTTTTGCACAAGGACAGGATTTGCTAACCACTCTGGGTGGTATACTTTTTTATGAATCCGGCCGCGGATAGCTTGGCGATTTCCTCATCGATGGCCCTGCGTTTCTCCTCATCGAAGCAACATAGGCATTGTTTCACCAGCTTGGAGCCTGGATGGATTTTCAAAGTATGCTCGGCGACCTCCCTCGGAATGCCTGGCATATCAGAGGGTTTCCATGCAAAGACGTCTTTGTTGTCGTGGAGGAAGTCGACGAGCGCACCTTCCTATTTGGGGGAAGGCGTGGTACCGATGCGTACCATTTTACCCTCGACGCTCCTAGGGTCTATGAGGACTTCTTTAGAGCCCTCTGCCGATTTGAATGATCCGGCCGACTTCTTGGCGTCGGGAGCTTCTTCGATAACCTCTTCTTGGAGGGCAACGAGTTCTTCGAAGGCTACGGTCGCTGCGGTGTGGCCGCAACACTCGACCTCACACTCGTAGGCGCATTGGAAGGAGGTGCCAACGGTGATGACCCCACTGGGGCTCGACATCTTTATCTTGAGGTACGTATAGTTGGGGACGGCTATGAACTTCGCGTAACATGGACGTCCCAGGATGGCGTGGAAAGTTCTTGGGAACCCCACCACGTCGAAGGTGAGGGTCTCAGTCCTATAATTGAACTGATCCCTGAAGGTGACGGGCAGATCGATCTGCCCCAGCGGCACAGCCTGTTTACCGGGCACAACGCCGTGGAAATGCGCTCGGATTGGGCGGAGGTTCGTTTGGTCGACACCCATCTCGTCGAGCGTCTTGGTGTACATGATGTTGAGGCCGCTGCCTCCATCCATCAGTACTTTCGTGAGTCGCTTCAGGCCAACGATCAGGTCAACTACAAGCGGATACCTTCCTGAGTGCGGGACGGTATCCGGATGGTCGGTCTGGTTGAAGGTTATGGCGGATTCTGACCACCAGAGGAAGGCAGGCGTGTCTGGTCCAGTCGTGTAGACCTCGCGGCGTGCGACCTTCTGGCGACGTTTGGAATCGTAGGCCGTGGATCCTCCGAAGATCATAAGGATGCCGTTTGGCGTCGGGAAGGTGTCGTCCTTCTCCTCGGCGTTGTCTGCGGTGGGGGGCAGGTTCCTTCCCCTGCTCCGCTTTGTTGGTGCTTCTGAGCAAGAACTTCCGCATGAGGCCGCAGTCTTTGAGCAGATGTTTAATAGGAAAGGCGTGGTTTGGGCACAACCCCTCGAGCATTTTTTCGAAAGTGATTCGGAGTGCTCTCCACGGGCTTCCAGCCACCCTTACGATCGGCAGCGGCCATGAGCGAGTCGTCACGCCGTTGCTTCTTGTTCTTCCTTTTGGTGGAACGGTTGGAGGTGCCTTCGCCGACGCCCTCGTCCCGCCTTGCCTTGCCTTGCCGTTGGGACGGACGAAGATTGCTCCGACCGCCTCCTCTCCTGAGGCGTGGCTAGTGGCGATGTCCAGGAGCTCCTTGGTGGTTCATGGGCCCTTGCATCCTAGCTTGTGGACCAAGGACTCGTAGGTAGTCCTGGATAGAAAGGCTCCTATCACATCAGCATCGGTGATGTTAGGGAGCTCGTTGCACTGTCGGGAGAAGCGTCGGATGTACCTGTGGAGGGTTTTGCCGGCCTTTTGGCGATAGTTCTTGAGGTCCCAGGGGTTCCTAGGATGCTTGTACATGCCCTAGAAGTTCCCCACAAAGATCTCCCTTAGGTCCGCCCAACCCAAGATGGTGTCGGACGGAAGGTGCTCTAACCACGCTCGTGCTGAATCGGCGAGGAACAGTGGAAGGTTGCGGATAATGAAGTCGTCATTATCCGCGCCACCGGCTTGATAGGCGAGCCGATAGTCTTTGACCCAGAGCCTAGGGTTTGTCTCCCTAGAGTATTTAGGGATATTGGTAGGTGGTCGATACCTTGGCGGGAAAGCAGCGTTGAGGATGTGCCGACCGAAGGCCTGAGGGCCAAGTGGGCCAGGGCTCGGGCTCCGATCCTCGCCGCTGTCGTAGCATCCGACACGCTAAGGGTGGTAGCCACGTTTGTCTCCTTCTCTTGATTCATTGTATGCACGTCTGCGGGTGTCGATGGTGCTGCGTGCATCGCGGTTGTGGCCGAGACGTTGATGCACCGGGATAGTGGTGTGCTGCCTGCCGCCTGGCGCCGTCTGGTGAACTGACACGTCCTTGGCGGGGTGCACCGAGGGCGTGCGCTGGCTGGTGTCGAGCTCGTGTCACCGAGACAACGAGCTATCCGCCTGCTGCGCCGCCGCACGCTCGAGCAACGTGCGAATTTCTCGGCGAGCCCGACGATCCTCGAGCGTCGTGGCCTCTAGAAGGCCATGAAGCAAGGCCATTGCGGCGGCGATGTTCTGGCTTTCCCGAGCGAAGTGAGGGAGGGTTCCATCGTCGGTGAGGATCCTTTGGTGTACATTACGGGCCGTGGCGCGTGCGCACCCACCATTTCTGCGGCGTTCGATCTAGCGATTGATCTCCGCGTATTCCTGCACGAGCCCTTGTCTGTCCTCATCGATCTCTAGCTTTCGGGCTCTCAGTTGCTCCATCCCTATGCAAGATGGGGTGCCTGCCTCTCCTCTAGTCCTACCGTCAGGGTTGCCTACCGGGGCAGTTTCCTCCCTGGAGACGCTTTCGACGCGCCCCTCGGTGGTTTCCACCATGAAGCACTCCCGAGAGGGGTGATGGCTCCCCCTGCTGGAGTTAGAGCTAGAGGATGATCCTGGCTCCTCTATAAGGAGGTGGTGGAGAGACTCCGTGACGTGTTCAATCACCCCTACGAACTCGTTGTCCGTGGGTGGCTAAACCATGTGTCATGCCACATGGTGGCTAGCAGTCACTGCGGCGTTGCGGAGACCAAACGGAAACGCTGTCATGGCGCTCCGTACGTGGCATTCTGGAGAGAGGAGCCCTTCTTCGGAAGACCACGCCATGTCGTTATCATCGGAAAGGGCGAGGCGACGCTGGTTCTCGCTGGACTGCTGGGGTCCAAGGGAGACGCCGAGCTGGCGCCTGAGCCTCTTGTGGTCGAGGCCGATGGAGGGGAGAGATTGGATGGCGGCGTGCACCCGTACCAACTCTCCTCCCACCGTGATGAGGAAATCTAGGCTCCCGAAGCACACGTGTGCGCCTAGGACCCAACTGGTGTTGTGGTTAGCCATCCGTGGCCTGGTTTGGAATGCACAAAGTCCCCTACCTGGCATGCCAACTGTCGGTGTTTCGAACAAACACCGGCTAGTAAATTTATATTTATGCGCGTTAGGCCCGGATGGTGCGCTAAAGGTCACAAGGTTTATACTGGTTTGGGCTGATTGTCCCTACGTCCAGTCTGTTGCTGCTCGTGTTATTAGCACTGAAAATGGTTCATAGTAGGGGGTACAAATGGTCGAGAGAGGGACTGGTCCCAAGTCTCTAATGGAAAAGATCGAAAGGATGCCAAGAACTTGGTTGCTGCTTGGCTACATGCGTGATGTGTTGTGTCTGTGTCGAACTGGTCTTTGTGTGAGTTGTTCGCCCCCTTAGCAGGGTGCCCTGTCCCCCCTTTTATAGGTCAAGGGGAGCAGGGGTTACATGTTTGGGGAAGAGAGAAGAACCAGGGGCAAAGAAAACCCCTCCGAAGGCGCTGGGTCTTCCCTTTCCTCTGAAACAGCCTGGCTGACACGGGCAGACGGTGTTAGGGGCTGGCATGTTCGTCGGATGCCTGTGTGATGATGACACCGCGCCCCTACTTGATCATCAAGTGGTTACATCCCGTCCCGCCCCCGCGGGCGCCGTGTCGGACAGGGGTGTCGATCTGCAACCCTATGGGGAGCGGGCGGCGCGGTGACTGCTCGTTCATCACTGTAGAGGACGGGAGTCCCCCCTTGGAATATAGTGGTTGTCGTATGTCCGTATCGGATTCCGCACTAGAGGGCTGAAGGCGGCGCCTACAACACTGTTGGGCGAAGAGCACGCGCCTGCAACACTATTCAGGCTCTGCCACGCCTGGAAGGGTCTAAAGCGCCCGTCCCGTCGCGCCCTGATAGTACTATCCTACAGCGGCACAGGGCATGGTCCTTGATGCTTTGGTTGACCCGAACATCTTGTCTTGCCCTGTGCCTGTCATCATGAAGGAGCAGGGTGCAGTTGTCAGGCGAGGTGGAGCCAGCCCTTGGTCGTCGTGCGAGGCAGAGCCCACCCTCGGTCGTCAGGTGAGGCGGAACCCACCCTCGGACATCAGGCGAAGCAGAGTCTAGCCCTCGGGGGTCGGGCGAGGCAGAGTCTGGCCCTCGAGGGGTCGGGCGAGTCAAGACCGATCTTCCGTCGTTCGGGCAAGAGGCGTCGTCGCACTCTTGTCTGATCGGAAGCGTCAATGTTCGATGGTCGTTAGTTCCGCTTCATTGGGTACCCCAGTATTAGGTCCCCGACAGTATTAATATTTATGATACATAATTAATATTACTAGATATATCTTTGAATATATTTTTATAATAACCTAATTTGGAGATATGAATGTTGTTAATATTTTCTATAAATCTAGTCAAACTTAAAAAAGTTTGACCAGCATGAGTCCACTCTTTTTATGGGACGCGATAGTACATTATAAAATAAACGCACATCTTATTTGTAACGGGGTCAATTGTTTGTAAGTCTAACCAAATATATATAAAAAATATTAATATTAATAATTAACCAAATATGTATAAATGGTAGGAGCCATTTTGTTTTGGTGATCGAGACACTTAGCGAGTGTGATCACATTTAGGATCGATAGCCGTACTATTAAGAGGGGTGAAACTCGTATCGGAATGCAGTTATCAAAGTGCCACTAGATACTCTAACTCATTGCATATGCATTTAGGATCTAGTAGAGTGCTAACACCCTTGAAAAATATTTGTGAAAATATGCTAACACATGTGCACAAGGTGATATACTTGGTGGTTGGCACATTTGAGCAAGGGTAAGAGATTTCACCGGTGGAGTGTCCGCCCGTAGAGTGCGGATAGTCCGACGGTGCCACCGGCGCCCTAGCTAGAAAAGACGTAGGTCACTGTAAGTGACCGGACGCTGGTCTCGGTTGGACCGGCGCGTCCGGTCAGTGGCTGTAGAAGGGCGCGCGTTTCGGTCTTCGACCAGACGCTGGCACTAAATGTGACCGGACGCTAGCAGGGTGCGTCCGGTCAGTGCTGACGTACGCTGACGTGGGGCGCACAGAAGAGTCACCGTGTGACCGGACACTGGGCGAGTCCGGCCGAGCATGACCGGACGCGTCCGGTCGTGAAATTTGGTGTTTGGATGCTTACTGGAAACGACCGGATGCTGAGGTCCAGCGTCCGGTCACTTTCTAACTGACGCGTCCGGTCTTCACTTGACCGTTGAGATCGGGCGATCAACGTTTGAAGCCGATGACACGTGGCATGCATCGGGCGACCGGACGCTGAGGTCCTGCGTCCGGTCAATATGACCGGAGCGTCCGGTCACCCCGTGTTGTGCCCAGTGAAGGGGTACAACGGCTCTATTTCGTGGGGGCTTCTATTTACGCCACATGGCCGACTCAAGCTCACTCTCTTTGCCATTTGCATTGACATAGCAACCTTGTGAGCTTAGCCAAAGCCCTCCCACTCATCTCCATCATTGGGCCTGTTCGCTGGTTGGGGCTGGTGCTGGTTTGGGCTGGCTGGTGCTGGTTTTTTGTGAGAGGAAAACACTGTGGCTGGCTGGTTTAGGCTGGCTGAAACCAACAAGCGAACAGGCTGATTGATTCATCATCTTTGTGAGATTGGAAGAGAATCCAAATGCATTGCTTGAGTGTTTGCATCTAGAGACACTTGGTGTTCGTGTTTCGCTGTGGGATTCACTGGTTACTCTTGGTGGTTACCGCCACCTAGACGGCTTGGAGCAGCGAGGATCGTTGAGCGAAGGATGGTGATTGTCTCCGGCTCCAATCGTGGTGATTGTGAGGGGTTCTTGACCTTTCTCCGGCGGAGAGTCAAAAGGTACTCTAGTGAATTGCTCGTGGCTTGTGTGATCCTCATCTTGTGTTGGTTGTGCGACACCCTATTGAGGGTTTGGCGTGTGATGCCAATTAGCGCGTGAACCTCCAAGTGAGTGTATCGCCACAACGAGGACTAGCTTGCCGGCAAGCAAGTGAACCTCGGTAAAAATTATTGTGTTCGTCATTTGATTCCGAGATGATTGGTCTTCATTGATATTGGTTCTTGTGATTGATTGGTTCACTCCTTGATACGGCAGTATAACTATCTTGCTCTCTCTCGTTACATTACCGCAAACTAGTTATCAAGCTCTTTAGTGTAGCTAGTTGTGAGAGCTTGTTAGTTTGGTTAGTGTGGCTCTTTAGTTAGTCTTTGATAGCACACTAACTTAATGTAGTGTCTTAGCTATTGTGTGAATAGAAACTATATAAACTAGAATTGTGGTAGGTGGCTTGCATTTTTAGTAGACTAGCGCAACACTTGCTTTGCCTTATAATTATCTAACCGATTTGTTAAGTATTATTGTAGAAATTTTTAATAGACTATTCACCCTACTCTAACTATTAGGACCTTTCAGCGGCGCATCAATACGTAATCGATGGCTGCTGGATCAAGGTCCGGACAATTGATGGAAGCTGTTACTCCATTCTGCTGCTCGCCGCGCCGCATGCGGATGCGACCCACGCTGACGCTCTGCTCCTCCGCTCACACCACGCCGCATGCGGATTCTATTTGACTATGCAGCTTTGCTTGCTAGTGCTATTTGGTAGTATGTACTTTCTTTGTCCAGAAAAGAACGTAATTATAGGAAGTATATCAGTCAAATTAGTTCAAGTTTGACCGAGTTTTTATAAAATAATATTAAAATTTAAATCTGCAAACAAATTTATTATAAAAATATATTATATAACTAATATAATGATACTTATTTTGTTTCATGAGTGTCGGTACTTTTTTATATAATTCTAGTCAAAGTTTGAATTGTTTGACTCCTCGAAATATGAAAATTGTATTATTTTGTGGATGGAGGAAGTACTTGATTTTGGATGAGCCAAGACAAGCAAGCATGAAGATAATATGCTCTGTTTTCTTTCTTTTTTTTTCCTGTTGTAACTGACATATCCCAAAACAAATATCTAAAACGCATCTGGTCTTCAGATGGATATGGAAATTTTCCTGTCAATGGCCCTGTTCGTTTATCTTATAATTTGTACTTTTTAGCTTATTTTTTTTGAGCCGGAACAATGTTTTTCTCTCACAACAAATCAGCCGGAATAGTGTTTAGGCTTATTTTTTCAGCGAAGCGAACGGAGCCAATATAAGCATAAGGTATTCTTTTGACTCTAGCACAGGACAGATTCAGCACGAGGAACTTACTGAGAAGAAAGAGTATGCATCTGGAATTTATTTGATTGTGTTCTTTGTGATTATTTGGTAGAAGAGGTAGTGGACCATTTATTCCTGCACTGTGATTTTGCAAAAGCCTGCTGGAACTTGGTTGGTTTAACTGTCCCCTAGGACTAAGGACCATTCCAGATCCTGGAGTCTTTCAGAGCTCAGCTCAACGTCTCCTTCTTTATGAAAATAATCATCATTATGTGATGGAGCATTTGGACAGTGAGAAATGGTTTAATCTTCAGGGGTGAGGAAGCAACCATTCAGAAATGCAGGCATGTCTTCAAGAACGTCTTTGGCTTAGTTATCCTTCGTGCGAAGAAAAAATATCTACCTCTTATTAGTACATGCATGGCTAGATCAATTTGTGTAATTGAGCTCATCTTCTTTACTTCCTTTTTTTTCGTCTCTTGAACTCCCTGTTTGTGAGCCTAGACTTTTTGCTTGTACTTTTTGTTTCCTGGTTTTTTTAATAAATTCAGTAGGGGCACAAGCCCCTCTTGTCTCTTAAAAAAAATCTAAAACTTGTTGAGTTTTGCACTGATTGAATTGTATAATTATGTGTCAAAATTGCTAAATTACTGATATGAAAATAGAGGTAAAAACATAAATATCAAAATAAAACATGGGTAAAAACGCATGAGCAAAGTTGTCCTTTGGTCCTAAAGTTAACACCGTTAGAGAGACTTCACAAAGCAGTGGTAAAATCTGTCTTTGTTTTGAAATTTCTAGTATAAAATCATAAAGTTAAAAAAATAAAAGTAAAATCACCATTTCACTTAAAAACAGGGCTAGAAACGCTTAAATCCCTCGTATAATTGAAATATATGGATACTATCGGTGTCGACGCGGCCGGCAACTTTGAATGGTCTAACAAACAAAATGACAATCATTTAAGGAGCAGAAAGGACAAAGGAGCAAGACTTGACCTACAAAAGAAGAGAAAAAAAAGAAGCGAGGCATAGAAACAATGGAAGTCGGAAGAGCTCCCTGGCTCTGACATGAGAGAGCTCCTTCATTCTAATGAGTGCTTCTCTCCCAAGTCCCAGTCAGAGTCGTCTACCTCCCCTCCGGCCTTATCAGTGAGCTCCAGCAAGCATCGTAGCCGGCAGGTGCGTCCTTGGCTTCTGCTTGCACTATCGAGTATGCTTAAATAGAGATCTATTATGGATCTGACCTCTGGGGTGAATAAGTTCATGTATTAATCATAGTTTGCTAGTTTCATTCCCTTTCCACTCGGAGGTGTATTGGATTACTATGTTGTCTCTCGTCTGAAGCCCTGCCCATTTGTACATTCCCAATCTTATTATTTGCTCAAAACATTTGTGAGGCAATGTTTAATTTGTGAGGTTACTGGATTTTCTTTTCCATTCGATTTGCATCTATTATTGGTGTGGTGGATCCAGTGTATAGTTTGTAAGAAAAGAGTTGATGAAAGTTTGTTAGTTTGTAACTGGTTTGATCCAATTCACAAATTCATTCTTAAACTAAACAAGGACAATTCGTATCTTAGTTATATCAAAACCAGGCCAGAGGAGCCCAAATGCCTAACCCCGTATAATAAATCAATGAACGAATCTGAAAATAACTACCGGATCTAATTCTGTACATAACTTGCATATTAGTTCTGGCACTGGCACTTGTTAGTTTTAGTGCGGCACCCATTGTAGTCAATTTTCTTGTATCAATTCTCTTGTTCTTCCTTGAGAAATACTTTGGGTAGAAATAAGACTTTTTGCTCTACCTTCGTGCTCGGCAAAATTGTGGATTATTAACATTTTTATTTTGGAAACTTTCTTATTTCCAATTTCGCAGCAAAGAAATGCCAGTTAACAAGTTCTGAACAGGAGATCAATGGAAGCTGCGGTGTTTGACGCGTTAATAAAACTCTTGTCCCTAGGTTGTTATCGCTATGGGACAAGGCCAACAAGAAGTACGAGGCCTTCCAAGGTGATGCTACTTTCCTAGGGAGGGAGCTTCCCATGATCACTTGTGCCATAGAAGGGCAGCTCTCGGGGCAGGACGACCATGTACTGCGTTTGTCGGTTGAAGAATTACGACAAATCGCTCGTGATATGGAGGACTGCATTGATCGCATCACATACCTTGCTTCTTGGAAACAGCAATTGCCGTGGTACCATATACGTGAACCTATCAAGAAGAAAAAATCATTTACAGAGTTGGGCAAGCAGATGGGGAGACTAAGGAAGCAATTGGAGGAGGCACACCAGCGGAGAGAGAGATATTGTGTGTCCCGTCCTGCACTGCCTTTGTCGTCCTCGGAGTATTACGTCCCTCCTGAAGATCTGGTCGGCCTCCAGGTGCCCCTGGAGGAGCTAAAAAATCACTTGTCCGAACAAGAAGAGCTGAAGCAGTTGAAGGTAATCGCCATAGTTGGCTTCTGTGGATCGGGGAAGACTGTTCTTGCCCAAGAGTTGTACAACAGCGAGGTCGGCACGAAATTCGACAGCAAGGAAGGCACGAAATCCAAGATACAAACATGGGTCTCAGCTGAGGGCATGCATCCCATGAAGCTCTTAAAGGAGATGCACCAGAATCTTGAGATTCCGTCGCCACTAACATCAAATGGCCGGCAGCTTACCAAGGATCAAAAAGACCACCTTAACAACAACAGGTATGAAATTTGTCTAATTATCTGTTTGATTTAAGAATTTTATAATTTGTAGTACTTTCTCCATCCTCATCTGATGTCTAGCGAAATATATGCTAATTTGGATAGTGTAGTGTGCAATTTACTAATTTACCATTGGCATTGACTTCGGTGAGGGAAACAAAACAATACCCTGTTTCCTGGAAAATTTACAACATACAATATATTCACATATATTATTAGAAAGACACATAATTTATCTACATCTCTGAAGTTTGTTTTCAAAGTTGTATTGGTAATGTAGAAATAGAAATGGCACTTTCACTTCAAGTACCGCATCTTGCAATAATATTTATTTCCTATCCATCACAGTATAACACTCTTGTGGCATGAGCCAAGAAAGTCTTTAAAATGTGTAAGCCAGTGGCCAGAAACTCTTTCCATGTATAATTCAACAACAGTAAATATCACAAAATTTTCTTAACATCATTCACAAATAAATAAATAATTTAAATATAATGCATAGAAGAGACAAGTGGCCTCTGCACCTGAACACTCATGCAACATATCCTATCATATAGGAGCCGACCTGCATGCATGTCAGGATGATGGTTGGTTTTCAACAAAATAGTCGGCTCATAGAAAGGTCCTAACAGAAATCAGAAGGGCAAATTCTATATTGGTTCAAACTTTTCTATTGTCTACTCCTTATGAGGTTTACGAGTATGAGTCAAGGGAAAGTACAAATTAATTAGTCACTAAAGTAGACAGTTTTCTGGCATTTTAGACACACTCAACAATTACAGAACCTGATTGTGAAACCTAGTTAATTAAAACCATGCAGTAATTTATTAAATTCTTCTCGAACTTGCAGAGGAGTCGTGAATCTTTGCATTATTAATAGAGAAACAATCAACACATCCATACACAACATTGTGTAAAAATTACATTAGTGCCTATTTACAAACTTATGAAACGACACAACCTAGCTAGTTTAGCTACTAGAACTACTACGGGTAGTGAGAAGGAAGCTCTTGCCAGCATATATGCAAAGACTCCTCTTGAGCGACCAGCAAGGTCTTTTGGCAATGTTTGAGAAGAGAAGCTCTTCTCTAAGAAGCTGCACAACTAGAGTAAAAACAAATAAGCATGTCTGATCTGTTGGCTCTCGATCTCCCTGCACAGGTAAGCAGCAAGCTTACCAGCAGTCCAGCCAATGTTCAAGAAAACGCTAGGCGCTAGGCAGGCGCTAGCCTACTGACTAGCGCCTAGGAGGATTAAACGTAGATTAAACGTGATTAATCGTTTATGTGTGTTTTTTTATTTTTGTGCTGCTGAGAGCAAGATTAGTAGTAAGTACTAAGTAATAACACTGCTAAGTAGTGAACATACCTCTTGCTGTTGCTGCACACTTGTTGGCTTCTTTTCTCCTTGGCTTCTTGCATCCAGTAGCAGCTAACCATTAAAGAGAGACAAGTTAATAATCTGAAAACCAGACAATCAAATAATAGGGAAAGAGTAGAAACTTATCTACGAGGGGTAGCTCAATATTGTACATGCACAGCCAAGCTTCCAAACATCAGGGCAGCAGCACAAGGCAAAAGATCACGAGAAAATATACAAACAACACTAGCAGTTCATCACGTGTCTTAATGGTCCAGAAATTAAATAGTAGTACAACACACAATAATGGTCTTATGGTCCACACACAAATTAAAGATAAGTAGATAACTAGATATTAATATTTAGATAACTTGGCAGCATGCTGCCATCATGCAAGTCCTCACTCCGCCAATGTAAAGGAGTTTAGAATTGCTTCTTCATCCTCATCATCATCAAAGGCAATGTCATCATCCTGATAATCAGGATCTTCAAATTCAGACTCTCACTCTTCTTCATGCACCTCTCTAGCCACTCTTGCACTCCTCCTAGGTTGAAGCTGTTCATTAGTTCCCATTGCTTCTCCAAGAACACTCCATGGTATCCCTGTCCCTGGCATTTCTCCCTCATCTTCCTCATCCCTAAAGACAACCAATGCATGATCATCCCTCCCTCAAAGAAAAATCCTTGAGCTTGAAGCATCACTACTTAGGAGCACTTCATAGTTACTCTTTTCCGTAATCTTCTCCTTCTTGGACATCAACTTATTATTGAATTGGATGAATACTAGAGAGTTGAGGCGCTCTGTTGTCACCCTATTCCTTCTCTTTGTATGATGCTAAAACAAAAACCAGCACATGTACATTAAATTGGGACTAGAGAACAATTAGTAGAGACTAGAAACTGACCTGTTCAAAGGTGCTCCAATTCCTTTCACATCCGGAAGAGCTAGAGGTCGGGTGAGGGGATTCTAATAGCCATTCTTTGCAAATCTGGTGCTCCTCCTCCATAAAGCCTCCACCAAGATGCTATAAAATGAAGTGAAATGTATCAAACATGTGCAAAATTGATTGCAAAAAATCTGGACAGAATTGATTGCGAGAAAAAATCTGGATAGAATGATGCAAAAGCTTAACTGGATTGAACTCAAAGCGTTCACAGCTCCTTGCCATCTTCTTTGAGAAGGATCCATGTCTCTTTTGGAATTTTTCCAAGTCCTCATTAACAGCCCTATATTCCTTATCATCCTCACCATGATAAAAGGTCTCCACACATAGCATGAATTTTCCCCCTACAATTGAATCGAGAGAAGATTCTTTGGATTCTTTGTAACTATAGTATGGATTCAAAGCATATATGCAGCCACATGCAATGGAGAATCAAGCCTATCTTTCATCTTCTTGTCAATGATAGCCATCACTTCTCTGTAGTTCTTTTTTACATTTCCAAAGGCCTCCTTGATCTCCCTCTTTGCCTTGAGAAGTTCTCCATACACATAACCCATAGATGGTTTCACATCCCCATCAACCAAACGTAGAACTTTCACCAAGGGCTCAAAGACCTTCAAACAAAGGGACACATCTTTCCAAAACGAATGTTCAACACCGTGGCTGTAGCATCCTTGCCCTTCTTTGTCTTCTTTGTTTGCTTTATCAAGATTCTTTTCTTTGTAGCATCATGTTGTCGCTTATCTTTCTTTTTCTTTCTTTGTTTCATCAAGATTCTTCTTGCACTTACGCTTAATTTCCTCACTTACTTTTGGGCACTTCACAATAGATGTGCCAACATGAGCAAGATCTTTGCATAAGGCGATAAATTCTGTTTGTGCTCTCTTGTCCACAAAGAAGACACTTGACTCTGTTCTTGTCATTGGGATCACAGAGCGCTTCACTCCCCAAACCTATATCGGATGACTTCCTCTTCTTGGTGGTAGGCAACCTCGGCAAGCTTGAGTCACGCATTGCCCCATCAGCAGAAGAAGCAGCCTTCTGACTTGGACGTCGACATCCTAATCCCAATCCAAGAACAAGAGTAGCATAATAAGGACCAACAGAGGCGAGACAGGCAGTACACATTCAATCTTAACCCTAAATCCCCAATCCAATTCATCGATTGAGTGATTCACATGCAGAAATCAAAACTACAGACCATGGGAAGATGGGGGGAGACCGTGGGAGCACACTGGAGAGAAGGACCGAGGGGCTTTGCGGCGCGCATTTGACCCTACATCCGCAGCGCCCTATATGAAGTCGACTCCTGCGCCTCACGGGCCGTCCTCTGTTGGTGCGGCACCCCGTCGGCGGAGGAGGGGCGACAACGCCCGTTGCAGGTGGCCGAGGCGCTGGCCGTGATCGCCATCATCTGGCGTTGTCACCTCGCCGGTCAGGTGGATGAAGCGGCAGGGCACCCCGGCTAACTCGTTGTCTCGCTCGTCCTCAGTCCGACGCGCAAGGAGGAACCTACGCCGGCGCGGAGGATCGACGCGCGGGGAAGGAGTAGGCGTCGTTGGAGGGGAAACCTAGGAATCCAAGCGGAGGAGCGGCAGGGGGAGAGAGCAGAGTGGTGGCGCGGCGGGTGGAGGAATCGACCTTGTCGCTCGGTCGAACCACATCGAGGCAGAGGGGAAGAAGGGCAGCTTCAGCGACTTTTGCTCCCCGCCAGGTTCCCGCTGCTCTTTCCCGCTAGCAGTAAGCGCTTCTTTCGCAGCAGCAGCGCACTTCCCGCCCACAGCGCCACGCGCTTCCTCTCGCTTCGCGCAAGTCAAGACGATTTCGCGCCGAGCCCCGTTTTTCTCCGATTCAGCGCCGTTTAATCTCGATGCGGCGTGTGAGCGAAAGTGCCTAGGCACGCCCAGCGTCTAATTGAGCGTCTACCCCCTAAACGAGACGCTGGGCCTCCGTTTAGCGTTTAAACACGATTAATCGACGTTTAATGACGTTTTTGCGAACCTTGAGTCCAGCACACCCACACACTCACTGGGCTGGAGGTTGAAGAAGAGGTGAGAATAGCACAAACACACACTACACACACACAACACCAACAGCAGCTCGGCTGCTTCTGAAAATGTGAATGGCTGAACTTCCATTGCCCTTTACGTGTAGTATATGTACAAACTACAAGTACCATATAAGGTACAAACTACTACTATGTCCTCTAGGACATGGCAGATAGCTCCTATGTCCTCTAGGATATGGCTGTTATCAGCCCACTACATGTACAATTTTGACTAGATGGCTTACTGCCATTTTGCTACAGTACTAGCAAGAGGACAGCAGGCTTACTAGCTGCCAGTCTTACTAGCCGCCAATCTTAATCTGCAACAACCAAACAAAAGAGAGATTGGGGGGAGCAGCAGATTATGTCTTACAATTCTTCCCTTAATCCTGCTGCTAACCCGATGCCTTGACCTCAGCCATGCCAATCATCTTCCTCAGCTCCGTGAACCGAAGGCGTCCGAGTGACTTGGTGAGGATGTCAGCGAGCTGCCGGCCGGTCTCGACGAACTCGATGACATTCTGTCCTCCATCAACACAGTCCCGAAGGAAATGGAACTTGAAGTCGATGTGCTTGCTCCAGTCATGGAGGAAAGGGTTCTTGGCGAGGGCGATGGCGGGCTGATTGTCCACCATCAACGCTAGCAGGCGAGCTTCCTCGCCGGTCAGCTCGCCCAGCAGCCGGCGCATCCAAACCGCCTGGCATGCCGCGGTGGCCGCTGCAACATACTCCGCCTCACATGTTGACAACGCAACGATCTTCTGCTTCAGCGACTGCCAAGCAATCAAGGCTGATTCGAGGATGACGAGCACACCAGAGGTGCTCCGCTGCCCGTCGATGTCGCCCGCCAAGTCTGCATCACTGAAGACCGTGAGCTCTGGCTCACCTTCGTCGGTCTTGGGGGGTGCCGCGCCGAAGACTGTGAGCCGTAGCCCACTTTTCCTGCCGTGCCTGGGGAAGATGATCACCTGATCGAGCATCCCCTTGACGCAGCGCAGCAGCCGCTTCACCGCCGTCCAGTGATCCTCCATGATCCGACTAACATACCCGACCGCGAACGTGATGTTCGGCCAAGTATGAGTAAGGTAGCACAGCCCGCCGACGATGGTGCGGTAGCGTGTCGCGTCCACCTTCGCCGTGGTGCTGTTCTTTGATAGCTTCAGCCTCTCCTCCATTAGAGTTGCGCACGGCTTGCAATACCCCATGCCGCCGCGCTCCAGCAGTTTCTCCGCGTAGGCACGCTGGCCTAGGGAGATGAGAGTCCCTCCCCTGCTTCACCTCGATGCCGAGGTAGTAGGAGAGCTGACCAAGATCGCTCATTCGAAAACAAGCCACCATCTCGCGCTTGAAGCCGTCGATGTCCTCAGCGTGCTCCTTCCCCGTCGCTACGTGTAGAGCGCGTGCTCTGTTGCGCAGCGGGCGAACCCAAGTGCGCCCAACGTGGCGTCCAGCTTGGCGTTCCATGCCCGTGGTGCATGTCGCAGCCCGTACAGGGCCTTACACAGCTGCAGCATCTTGTGCTCAGCTCCCTCGACGGTGAAGCCCGGAGCTTGCCTGACAAAGACCGTCTCCGCCAGCTCGCCGTTGAGGAACGCCGACTTGACATCCAGATGGTGCACGCACCGGTCCTTCACCGCTGCCATGGCCAGCAGCAAGCGGACTGACTCCATGCGCGCCACCAGCGCAAAAACCTTCTCGAAGTAGATGCCCTCGCGCTGCACGAAGCTGCGAACAACAAGGCACGCGTTGTGCTTGACGATGGCGCCCGCGCTCGTCCCACTTGACCTTGTAGACTCATTTGAGCTCAATCGGCTGGCAACATGCAGGCGGATCAACTAGCTCCCAAGTCTGGTTCTTCTCAATCGCTTGCATCTCCTCCAGCATCGCCCGTCGTAAATTGGCGTCGCGCTTGACCTGCGTGAACGTGGGCGGCTCCTCTGTGCTGACAAGGAGCAGCTCTGGATCGTCGAGGAGTTTGACATGCGAGGCCTAGTGCCGTCATGTCGCCGACGAGGTTGTCCACCCTACGGAATCGCACCTCGCCATTGTGGAAGGTGTCCACGTATCGTCGATGTCGCTTGGAGGAGAGGCGAACTCAGCCGGTGTTGCCGGAGGTGTCCCTGTCCTGTTGCAGCAGGGGACTGTGGTGGAGGCGTGTGCGTGGCTGCTGGTGGAGTCTGCTCGCCCGCGCCCACCATGGTCGGACTTGGCGGTTCACTAGGCGCCACCACAGCTGCTGGACTTGGGCGTGTCCACAGCTGGCTCCTCTGCTCCAGCATCTCCGCCTGCGTGGATGACCATGTGATCAATGATGAACGTCCCGCCGACACCGCTGGCTTCCCCGTGCCCGGATCCTTCCAATCCCAGGCCGCCATTTCATCGAACAGCACATCCTTCGAGACCACCACCTTGCCTCCACGTGGATCATACAGCCGGTAGGCCTTGCTGCCCTCCTCATAGCCCAGTAGCACCGTCGGAGTGCTCCTATCTTCCAGCTTAGTGAGGTTCGGCTTCGTCTTCTTGACATGACCGATGCACCTGAATGTCCTGAGGAAGGAGACGTCGGGCTTCCTCCTGAACCAAGCCTCGAACGGCGTCATGCCCTTCGGGCTCTTGGTGGGCGCGCGGTTGAGGATGAACACCGCCGTGCTCACGGCCTCTCCCTAGAACTCCGCCGGCATGCCCTTCGCCTTCATCATGGACCGAGCCATGCCCACCACCGTCTGGCTTCGCCGCTCCACCAAGCCGTTGTGCTGTGGCGAGCACGGCGTGGTGTGGTGGCACACCACCCCTTGATCCGCATAGTACGCGGCAAATTCCACCGAAGTGTACTCGCCACCGCGATTTGTCCTCAGCACTGCTTTAGCCCATGCCTAGAACCGCTTGATCACCGCCGCCGCCTCGTTTTTGCTCGTCAGGAGCTGCAGCCACATGTAGCGGCTGGCGTGATTGGCCCGCAGAGGTCACCATGGACGAGCTCAAGCGCGAGCGCGGCAGCCGCGTGATACTTGGCCGCCTTTGGAAACGGCTACCTCCTCTGCTTCCCCGCCAGGCTGCTGTCACACAGCTCGCCGGCATGCTCGATGTGGGGGCAGCCCACGCACCATCTTCTCCAGCCGAGCCAAGCGCGTCGAAGCTGAGATGGCTGAACCGGGCATGCCACGGCTCCTCGGTGTGCCGCGCCGCCAGGCATACCGGCTCGTCGTTGTCCACCTGCGCAAGGTGCGCCTCAACCTTCTTCTTCTTCGAGGCCTTGCCGTGGCGCTTGCCGTCACCGCCGTGACTGGAAGTGCCTTCTCTGGACCGCTTCTCCTGCATCTGGGCCACCCACTCTTCCTCGGTCAGCACTAGCTTGCCGCTATCCGACGTCACAGTCGCCCTCGTGCGGTCGTCCACCGCCCGCAAGCGCCCAGTCAAGTGCTCAGTGGTGAGGGTTGACATATCAAGCATCGTCTCGATGGATAGAGCGATCTGGGTATACTTGGGCGGGACGACGCGCAGGTGCTTGGAGACCGCCTCCTTGTCGTCGAAGGTGACGCTGTGCGCCGCTAGCTAACTGACGATCAACTGCAGCCAGAGGGAGAAATCCTCCACCGCCTCCCCATCGCGGAACGCCAAGTTGTCGTACTCCCACCGCAGCTGCTGCGCCTTCGCCTTCTTCGTGTGATCAGACCCAACACGCATGGCCTTGAGGGCAGCCCACGCTTCCTTGGCGGAGGCCTTCGACCCCAGTGGCTCCCGGTACTATTCCCCAGAACTATTCCCCATTGCCACTATGGTTTCTACAATGGCATTGAAGAGAGCTCTAGCCTTTTGTGGCACTTGGATTGGCAAACTTGTCCAAGAACGTGATGTATCTGTTTTTTGTGCCCAAAGCCACCAAATGCCGAGGGCACAGCCTAGAGTTTCTAGGTTATGAATTCCAAGACCACCATATTGTAGGGGGCGTTGGACATGTTCCCAAGACACGAGACAGTTTCCATCATTTGCTTTCTCCCAACCCTGCCAAGGAAACCCCCTGTGCCATCTATCAATTGCCTTGATCATCCATTTAGGTAAATCCATAGCGATCATATGATAGATGGGAACTACTATCAAGACAACTTTAACCATGATGAAACGACCAGACTTGTTCAATAAAGAAGCCTTCCGACTAGGGAGATAGTCGGCCACCTTATCAATCAGCGGAAGAAGATCAACTTTGGTAGGCTTGTGAATTGTGAGAGGGAGACCAAGATAAGGTACAGATAAAATCCTTCAAGGCGCAAGACAAGATATCAACAGTTGTCTTCATGTCATCTTTAGAACAATGGATTGGGCTTACCGAACTTTTAACCAAGCTGGTTCAAATACTATGTTTGAACTACTAGAATCTTACTATTACTATTTGAATGCCCTTTGAAACAAACAAGAATTTCTAGAAGGAAACTCCCTACTATTTTCCTATCTGTGATAGTCCCACTACTACTCAGCTATCACTAGCAACCATTTTTCATCTCATTATGCAAATCTATACAACAACATTTTAGAATACATATTATGATTGTTACACTTGGTGTTGGTGCAAGTCATTTGGGATAAATTAAATTGAAACACTAATTATCTAGTCATGAAGACTACAGTGTAGAGTTGGCAAAGTGCATGATACAACGGATGACTCACAAAAGGAAAACAACATCAAGGAGAGAGAAACAAACATAAAACCTGCTTATGTTTTCTGAGTGACAGACACTCTGAGTGTGAGTCTTTGTTCCTGACTCTGACTTACTCTGCAACCCAAAGACACAACCCACAAGTAGCTCCTTACGCATGGGAGCTCAAGTTTGCTCAAAGTGCATGACACAATGAACAACCTAGAAAGGGAAATCTGTATCTACTTTGACTTAGTTAGAATGCTATAAGTATCCAATAGTGTCTCATGTTTCATACACTTCAATTTGAGAGAGTGCATGAGTAGTGAAACCATGTGTTGTCAAACGGTAAAACTCTAGCCACCCAACGCTACACATGACATAGCCCAAAGCAACCTCCCTATAAATGGGGACTGGACTAGTCAACTTGGGTGCTTAATTGAAGGGCCTTCTCTAGTCATGTGCATTCATCAACAAAAGTATCCAAGCAACAAAGCTCCAAGATCTTCAATGGTTCATTTTTGAGCAAGGGTCCACCTAAAGGTATGCCATTTGATATGCTCCATGTTGAGCCTCTAGCCAACCACTGCCGCTAATCGAACCTCGATTACCTCTTCACCAAGTTGGGTATGCCCTAGGGCCACTAGCAAATTACGCACCAACATAGTGTTCGGGTACCTATTTGGCCAAAGAAACCACTCGACATGCCACCTAATGGCTGACTCAGTGATCTCACATCAAATGGAGGACAGCTTGTCACCCTCCATGAGGGCCAACTTTCGACTCGACGCTAAAGGACATTGATTGCACCCCATGAGGGATGATCAATAACCATGAATCACTTAGGGTTCACTATCTTTTGGAAGAGTAAAGGCTTATACATAAATTCCTCACACTTTCATTGTCATAAGCTACTCGAAAGTTAAATGGCACTCCATCTAATTATGCTAAAATTGAGCGGGAGCTTGGTGGATAGACCTAGTGAGTGCATTTTGTCCATATCCATGATAGAAAAAGTTACAAGAACCACAAGACCCTCTAATTGAATCAATCAATTGGGTAGAGCCTTGGGGGCTATACCTCGAGCACCGACACTTGAGGCTTGACGACATGAAGCACCCACGGCGAAATGAAAACTCAAAGCACTCAAGATTGAAGCACTCAAATGCTGAAGCACTCGGGCTCACGCTAGAACCACACGGGCAAGAAGAGCAAGAGAAGTTGAAAGAGCATGGGCAAGAAGAAGATGATTTGTGGCCCTGTTCGCTTGTCTTATAAGCCGTACTTTTTCAGCGAACGAATAATATTTTTCTTTCACAACAAATCAGCCAACAGTACTTTCAGCCATGGCTTATCAGCCAAGCGAATGGTACTGTATCATCTCCCCTATAAAAGGCAAATAGTACCATGTGGTGCAATGCTTCAGCTTCGGTACCTGTTTTGACTTAAAGTTTTGATGGTGACTACCAACCAGGTTCCCAAACACATGGATACACCCAAAGTGAAGGAAATTTGTAATATTCCATTAGTGGGCCACTAGTTAGTCACTTGATCCATTCAGGACAAACATTTCAGACTATTGTCGTGTTCTAACATAAATTACGAGGGCATATATTCCTCCACAAGGACACTAGCTAACCTCGAACGACTTGGGGAAAATAGGCATCATATGCAAATTAAGTCAAAATTAATGGTAGCGTGCTAGGTCACTAGCCAGGTGACCATCTGCTGGAACATACCACTCTGACTAAACCATATTAGCTCACTTAGTGAAATATGCCTGCCCCATGAGCATATATTACTCAACTAATCTTTTCTTCAGGTACTCGCTAAGTCCCTTGTGACCTCTGTGCAAGTAATGAAGAGAGGCACCTAGGAGGACATAACTCGGGATACTTGTCAAAGGGAGGAGACTAAAGTACATAGCTAAGGTCGGGACAACATCAAGACTAGTTCAGTTTGATCACTCCGGCCTGGGGGCTATGGAGGACATATCCAGCCCTCTAGACATAGATTGGGGCAAGTTGACTACCCGGAGTCCTACATGTACATGGGGTATCTCGACCGACATGCTATACATGGCATAGACATATACCTTCAACTATCTATTGAGATCCTTAATGTAATAGGACTAAGAAACCAATCCTAATAGACCTAGAGCATTCTCTGCCTGAACCAATATAAACATGTGTCCTATGTGCTTCATCTAGATTTGCTACTTGCACAACGCCCCACAATAGTTGCCGGTGACAAAAACACCCACTTTTAGCCTGTTCGGGAGGCCGTATCGTATCGTGGATTATTTACTGCTGGCTGGTTTGGTGTGAGAGAAAGACACTGTTCCCGGCTGGAAATTTACGATCGTTTACGAGCAAGCGAACAGGCTGTTTATCTAAGAGGCGATATGACCTCGGGTGCCCCTGTCTATTAGCCATAGTTTACTTTTCTTTTTCTTTTGTTTGACGCTTAGGTAATATAATCAACCAGAACGACAATCAGGTGACACTTAGTTGGCACCATGCACACTTCGGCGCCACAAAAAAAAGGAGATGTGAAGGAAGAAATTAATTCATATGGGGCCACAGCCGTTTTGTGGGTAGAATGGCAATTTTTATAGGACAAATTTTGAACCGTAAGATAGTTTTCTGAGGGATAGAGGGAGTATATGGGTACTGTGTTATTAGAAAATAAATAGACAGAGGGATCTCAAAGATATATAATTTTGGTTAGTTGTAGTTTCTAGAAGCATATTAAAATTGACAAATTTTCTGAAAGTCCAGGATATGTTCAGAATGGAACTTGTTTTATCACAGTTGTAAATGACATAATGATTCAATTCTTTTCCATAATGGACACTTGCTGAGAGACAAAATGCATTTTAGTTTGAAGTTCAAAAATATGCCAAATGGTCTCACCGTCAACCTGCACCATGGCAGCAATCAAGTCTGATATGAAGCCCTATTATGTATTTAATTCCCCGTGTCTAAAATTTGCTTACAGTTCCTTGCGTGGCCCTCGTTTTTTATGTAAAGGGTCATTATAGAGGTGTTAACTTTGGAGCGATAATAAAGATTATAAGTTAGCACTTATTCACCTAAATCTCCAAAGTGTGATATTAAACCCACCAACTACACCTGCACATTAGCTACATGGGCCAACTGCTATTGCAGGCCACGGTATTACACCCTAGGATAGCTATAAAACTTTTTTACGTGATGATCGTGCACAACTTTTCTATTGCATATAAAATATGGATTACTCTGCACCTATGTATGGCTAATTCGTACCCAAAAAATCCATTATTTTGTTACTTGTAAATACAATTATATAGGTTATGCAAATGCCCAGCAAAACATGTTATATATATGCAGTCCAATAAGAAGTCTTACCTTTTTCCCCACATAGTGATTCTTATGCTGGTTGTGGAATAGCTTTCTAATATTTTTGCTATCGCTGTTTCAAAAAAAAAAAAGGTACTTCATTGTAATTGATGGCATGCAATCAACAAAACAGTGGGATGCTGCTATCACCGCCTTCCCCGCGAGATATTAACACCACAATAGTGGTAACAACAAAAATCCAGGGTGTAGCTAAATTCTGCAGCCTTCCCAACTACTACGTGTACAATATGGGCAAACTTAGTGATGATCACTCAAAGCAATTGTTACTAAAGGCAGCTGATCTGGAGCAATATTCGGATTCCTCACTGTCAGATTCAAAAGCAATATTGAAAATATGTGATGGTCAACCGCTTGCACTGAGTACTGTAGGCAAATTCATGCGAAAAAGAAGTTTGATGGAAGGACCTGACTGGGATGGTATTTGCAACCAGCTACGTTGTCATCTGGGGAGCGACGATTCCTTAGACAGAGTGCATCAGGCGCTTATGCATGAGTACACCAGCTTACCAAGCTGTGCTATCAAAGCTTGCTTGCTATATTTTGCTATGTTCCCGAGTGATCATCGAGTCAAGCCCCAAAGGATAATGAGGCAATGGTTAGCTGAGGGGTTTGTAGAACCAGAAAATTCATTGGGTGATACAGCTGACAAATGTTTCGAGGAGCTCCTGGATCGAAGCATTGTCCATCCCATTGAGGTTAGCAATAACAAGACAGTGAAGACATGCAGAACATATGGCATGATGCATGAGTACGTAATGTTCAAATCTCTCTCTGAAAACCTCATTATGTTGTGTGATAATGGCAATTATCAGAACTCTAAAAGTAATGGGAATTTCCAAACTACACAACATCGTTGCCTTTCTCTTCAAGACAGCAGTATATCAGATAGTAGCAGTTTGGACAGTGATCTATCTCTTGTCAGAACTCTGATAGTCTTCGGGAAGGCAGGATCTATGTTGAATTTTGACAGGTACCAACTGCTGAGAGTCTTGGATCTTGAAGAATGTACTGACTTGCAAAATCATCATGTCAAAAAAGTATGCAACCTACTGCTTCTTAAATATCTTAGCCTGGGGGCGATGTACATGTAACCAGCCTTCCAAAGAAGATAGAAAATCTGAAACTTTTGGAGACACTTGATCTAAGGAGAACGGCGATAAACATCCTGCCAAAGGAAGTTTTCCAGTTGCCCCATTTAACTCATCTTTTTGGAAAGTTTAAGCTTCCTGACAAAGCTATACCTTCAGAACAATGTAAGTTGCAGATGGTTAAAGGATTTATTATCGACGAACGCGTAGGGTATGATGCATTTTTGGGTCGTATGAAGAAATTGCACAACGTCAAGATCTGGTGCGAATCATCTGCGACCAATACTAGCCTGACTAGTCTTCAGAAGGCCATACAAGAGTTCATTCGTGATGAGAAAGATGCAAAAAAGGACCGTCGTTCTCTGTCAATCCAATTCGACGCATGCTCAGAAGACTTTTTAAAAGGCTGGGAAGGTCAATACTATCTTAGGTCGTTGAAACTAAATGGTATGTTAGAGGAACTGCCCGGATTTGTTACCAGACTGCGTGGTCTCAAGGAGTTGTGCCTTCAATCAACTAAACTGAAGGCAGCTCTTCTCACAGCATTGGGTACTCTTGAACACTTAAAGTACCTGAAGCTAATCGCTGGCGAACTTGATGATTTTGTCCTCCAGCGCAATGCATTGCCATCTCTTGTCTGCATACGTTTTGTCCTGAAAAGTCCAACACTCCCAAAAATGGAACATGGTGCTATGCCAATACTCAAATCGCTTCAGCTGCTCTGTGATGGTCTAAATGGACTTTCTGGTCTACAAATTAATTACTTCACACACCTGAGGGAAGTAATTCTTGATGCTGGAGTTGAGGTCAACAGTACTACAATACAAAACTGGCAAGATGCGGCTGCGAATCATCCCAACAGACCAAAAGTTATTTTGCTTAATGCGCTTGATTCAACTGAGGGTGCTTCTATACAAGGTTCTGCAGAGTCATGGGCAAATAAAAATGGAGCTGAAACCCATATGCTACCTAATGGATTGATGACTGAATCTTCCATTGCTAGCAACATCACGGTGGAATCTTGAATATACATGACAGAGATTCTGATCCTTTTCGGATCACCATTGCGGTATGTTTTACTGCCCTTCACATTTCCTTCTCATCTAATGTCTAGCCATTCTACTGTTCAAAAAGGGTATCGTAAACAAGGCTGCCTCTATAAGTATCTGTTCAAAAAACGGGACAAAAGTTGCATTCTATCTTAAGAAAATCTGAAATAAATAACTACTATTCTACATTTGATACTTACCGCCTTATCGGTATTGTCAAGAGTCTCCTGTCTTTTGGGGTTTAATCAACCATATCTGCTTTTCATCTCACTGTTTTTAGGTGCACAGTTCTGCAAGTGATTTTTAAATGTATGGAACGTGGAAGGGTTTGTGAAATGTGCTCTGTATGATTGAAACAAAATCATTTTTGTTCACTTTATGTTACTGTGCTCATCAAGTAACAGCAACGGCAATTAAAGACATGAGACAACAAAAACTGCTTGGTGATCAAGCAAGCACCATTCATTGCCATCCCTACAGAAAAATGTTGCTGGTACTTCCATAAAAAGATGAGGCATGATTGTGTTGTGATGGACATTTTGGTTTTGCAGGTGGATCAAGTCATTTGTAATTTTTCGTCATTTTCTATATTCGCTTGCCAGACTACAATGAAGATGACTATATATTCCCTGATGTGTGAAATAAAGAGGACAAGGTGTCGATGTGGACCAAGTTTTTTTCTGCTAGTTTGGGCTTGTGCTGCAATCCATGAAATATACTTTGCATTTAGACGCTTTCTTTGTCATGCTCTCTTATGAATCATGCTGCCTTTTTCATCGTCTCCAAATTCATTCTTTCCACTTTCAAGTGTGCTATCATGTTCTTCTAAACTATTCCACTGTACTATCTGTATTTCTGAAGTGAAGATGATTTCGTTTGATAATTGTGTTGGTGAGAGGCACGCTTGAAGAAATGAGAATCTGAAAGTTGAGGCCCGCAACAGATTATTAATTAATCATTAGAGGCCTTGCTGCACGGCCTACTGATTGTCATATCACTCCGCCACCTCTACATCATACAAGATTCCAAGTTAGTAGTGAATCAAATAATTGTTCGAGAAAAAAAAGTCAATCAAATAATGAAGGAATCGACTTGCCAGAGATATCAAGATAGAAGCGCATTGCTAGGAAATCCACAAGCTTGAAGAAAAATTTAACGCCCTCGAAATCCATCGCATCTTATGTAGGGATAGCAAAGCCACATATACAATCTCCAAGATTGGCTACGGTCAGGACCCTGTGCCAACCGGGTATTCCTAGATGTTAGAATCTGACACCTATACGCAGTAGCTTTCGGATCTTTAAAAGGATAGTGTGACACAAGCTTTCACTATATTAAGAACGAGATGAACCTCGTAGAAAACTCTAGATGACGATGTTGAAGCAACCATGACAAGAGATTGGATTTAACGAAGTCGACTTCAAATTCTATAAGCATAACTCCAAAAGAGTACAAGTGATTCTTGCCCTCCCACTATGCTATTTGACTCTCTAGGACCCCAGTGTTTTTTGCCATATACAAGGATCTAGTGCAATAGAACTCCCATACATGTAGGATTCCTATTCCTAATAGGGCTCTACAGTCAAGTCCTAATATAACTAGAAGTCCTAATAACACACTTCTCTTCAATCCTAGTCCAAATAACATTTGAGTCACCATACAACAATCTCCAACTAACTTGACTCTAATCCTTTGAAGTAACCGTGCCCTCCAAGAATTCGCTCCAAGTCTGCTCTCTTTTATTTATTTACACTCTACCTTGAGAGTGGCCCCACCATAGGGGCTCATGCACATCGCCACAATATGCGTGTCAGTGTCTAGGTTGGAGTGTCTGAACCTTCCGCGTTGAGAGCTCCTTCATTGTGTAGTTTGGTTAGCCACTCCACCTTCTAAGTTTGTACTCTCCCCCTGAGCTCCACGTGCTCACTAGTACTGCATGGTCGGTATCACCACGTCTTCCTTCTTGCAACAACTCCAAGCTTCACTACTATGACTGATAGATTTGCAACCGTCTTTGCAGCCTTGCGCTTGACCTCAATTGAGATTTGAGTACTTGTTGTTGACATGATGACTTCCTTCACCTGATTGGGTTTTTTCACCAATTCTCTCCATGGTTGCACCACCCATAAGGTTTCCTATCACTACGTATCCTCCATTAATCTAGATACTTTTCATAATTATCTGGTCTTTGCAAGTAACTCGCATGAGCCCACCTAGAAATGATAAGCCACAACCTTGGAGTTCTAGAGACCTCACAGATATTATATTTTTTTCAAGCCTAGTATATACCAAACTCCCATCAACGCGAAATGTGTTCCATTATGCATCTCCAAGCTAATTGTTCCCGCCTCAGTGACTGCTGTCGCAGGGTCGAAACCGCGGCAAGCATTGTTGTTCGAGGTGGTGTCAAAGTACGTGTCTCCGGTGGCTCGGATGGACTTAAGAATACAAGAATCACAGAGGGGATGCAATGGTTTATCCTAGTTCAGGCCAATCGATGCCCTACGTCCAGCAGCTGATGATCCTTATACTCAAGAGCACCCAAAATCGGGGGGTTACAACAGAGTTGTGTAAGAGAAAGAGAGAGATTTGGTAGGGGGATAGCTTGGTGCTAATCCTGAGGTCGCCTCACCGCCGGTGGAGCCTTCCCCTCGTCGGAGAGGAGAAGACGACGGGTGCAGTGGAGGAGCTCTCGATGCCCCTCTCTAGGTTGCTCTGCTCTCGGTGCCGAGCAGGAGCGGATCGGTGAGGAATGGAATGATCTGTTTTGGATCGTCCCCCCTCTAGGATCCGACCTATCGCTTATATACAGAGATAGGTCAGGTACATGGCGGTTTGCGGGGTTGAGCCTATGTCTACATGCGCCGGAGTCTAGGAGGGTCTTGCAGCGGCGCTCAATGGACCGTGGCGATGTCGTGGAGTCGAAGAAGCTCTAGGCGTCGTCCGACTGCTCTGTCCTGACACGCTGAGTGTCAGGCTGTGTCGGCTTGGTTCGGCCTTCCCTAGGTGCGCCTTCTAGAGGCTTCTAGGTGGTGAAGGAGGTCGGCTCGAGGGGCTGACGCGTAGGCCCGAGACCCCCCGATCTCCTGGAGGCCACGGAGGATCTTGTCTTCTTGTGTCACGCCTTGTGCATGACCCCATCAGATGAGCGGTTGTCACAGCCACGCCCAAGTAGCAACTGTTGGCGGTCACTAACGACCAAATCCGACCGCCAATTATAGTCCAAAACAGGAGAAATAAACAGTCTTTTGACATATATGCCTTTACTATTGATATAGTTCCACTTGTATTGCAAGATTTCTATTTTGCAGCACTCATACTAGGATACAATGGAATTAGAGTCAAAATGCGGAATCAGAGAAAGCATAAAGCAGATCTTGCACAAAGAAAATAAGCAAAGGCCCATTCAAATGCCAAACCAGGACCGAACACCGACGTGGGAGCCACCCACGCCCAGCCAAGAATCCACCAGAGCAAGGCGGTGACGAGACGAGCCAGCCCGGGTGCCTTTTGCATGACCAACGACGGATGGTATTCAGCAAGTAGAAACTGTGGTTCGTGAAGAGTACAAGGAGGGGATGCATGGGAAAGCAGCCCGTGACTCCACAGTGGTGCCTCGCACTCACTTTCTGCGTGCACGTGGGAGGCGTATTCCGCGCCCCTCTTTGGTCATGAAAAAACACCAGCGCGCCCCTTGTATTGGAAAAGCCGGCGCCCTTATCCAAGCAGTAGACCCCCACCACTCCGTCCCACGCGCCCGTGCTACAAGAAAATTCGGAGACCACGGCGCACGCTCTCTTTCCTCCCTGTTTCCTTGGAGTCACTGACAGACGGAGCTGACTGCCCACGTGGAGAGACACGGGAGGCCACCGGTCCCCATCCATGGATCGTAGACACAGTTTTGGAGCACGACCGCTAGTCATCGGATAGTAATGGCAGTACCAGTACCAAGCTTCCTCAACGGCATAAAAGAAATCGCTAGGACGCTAGCTCGTTGAGCTCTACGAATACTCTATCAGTTCTCACATAAATTAATTTCTATAATCCGTGTCAATCAAATTTTTTAAAATTTTATTAACTTTATAGAAAAAATAACAACATTTATGACATAAAAGAGTACTTATAAAAATATTTTCTATGATATATTTGATAATACTAATTTTATATCGTAAATCTTAATTTTTTTCTAAAAATTTGATCAAATTTTAAAATTTTTACTTCAGATAACTTTAGAAATCTATTTATTGGAGACAGAGGTGTAAAAATCAATAAACATAAAACACCGAAGCATAAGAGCAAGGCTAATAATATAGCCGACTTACTGGCTGTAAGGTTCCTTGCAGCCATCTCTCAGCCCACTCATATAATAGTTGGCTCTTTATAGTTAATACATGGCCCACTTATCTCTCTCACAGACTTTCTTAGTTCTTGTGTCCAAGCCGGTTGTAAGCTTACAGCCTGCTTCTCTTCTCTCTCCTCCCCTCTCTCCTCCATCTCAGCATTTAGTCGGCTTACAGTCTGCTATTATACTTGCTCTAAAGCTGAACCGGCTTTAATGTAACTTTTTTGGAAACTTTTTGAAAAATGTGCAGGCTGGCTATAGGCTGTCCTTTGACTACTTTTTTTTTTCCATCCAATATAAAATCCTCCAAGGCTATCCATCCAGTCAAGAGGACGCCCTAAACAATAATTTATACTCACTCCCTTCGGTAGGAAGTGTCATTCTCCTTTCCTAGAAGTCCAAGATTTTTAACTTTTACTAAATATATATAAAATATTAATATTTATAATATATAATTAGTATTATTGAATAGATCGTTAACTATATTTTTATAATAAATTTATTTTGAGATACAATGTTGTTAATATTTTTAACAAATTTAAGAAAGTTTGACCAGTACGAGTCACGTAGCGACTCTTTTTATGAGACAGATGGTAGTTTTGAAGCTTTTTCAAATGGTACCGCTGCAATTATCAATGTGCCATTGATTGTTAAGGCCTGTTTGGTATAACTTATTCATAGTTAAGTAGTTTTTTTTTGCTTCAGTTTCGTGAAGCAGCTTCACTGGTAAGCTAAAGTCGTTTTAAAAAAAAACGTTTGGTAAAATAACTTTTAGGGAAGATAAGAAAGAAAGCTAAAAGAGGAAAAAACAAATAGGCAGAAGTTGTTTCATTTAAACCTGTTGAGTAGAATGAAAAATAATAGGCAGAAGTTGTTTCATTTAAACCTGTTGAGTAGAATGAAAAATAACTTTAGTTAAAAAACAAATAAAATAATAGGCAGAAGTTGTTTCATTTAAACCTGTTGAGTAGAATGAAAAATAACTTTAGTTAAAAAACAAATAGGCAGAAGTTGTTTCATTTAAACTTGTTGAGTAGAATGAAAAATAACTTTGTGAAGCTAGTGCAAAAGCTCTACCAAACATGTCCTTAAACTTAAAATTACAATGAAACAATAACGAGCTGGTGCTAACAGGATAACCTTGCCATAATCTAAAGGTTGGAGTGGTTGACTACAATTTTCGCATTCTGCACATGGCTGCGTGTGACGTCCAACTGCAACCTGTAAGCTTGGTGAAAAATTGGGACCAGTTTGACATGGTTACTCTATTGATGTCTACTCTTCGTACCATAAAAAAAATGTGATTCTGACTTTCCAAAACTTTGACAAAATATATCTGACAAGATATTTATCGGTGTTTCGAACAAACACCGGCTAGTAAATTTATATTTATGTGCGTTAGGCTCGGATGGTGTGCTAAAGGACACAAGGTTTATACTGGTTCGGGCTGAATGTCCCTACGTTCAGTTTACTGCTGCTCGTGTTATTAGCACCGAAAATGGTTCGTAGTAGGGGATACAAACGGTCGAGAGAGGGACTGGTCCCAAGTCTCTGATGGAAAAGATCGAAAGGATGCCAAGAGCTTGGTCGCTGCTTGGCTGCGTGCGTGATGTGTTGTGTCTGTGTCGAGCTGGTCTATGTGTGAGTTGTTCGTCCCCTTAGCGGGGTGCCCTATCCCCCTTTTATAGGTCAAGGGGAGCAGGGGTTACATGTTCGGGGAAGAGAGAAGAACCAGGGGCAAAGAAAACCCCTCCGAAGGCACCAGGTCTTCCCTTTCCTCTGAGACAGCCTGGCTGACACGGGCAGACGGTGTCAGGGGTTGGCACGTTCGCCGGATGCCTGTGTGATGATGACGTCACGCCCCTACTTGATCAGCAAGTGGTTACGTCCCGTCCCACCCCCGCGGGCGGCGTGTCGGACAGGGGTGTCGATCTGCGACCCTGTGGGGAGCGGGTGGCGCGGTGACTGCTTGTTCATCACTCTAGAGGATGGGAGTCCCCCCTTGGAATGTAGTGGTTGTCGTATGTCCGTGTTGGGTTCCGCACCCGAGGGCTGAAGGCGGTGCCTACAACACTGTTGGGCGAAGAGCACGCACCTGCAACACTATTTAGGCTCTGCCACGCCTGGAAGGGTCTAAATCGCCCGTCCCGTCGCGTCCTAACAGTACTATCCTGCAGCGGTGCAGGGCATGGTCCTCGATGCCGCGGTTGACCCGAACGTCTTGTCTTGCCCTGTGCCTGTCATCATGAAGGAGTAGGGTGCGGTTGTCAGGCGAGGCGGAGCCAGCCCTTGGTCGTCGTGCGAGGCGGAGCCCACCCTCGGTCGTCGGGCGAGGCGGAACCCGCCCTCGGACGTCGGGTGAAGCAGAGTCTGGCCCTCGGGGTCGGGCGAGGCGGAGTCTGGCCCTCGAGGGTCGGGCGAGGCGGAGTCTGGCCCTCGAGGGGTCGGGCGAGTTGAGACTGATCTTCCATCGTTCGGGCAAGAGGCGTCGTCGCGCTCTTGTCTGATCGGAAGCGTCAGCGTTCGATGGTCGTTAGTTCTGCCTCATTGGGTACCCCGGTATTAGGTCCTCGACAATAGCCTTCGAGCCCTCGGGTGATTCAGGTAGAATCGCCTGGGGGGTATTCTGATTCGTCGGCGGGTGCGCGCGAGCGCACCCGATGGGTGTGGCCCCCGAGCCCCCGGGTGATTCGGATAGAATCGCCTGGGGGGTAATTTCGTTTTGCCGGAGGGTGCGTGCGAGCGCACCCGATGGGTATAGCCTTTGAGCCCCCGGGTGATTTGGGTAGAATCATCTAGGGGGTGTTTTGACTTGCCAGAGGGTGCGCCCGAGTGCACCCGTTGGGTGTAGCCCCCGAGCCCCCGGGTGATTCGGGTAGAATCGCCTGGGGGGTAATTTCGGACCCTTCGCGGGTAAGATAGTGTGGTTTGGTTTTTGTCAACTGGATAGTTTTAAGGGAACCCTGGTATCCCGTTCGCGGGGATATCGTCCAGGGTTAGCCTGGCCGGGGCTTGACTGCAAGTTGCGGCCCTACTGATGCTCGTGTCCCTGTGTGTACGGTCGCATGTGGGCCCATCCCTCGTTGGGACGGCCGTTGAGACTGTTGGGCTGATCCTTGTGCGTTCCGGGCCCAGACGGGCCAGAGAAGAAGCATTCTGACCCATATCCCCTCTGTGGGAAAAGAGTCCGGTGCGCTTGAGAAGGTGAACCGCCCAGTGCGATTTCGGTGGGAAAGGATAGGGATCGTGGGCGCGTATTCCACGATGTGATGCTGAGGTGTGTCATGGTAGGCTCGGAGATCGAGGCAGGCGGTTGCTCTTCTCGCATCCGTCACCCCTATAAAACCACGGGGTTCACCCCTAGGGTTCCGTATTCCGCCTCCTTGCCTTCACGTCTGCAGCCTCCACCGCCAATCGCCTTATCCTCCCGCATCCATGATGCTACCGCCGTCGAGCTCGCAGCCGCATCGCAGCCGCCGTCGAGCTTGCGCCCGCATCGTAGCCACCGTCGAGCTCGCAACACCCTTTTTCCCGACATTTCAATGGAGCCATGGAGCAGATCCAGCATTACCCCTCGGCGCTTGGAGGGCCTCGTCCACCGTGGCCTTCTCCGCCCGTTGACCGCCATTGAGGGGTGGTTGTTGCCTAGTGATGAGTACAAGCCATCACCGCCCGAAGGATACGTCGTGTCCTTTGTTATCTTGCATAAGCAGAGATTCGCCGTACCAGCGCATAAATTCCTTCGGGGGTTGTTGGATTACTACCAGGTGGAGTTGCAACACCTTACTCCCAATGGGGTCCAACATATGGCGGCGTTTGTCACCCTGTGTGAGGGCTTCCTGGGGATCGATCCCCACTTCAATCTGTGGCGGCACTTCTTCACCGTCAGTCTGTCGAAGAGGCGGGTCGGGAAGAAAGAGGTGAGCGTGCCGATGGGATGTGCCAGCATTCATCTACGCCACACCAAAGCGAGCGACTACCCGCTGATGCGTCTGTCGACCTCCAACAAGGGGTGGCATTTGCAGTGGTTCTACATCAAGGATGATGTGAGGGCCCCCTTGCTGGCGTACTCTGGGCGCCTCATCAAAGAGGCCCTGGGGTCGTGGAAGTGGGGCATCCCGGTCAAGGACAAGAAGCACATCAACGACCTTCTCGCCGCCCTCAAGAATCTAAAGGATAGGGGCGTGAAGGGATCGAGGATCATTAGCGCCTACCATGCGAGGAGGGTGGCGTCGTTGATGGTGCGCATGCTTCCCCTATACCGGATGGTGCATGGAGTGTTGTTTGAAGGGACGGTACTCGTCGATGAAGCGCTTCCTCCCGCCGAGGTGGCGCAGCACATCAAGGAGGTGATGGATCCTTCGAAGGACACTACCGGCGTCGTCCTCGACCATGAGTATCTGGTGCCGGGGCATCCCCCAATGCGGCCGGAACCGGGGTTCATCGACTTCGTAAGCTTTCTTTCCCCACGCTCCTCTTTTCGCTTGAATTTCTGACCCCTTGACGCTAACTTTGGGACGGTGGGATCAGCCGAGGAGACTAGTCTTCAAGGACAGTCCGGCCCCAATGCCGAAGGACCAGATCATGGCGGCAGCGAATCGCACCGTGGTCAAGTGGGAAAAGAGGACAAGGGAGCTCGAGAAGGAGATGCTACGAAAGAAGCAAGCACGGGACCGAGGAGAGGAGATAAGCAGTGACAACGACAACGACGAGGTAGTTGCCGACATGGATTGGGACGTCCTGGAGGACGAGGACACGCTGACAAGTGCCCACCTGTCCATGGAGGGACCCTTCCCATTCCATGCGGAGGGAAGCGAGTCCGTGAGGTCGGTGGAGGTGGGCCGAACCTCCGGCCCGTCCTTGGGGCCGACGGGAACCGGAGAGTCCACCGCTTCGCGCGGGGTGCCGGCTGAGGATCGGTGGATGGGAGGAGGTGGACCTACCACCACCCCCGAGGTGCTGACGGAGGGGGCGGCTCTGTTGCCGCACCCCACGAGATGATGAACGCGGGTGGATCTGCCGGCCCGCCCGACGCATTAACAGAGAGGGGCAGCTTCGTTGCCGTGCCCTCGAAGATAAAGGAGACAAGCCCCCCTGCCTGGTAGTAGGCGGCAGGCTCGAAGCGGTCCCGCCCAGACGAGTCGGGGTAGGGGTCTAGGGGTTCGTCCTCAAAACATTCCTGCCGCCCAAAGGCGCCAGAGTAAGCCACTGACTCCCCTGTTTTTCCTCCTTTTTACTTTTCTGTTTTGACCTTATGCCTTTTACCTTTGTGTAGATTCTTGCGGACGGGCCGCTCTCTGGGGCTGGCGCCCAAGAAGAGCCTTGCCCTTTAGGCAGGGCGGACGGTGCTGCCCGACGTCACCCCTGTTTCGGGCAGGAGCGGCGCTAACACTGTGGCCTCGTTGGCCGATCCGACGACGCCCGCGGTGGCGCCCGCACCCTTGGTGGTTGCCGAGCAGGCGGCGTCTTTCGTGGCGGGCGCGACACCGCCAGCCGAGGGTCTAGGATTGCCATTGGAGGCGGGCGTGACCGTGCCAAGCCAGGAGCAGCCGGACGCAGCCACGGTGGTGTCCGAGGGAGCAGTGCAGTCCGTGCCACCGAGGGCCCAGGCGGAGGTGACCACGACCACGACAAGCCCGACGAAGCTGGACGCTGCCATGGTGGCGTCCGAGGGGTGGTGCAATCAGCGCCATCGGCGCCTGAGGCGGGCCAGATGGAGGAGGACACGATCGGAGGGTCTCCGGGCATCATGGTGGTGGTGGAGAGGACCAGGAGGGGGTCGCCCCCGGCCCTGTTGTCGGGGGGTAGCAGCTCCCCCGCGTGGGGCGAGCCGCCGCTCCAGTGGATGGCCGCTCAGGACCCAACGTCGGCTCTTTTCTTGCTTGACGATGCTTCCAAGAGCATGGAGCGGGAGAATTTTGACATCGGGTTCTTGACTATGATGGATGCCTTGAACCAGGCCAGTGGTGTCCTACGCGAAATCATCGTCCCTATTGGCCAGATATCTGCTTAATCTTCCCCTCGTTTTCTTCTTTCTTCACGTATGTTTGTGTTTTCTTATTTTTGATACCGGTCTTCTTTTCAGTGTCTCGTTGCTCATAGCCGGAACAAATCTTGGTTCCTCCACGAGCAAAAGGAGGAATGGGACCACCTTACCGAGGAGGCCCGGCTATGGGGAGATGTGGGCGCGCAGCTTGCTATCACCTGAAAGCATCTAGGCCCCTAGTTGGGTTTCAGTGATTAATGACAATACGTGATTACTGTGACTAACGTGTGTTTTGCAGAGGTAATTAAGTTAGGTCATGGTAATGGAGATCGATTGGGCAATCATGGTGTTCATGCCCCTACGATGAAAATCGTTTCAGTTTTCAAAGGATGGACGACAAGGTTAAGGATGGACTAGTTCTAAGTGTCATTTGGAGTTGGAGAGACACTTAGAGTAGTTTAGGACTTTGTTTTTTCTTTAGCCGTACTATTAAGGGGGGTATGGATGAGTAGCTTGACCTAGGTGAGTCTAGTGAGTTAGGTGTGGTGCACACTTGTTAAAACTAGCACTAGGTAGCTCCTAAATATGCCTAAGATCCGTTGGAGCAAACTTCATTCACATATGATCGAGAGTTGGAAGTGAATGGAGGGTCAAATACTGACCGGATGCTGGCGCAGAGTCCGGTTAGTTCATTTGACCAAGGTGAAAACGTTCGGTGTGACCGGACGCTGAGAGGTGAAGTGACTGGACACTGAGAGCCAGCGTCCGGTCGACTCTAGTAAGGTTCCAGAGAGGGAAAATCGTGATCGGACGCGTCTAGTCAGTGCTGACCGGATGCTGGTCAGCGTCCGGTCACACTGTAAACACTGGAGTTTGGGGTGTACTGACTGGAGCGTCCGGTCACCCCGCAGAGGCACATAATGGTTCATTTTTCAGCCGGTGTTATAAATACAACCTCCACTCATGTGTGGGGGTACTTTTGCTCATTCCAACAGCTGAGAAACACGTTAGAGAGTGTGGCAGAACCGCCTAATCTAATGCCTCACAGGAGCGCTTGTCTTCCATTAGACACTAAGCACTCGAGGGAGAACACTAAATTACTCGGTTCCGTCGAGCACACCCCAGGGGAGAACCCGAAAATCCACATTTTTCTCTCAGGATCACAAATGAGAGAATAAAGCTTACATCATTCTTAACCAGTTCTTACATCACATTACATGTACATCAGAGTATAGCATTTATTATTATAACAGCGGAATGTAATCATATTATCAGAATTATAAACAATTTTAATTGAACAACGGAATAGAAACATGTGAACAGAGTTACAGCGGAAATAAACATCTATTAATGCCATGATGAAGTATTGATATATATAGACTACGACAACAGATTGCTAAACTTTCATTTATAAAAGTATTTGGTGAGAGTTATAAATAACAACTACGATCGCAGCGTAAAGGAAATCCTCTCTGAGCCCACCAGGAGGAATCCACACACAAGAGTCAGCTTAAGCCTCCACCTATTACCTGGAACAGGGGGAATAAAACCCTGAGTACTCAATTATACTCAGCAAGACTTACCCGACAGGAGAAAAGAAAAGACTCCAAGGATATGCAAGGCTATCTGGCTTGTGGGTTGCATTTGCAGGAAGCATTACTAAGCGTGAGTCCTTATATTCGATTTTCATTAATAGCCGCATTGGTTCATTAACTAAACATTCTATGTAAGCACCTGTGCTACTTTCAAGCAGGTGGTAAGCAATCAGATTACCTTTGTCCGTCTTTCATCTTCCATCTTTCAGTTCTTACTACGATGCTAAACCGTAGACAAGCCGTACCGGATCGCCCGGCGATTCGCAAATCAATGCCCCCAGCTGGGTACCCCGAAAACACACGCCCCGCTTGTACCCCGGGCACAAGCAGGACCAACCCATCACTCTCCTGTCCCGGGTGTCCAGGTCCCCGTCCAAACTGGGACTCCAAGCCCCCGCCCCGGAGTCCCGGACCCAGCGCGGTGCAAGGACCTCCTCCACCAAAAATAAACCCTAACAGTCGGTCCGGAAAGAGCCAGATCCGCGATAAGAGATCAACAAGTCTTCCAAGCGCCCATACACAAGTATGTGCTCGGGATAAAAAGTCTATGACCTGCCTAGAGTCATGCAACGAACGGTCCTTAACCGACCAGACAGGGAAAAACGGTGTAACCAAGCTATGACCCGCCTCCGCGGCGACACAACTTCTTACACCCACCAATACCCAAACTATATCCCTGCCCGGTCACCATTTTGCTTTCCACCATTTTATATATTCCAGATGATAATCATATAGTAACATATTTCCTATATCTTGCGAGTGACAGGCAATCACTCGACTTCTACCGGAGTCCTGTAGCATAGCAATCTACACGATCCTGTCATACTAGTAAGACTCATAGGGTAAAGATATATATATATATATATATGCAAGTGGGTTTCATTCAACTTCTTAAAACTTAATGCACAAATATAATTTAAACTGCAGAAAGTAAGGGTTATGCACCGGGGCTTGCCTGGGTAAGATATATATTAAAAAGTTAGTATCTGCATCTTTAGATCATCCACAATCATCTGGATAGAAAGCCCATTGCATCATCTCCTGGAGAGAATACCATTACACCATCTTTGGATTCCCAATCATCCTCCAATCGATCCGTTGGTCCATCATCGTACCTATATGATGTGCAATGCGATGCAATGCAAGGACATAATTAATCGATTGCAATCGTGACTCGTAAAGTACAATTTACGCCTCTCAAGCTAATGGCTACTTCTAACGATGACCGTACTTAGGCCACATATACACGTTGTCGGATAAGGCGTCATTTCTCAATAATTATTTTAGTTATATAAACCTAAGTTGTTTCCTTATTCCATTCTATCGATTTAATAATTATTCGCAATCGGACATCATTATCTATTTAGCAAACTAATTATTACGGAGCTACAAAAATTACAGTGAGTATCTAATATTGCTAGGAAGCTACTGTAAAGATTTCAGATCCAACGCTATTACCAATTTACCACGAAAATCCCTACAAGTTTATATTTTACAACATTAAGTATCTTAAATTAATTATATAGCTTCCAAGAATAATACCACACTATATGAACCAACCATACTAACAGGTAGATCATGATTTTAGGAGATTAACAAAACTGGTTTCGCCATTTTTGGATTCCTATACCATTTTATATTAATTTTGCAAGTTTACCTATTAAACTAACTTAGAAATTGCTCTACAATTCGAAATGGGCCGACGTCAAACATACTCGGCCCAGTTCGAACGACGACGCAGTCCGGTCGATGGCGTCGCGGCCCACGCATGGCAGTCCCGCCTGTGTGGGCGCGGGCATAAGCCGATCGAGCACGCAGCATCTTTGGAGGCCCAAGAGCGGCAGTAGTTCTGAGGCCCAATCGCGGGCGATCGGCCCAGACGGCTGGAGGCGCGGCAAATATGCAAAACGGCCCCTGTGTTAACCTCTATTCTACGCAAGATCCCTAGGCACTATTTAAACGGGTCACGTATTTACGTAAAGAACCCTGTAGAACGTTTCTTCTTGGATTTATACCCTTCCTCACCTTGCTTTCTTCTTCCACGAACAGAGCACAGCGGAGTCCGGCCGGCAGCGGCAAAAATCCGGCCGCGCGCTCCACGACGGCGGTGGGGAGGTGACCTCAGAGTTTGCACGATACCGGGCGCACCCGCAGGAGGACACAGCTCGGCCCGAGCTAAGGCGAGGAGCTCCGGCCATGCGCGTCGGCGCGCGAGACCGGGCGGCTCCGCGGTGAGAGCGACTGCGGGCAACGCGGGCCCATGCGCGCTCGCCAGGGGAACCGACGGCGAGGATGCAGTGGTGGCACGGCCCAGCGGGGTCATGCGGGTCGCGGCTGGAGAGGCGGCTTGGGCACGCGGGCACGGAAACTCGCGCACGCGGACGGCGGCGCGGCCATGGCTGTCGTGGTCCAACGCTGCGGTCCGGCCGGGCGCGCCGAGGGCTAGCAAAGCCAGCAGAGGGAGGGCACCGGCGCTGGAGGCTCTGGCAACCACGGACCGGACACGGCGAGGACGGGGGCGCGGGCGCACGGACGCGGAGGAAAGGGAGCACGGCAGTGGCGCGCAACTGAGGGCAGCCGCGGGAGCAGAAAGACGACGTGCCGGACCAGAGCGGGGAAGGAAAAGGAGTGCCGCGGGGCTCGGCAGCCAGCAGCGCTGCAAGCGAGAAGGACGAGCAGGAGCTGGAGCAATGACTCCGGTGCGGGGCAAGGAACTTGTGCGTGCTCGCCTGCTTACGCGAAGAGGCAGGGCACGGACACATGCGCACGCCGTGGAGAGGAGAAAGGAGAAGGCAGCGCTGCGGAGCGGGAAAAATAGACGCGAGAGAAAACACGAGGAGGCTTGAGCGAGCTCGACAGGTGAAGACAAGACCGTCCGACCGACTGCGACCGTGAGCACGTGGCCCGGTTGGCCAAACAGAGGAGGACGAGATGCATGCAAGACACGACCGCAGACGCAGAGGAGGAAAACAACAGCTTCGGCCGAGTACGTGGTCTGGCAGGACGTGAGCAGCTGGGCGTCCAGAAGCAGAGGAAGGGACAGCAGCATGTGCGGCCAGGCACAACGTGGCCGGAACGACGCTGCGCGCGCACAACGTGAAGGGACAGGAAAATTTAGATAATTTGCTGAACCTAGAGGTCTACGCTACCATGGTGCATGAATTTAAATGTCTTTACGCACATGGCTACCTCTGCCAAGCACATCTCGATTTTCTAAAACAATGGAAAGCTGCAAGGAGAAAAACAAGTCTCCCAATTTATATGTTCCTGTCGGCCGGCTTCTCAAAGTGCTAGGAGCCAAGGAGGATTAGAAAATATATAATACGTGCTGTCGCACATGCCTTTGATCCAAGCTCTCCGATTCCACTTCAATAGCACGATATATATATATATATATATATATATATATATATATATATATATATATATATATATATATATATATATATATATATATATATATATATATATATATATCGTTCTATTTATTAATATATTTTATTTTATTTATAAACGTTGCTTTTTATGCTTAATCTAATAGAACGAACCGTTTGCTATCGATTGGCCCGAATTGCCGTTCGACGTTCCTAAATACTTCTACGCCTGGCGTTATTTAACTTGAGCGTTTAGTTGAGTCCGCGAAACTAAGTCACACAGGATTCGCGTATCGCGTCGAATACGTTTTAAATCAAAAATCCGAGAAACTTGTTTCGAAAATTTTGACTTAGGCCTAAATCGCGGTGCTAATTAAGCTCGTAACACCAGGGGTGTTACAGAGAGTGCCAAGAAGAGCAAGGTCCTAGTGAGGTGATTGAGATTTGAGAATCCCAAAGAGAGCCCTCATTAGTGAGATCAAGAGTAGCAAAGTGTGCATCCACCCTTCTCCCTAGGCTTGTTGTGGTTAAGTGAGAGTTCGTGCTTGTTACTCTTGGTGATCGCCATCACCTAGACGGCTTGGTGGTGATTGGGAGCTTGGTGATCATCTGGAGAGCTTGTGGATGACCCAACTCAAGTTGTGAGCGGTTGTGGGTGATTCACCGCGACGGAGTGTCGACGAATCAACCCGTAGAGAGCACTTGATCCTTGCGCGGATCAAGGGGGAGCTACACCCTTGCGCGGGTGCTCCAACGAGGACTAGTGGGGAGCGGCGACTCTCCGATACCTCGGCAAAACATCACTGCGTTCCTCCTTCTCTATTTACTTTGAGCATTTACCTTAAGTATTTACTTTGAGTAATTACTTTGAGCATTTACATTGAGCAATTCAATTCTTGTCGTTACATTCATAGAATTGCCATGCTAGAGTAGGATTGGAACTTAGGTTGCAAGTCTTTTGAGCGGTAGAACAATTAGAAACACTTTCTAGGCACAAGGGGTTAATTGGGCTAACCGTAGGATTTAATTATTCGAAAAAATTTAGAATTAGCCCAATTCACCCCCCCTCTTGGGCATCTTGATCCTTTCAATTGGTATCAGGACCTTGTTCTCACATATTTAGGCTTAACCGCTTAGTGAAAGATGTCTCACGGGGATGGACCTCCTCCTATCTTTGAGAGGGATGATTTTTCATATTGGAAAATCCACATGGAGGCGTATCTAGAAGCTCTAGATGTTGGAATACTTAGAGCCGCCTCACAAGGTTTCCCAAAACCTCAGGATCCCGCACACCCACAAGGAGATGAGTTGAACTACGAAAAATGGAATGCAAAGGCTAGAAACACCATATTTAGAGGCCTTTGTAAAGATGTGTTCAACCGGGTGAGGAACCACAAAGACACCCATATACTATGGTCGGACGTTTGTGCGCTCCATGAGGGAACAAAGAGTGAGCGTGAGGAACGCTATCATCTTGTCATGAAAAAGCTCAACTCTTTTGAAATGCTTCCTAAAGAATGTGCTAATGAAATGTATTCACGTTTGAATGTTCTTGTAGAGGAAGTCAATGGGCTTGGACTTACTCAAATGCAACCATCCGATGTTGTAAGAAAGATATTGAGTGTCCTCCCCATTGACAAATATGGGCATATCGTGACCGTGCTACATCAAGGTGATCTTTCCACCGCTACACCGACACAAATCTTGGGAAAGATCAATGCTCATGAGATGTACTTGCACATCACTCCACAAGATGGCTCATCCTCTACAAAGAAGAAAGAAAAAGATTTAGCATTCAAAGCTAGCCAAGAGAAAGGCAAAGCAAGGCTTGAGTATGTGTCGGGTTCATAAACCCGGGGTCCCGCAGGGACCGGCTTCCACGCCAAGGCTCGGCCCAAGAGTCAAGAACAAACAAGCCAGAAGGGCGGCCCAGTCATCGGCCGGAAGGTCTGATCCAAGAGAAACAACACCCGCTCGTCCGCTACTTTAGCCCAAAACTCTCCGACTAGAGCACCCGCTTCAGGTCCCAAACTGCCTCTCCGAACGAAGCGCTCTCTCCGGGTCTCGTCCGCCTCCGGACGGCCTCTCCGATCGGAAGGCCCGGCCCAGGCACCACTTCCGACTCCGACCCCGCGTCTCCGACCGAGGATCCTAGAAACCCTGCTCTCCGCCCTTCTCCAAACTGATACGGCCAAGAGCCGACTGGAGCCATCCGACCGGGGATGCCCGCTCAGAGGGAACCAGGGGACAGACGGAGAAACGAACCAGGGCACACGAGCCAAACCACGGTACCAGGGACCACACCTGCACGCCTGTAGGAACAGTACTCTGTAACTACATTGACACAAATAGTATTGTAGGCGCCAACATTTTGCTCTACAGTATTGTGGGTGCCGCTGATCTCCCATACGGTAAGGCTCCCCATGTTCCTCTGGGCTTCACCAATGTTGTGGGCACCGGGATTTACCGTGCCAGGAGAACATGGTGAAAGCTCCTCACGTACCTCTAGGCATCGGACAACATTTGCAGGTACCAGCATCGACCCTTCCTGAAGAAGGCAGCACAGCCTCCACATACATGTGACGCTCTACAGTGGCATCAATAGTATTGTGGGCGCCTACCATTATCTCGAACCCACCGGCGCGGACAGCCAATCCCAGCAGCATACATATCTGCACCCTCACTTGTAAAAGCCATCCCCTTTATCTATAAAGGGGATGCGCTCCCTCCAACGTAGGACAGTTCCATCGAAGTTCTCTCCAAGCCGATTCAGCGTACAAAGCTCCCCAAGCATACATCTGAACACTTAGCTCGTAGCATAGTTCCAGTCACTCTCGCCCCTTCTGACCGAAGCCGACCGGACCTCTTGCATACCCCATCTTTCTCCTTCTCATTTGTAACCCCACTACAGACTTTGAGCACCTGGGCTCAGGAATAAAGTCGCCGACCGACCCACACTGGACGTAGGGCATGTTGCCTGAACCAGCATAAATCCTATGTCATTGAGTGCTAGGCCACCTCCGATCACAACGTATGGCAAAACTACAAATATTTACTAGACCGGTCACATTCTGTACCGATAGTATGAGAGCTCAAGTGATGATAAAGTTGATGATGCAAGCCTTGCTCTCATGGTGAAGAGAACCGCCAAGATGCTAAAGATGCTCAACAAGAGTGGCATCAAGTTTGATGGCAAGAAGAAGAAGTTCTTCACTAGCTCAAGAAGAAAGCCAATCTCCGAGATGGATTGCTACAATTGTGGAGAACTTGGTCATCTAGATCACCAATGCACAAAGCCCAAGAAAGACAAGTTCAAGAACAAGAACAAGGGCAAGAAAGATGACTCAAGTGAGGAAGATGAGAAGAAGAAAGAAAAGCCATACAAGAAGAAAGATGGCAAGAAGAGAGACTTCCACAAGAAGAAGAAGAGTGGGAAGACATACATCGTCGGTGATTGGCTCACGGACATTGATTCATCTAGTGGATCATCCAATGATGATAGTGATAATGAGAAGGTAGCCGCTATTGTTATTGACTCTTCATCATCTTCACCACCACCATCGCCATCATCCTCTACACACCTATGCCTTATGGCTAAGGGTGATCGAAAGGTATCTCATAATGATGATAGTAGTGATGATGATCATGCTAACAATGATGCTAGTGATAGTGATAGTGATGATGATGAGTATGAATCATCTTCTTATGATGATCTTATCAAATTGCTAAATCAATATACTAAGATCATTAGAAAGAGTAGAGCTAAGAATGAAAAGCTAGAAGCTAAAAATGATTCACTTTTAGCTAAATGTGATATAGCCGAAAAGGCTAGTATTGAGCTTAGAGAAGAAAATGATGCTATGTCATCCAAACTCAAGGAGCTCAAATCTTCTAAGAAAGAGCTTAAAGATAAACATGATAAACTTGAGTGGGTGCACAAAGAGCTCATCACTAGCCACAACAAGCTAAAAGAAGAATATACAACTCTTAAGATTAATCATGATAGTCTTGTCATTGCTCAAGAATTTTTACCCAATGAGCCACATGATGCTACTAACAATGTTGTTAAGATTGATATAGCCACATCATGTGATGATTTAATTGATGAGAGCATTGAGCAAGGATCTAGTGGCAAAGGCAAGTAAGTGGTTGAGTGCAATGACTATGATGAGTATGTCAAGCTCAAGCATGACAATGAAAAGCTCAAGAAAGAGTTTGAAGAATTCAAAATCCACAACACCATTGTGCTAAAAACTCTTGATCATGATGGTGACTTGATTCTTAAGAATGAGAAGCTAAAGGAAGAAAACAAGAAACTCAAAGAAGAGAGGAACAAGGTTGAATTCAAGGAAGATAAGAGTAGTGATGCACTCAAGGAAGAGAACAAGAAGCTTAAGTTGGAAAAAGAGCATCTTAAGATTGGATTGAGCAAGTTCACAAGAGGAAAGTATCTTCAAAGTGAGCTACTAATAAACACTGTCATGAAGATGGATAGAAGTGGCATTGGGTATATGGCAAGTGTAGAGAAGAAGAAGGCTCAAGCTCAACAACAATAATCAAAGCCAAAGCCAAAGCCAATGAGATGTTTTGAGTGTGGACAAGAAGGTCACTTTGCTCATGAGTGCTAAACTCCACCACCACAACCCTTGCCCAAGCATGCTATACCCTTTGCCTTCAATGCTCACTACATGCTTAGAAATGATTCTAATGGAAAGATGAAAGTCATGTTCTTATGACCTCCCAACAAGAATAGGCCTAAGAAGATTTGGGTAGCAAAGTCACTTGTTGAGAAGGTGAAGGGCCCTCAACAAGTTTGGGTTCCTAAAGCTTGATCTCTTGTGTGTAGGTGAACTACAAGACCGGTGGAAGTCATTGGGTGATTGATAGTGGTTGCACACAACATATGACCGATGATCCTCGTATGTTCACCTCACTAGATGAAGCAGTAGATGGGCAAGAAAGAATCACATTTGTGGATAATTCAAAGGGCAAGGTCAAAGGATTGGGCAAAGTGGCAATATCAAATGATCATTCTATCTCAAATGTGCTATATGTTGCTTCATTGAGCTTCAACTTGCCATCCGTTGGACAATTGTGTGATCTTGGCTTCCAATGCTTGTTTACCGAGATTGAAGTTGTTGTATCTAAGAAGGATGATGATCAAGTCATATTCAAAGGATTTAGATACAACAACCTATATCTAGTGGACTTCACCTCCGAAGATGCAAATTTGAAGACTTGCCTATTCATCAAAACAACACTTGGGTGGCTATGGCATAGAAGACTTGCTCATGTTGGGATGAGCTCACTCAAGAAGCTTATGAAGAATGATTTGGTGAGAGGGTTGAAGGATGTGAAGTTTGAGAAGGACAAGCTTTGTAGTGCATGTCAAGCCAGCAAGCAAGATGCAAATACTCATCCAACCAAAGCTTTCATGTCAACCACAAGAGTGCTAGAACTCCTTCACATGGACTTATTTGGACCAACCACATACAAGAGTTTGGGAGGAAATCTTTATTGTCTTGTGATTGTTGATTATTATTCAAGGTATACATGGGTATTCTTCCTTCATGACAAATCTGAAGTTGCATCTTGCCTCAAGAAGTTTGCCAAGAGAGCCCAAAATGAATTTGAAGTGAAGCTCAAGAAGATAAGAAGTGACAACGGCAAAGAATTTGACAACACAAACACAGAAGCCTATTGTGATGAAGTTGGAATCAAACATGAGGTCTCCGCAACTTATACTCCTCAACAAAATGGTGTAGTTGGGAGGAAGAACCAGACATTGATCACTCTTGCAAGAACAATGCTTGATGAGTACAACACCCCTGAAGCTCTATGGGCGGAAGCAATCAACACCGCATGCTATGCATCCAACCGCCTATTTCTTCAAAAGTTCCTTGGCAAGACACCTTATGAGTTGCTCAATGGGAAGAAGCCGGACGTCTCCTTCTTTAGGGTGTTTGGATGCAAATGCTACATCTACAAGAAGCAGCAACACCTAGGGAAGTTCCAAAGACATTGTGATATTGGTTTCCTTGTCGGTTACTCATCAAAGTCCAAAGCATATAGAGTATTTAATCATGCCACCGGCTTGTTTGAAGAAACATATGGTGTGGAATTTGATGAATCTAACGGCTCCCAAGGAGCACATGAGAATCTTGATGATGTAGGTGATGAACCATTAAGGGAGGCCATGAAGAATATTCCGGTGGGAGACATCAAGCCTAAAGATGATGAAGATGATGTACAAGTGATTGATCCACCCTCTTCATCAAATGTGCCACAAGATGGTGAAAAAGATGGGAGAGTAGAAAATGAAGACACTTATGTCTCCCATGATCAAATGGTGGCACAAGCACAAGATGTTGATGCTCCACAACCTCCTCCTCAAGTGGTCAGTAGAAGAAATACACCACTACTACAAGATCATCCACAAGATCTCATCATAGGGAGTCCATCAAAGGGTGTAATGACTCGCTCACAAAAACTTGCTTCATTTATTGCTCATCACTCTTTTGTCTCTTATTTTGAGCCTACTAAGGTAGAAGAAGCTCTTCAAGATCCGGATTGGATCAACGCCATGCATGAAGAGTTGAACAACTTCACCTGCAATGAAGTTTGGACTCTTGAAGAGCAGCCAAAAGGTGCAAGAGTCATTGGAACAAAGTGGGTGTTCCGAAACAAGCAAAATGATCAAGGTGTTGTTGTGAGGAACAAGGCAAGACTAGTTGCAAAGGGGTTCTCTCAAGTTGAAGGTTTGGATTTTGGAGAGACCTTTGCACCGGTTGCAAGATTAGAAGCCATTCGTATCCTCCTTGCATATGCATCACATCATGAAATGAAACTTTATCAAATGGATGTGAAAAGTGCTTTTTTAAATGGCTTTATTAATGAACTAGTCTATGTTGATCAACCTCCCGGGTTTGAAGACCCTAGTTATCCTAATCATGTTTATAGGTTGTTCAAGGCATTATATGGGCTTAAGCAAGCCCCAAGAGCTTGGTATGAGCATCTTCGGGACTTCCTCATTGAGAAGGGCTTCACTATTGGGAAGGTCGACACCACACTATTCACCAAGAAGCTTGATGGGCACATCTTCATTTGTCAAGTGTATGTTGATGATATCATCTTTGGGTCATCAAATGAAGATTCTTGCAAAGAATTTGGTGAATTGATGTCGAAGGAGTTCGAGATATCAATGATTGGTGAGCTTATATTCTTTCTTGGTTTTCAAGTCAAGCAAATGAGAGAAGGAATTTTCATCTCTCAAGAGAAATATACAAATGATCTTCTCAAGAGATTCAAGATGGATGAATGTAAGCCAATCAAAACACCAATGCCAACTAATGGACATCTCGACCTAGATGAGGGAGGTAACAAGGTTGATCAAACTCTCTACCGCTCTATGATTGGTAGCTTGTTATATTTAACCGCATCTAGGCCCGACATCATGTTTAGTGTGTGTATGTGTGCTACATTTCAAGCTAATCCTAAGGAAACTCATTTGATTGCCGTTAAAAGAATCCTTAGGTATCTTAAGCACACACCAAGCATTGGCCTTTGGTAACCCAAAGAAGCTAGATTTGAATTAATTGGCTATTCCGATTCGGATTATACCGAATGCAAAGTTGATAGAAAAAGCACATCCGGAGGGTGCCATTTGCTTGGTAGATCACTTGTGCCTTGGTCCTCTAAGAAACAAAATAGTGTGGCTTTGTCCACCGCCAAAGCGGAATACATTGTCGTGGGTGCTTGTTGTGCACAAATTCTTTATACGAAACAAACTTTGCTAGACTATAGTGTAGTTCTAGAAAAAGTACCTCTTTTGTGCGACAATGAAAGTGCGGTAAAACTTGCAAATAAGCTGGTTCAACACTCTTACACCAAGCACATAGATATCCGCCATCACTTTCTTAGAGATCATGTTGCAAAGAATGATATATCTTTAGAAGGTGTAAGGACCGAGCATCAATTGGCGGATATCTTCACTAAGCCGCTAGACAAGGCGACTTTTTGTAGATTGCGAAATGAGCTCAATGTTCTTGATTTTAGCAACTTTACTAAAAGATGAGCTTGTGTTGGCCCTTGCATTGCATTGTAATATACTACATGTTTGCTTTATGGTAATGCATATAGGGCTTGTCTAACATGGTTAAGATAACCGCCGTAAAGCGAGTGAAGAAGCTTAACCTTGGATCAAACTTGACAAGCAACTAGATTTTCTTTCAAGAATTGCATATGCATGAATGTTGTTTTGTCGTTTATCTTAAATCGCCCTCTTATTGCCTATTTTCTTAAAAAGAATTATAGCCTAAGGCAAAATATTTTGAAAAATATGAGGGTTTGAGAGAGGTCACTCACATCAGTCCCAATTCACCCCCCCTCTTGGGCATCTTGATCCTTTCACCGCCCAGCAGCGGGAGGCTGAGGCGCGTCGGGACACGGAGGAGATCCATGGGATGTTCGAGGACTTGTCGACGAGGGTGAAGCTGGACGAGGAGGCGGCCACCAGGATCCAAAAGAAGTGGGACGAGCTGCTCCAGAAGGATGTCGAGGCCGGTAAGAGGGCCGTCGAGGTCCTGGCCGAGCTAGAGATGGAGCAGGATTCATCATTCGCTGACAGGGTCGGCAGAGCCCTCATGTGGCATTCCACTACTTCGTAACCCGCCTCCCGGTAGATGCCCGAGCAGTTCGTTGGGCTCAGGTGTCCCGTTGGCCTCTCCTCGATGGAGATTCTGTGGGTTTGGCTCGGGGTTAGAATTGAATGAGAAAGGTCTTGATGTCCTTGTCCGCTTTTGAGCGGGGTCGGGCAAGGTCGCTGGGGCTCATCTCGGTTTTTCTCTTCTGGCTCTGTTTGACGCGAGGTAGCCTCGAGCCCTTCGAGGGCTGGCCTTCGAACCTCGGTCAGTCGCCGCTCATTCCGAATGAGGCGGCTGTCGCTTCGTGACGTGACATGAAGCGTTGAGATGCAGGGATTTGCATATGCAATGTTTGTATGTATGAATTTAAAGTATAACTTAATTGAAACAAAAGCGGGGGCCGGTAACGTTACCTTGGTGGTGTGAGCGATGGGAAGCTCCTACCAGACATGTCCGTGCGGGGTTCGGGTCTGACATTTGTGATGAGGTTGGCGTAACCTGCATAAGCATTGCTATTTTTCATTTTTGTATCTCGGTGGCGATCCGAGCCGTTTGATCGATTTGGGCGACCTGATAGATTCTCCTCAGAGGAGATTCCATAGGCGGACCCCCCGAGCCCTTCCTGAGAAGGCGGATGCCGAAGGCGAGAATGCAGGGAGCTGTGAATTTGATTATTCTGGTGACCAAAAACACCATAGCCACCGGGGCGTAAGGTCTAGCGGTTCGTCCAGTTTTACTCGAAGCCAAAAACCCGCATACCGCGCCTCCAGTTTTTAGGCATGCGGAGGGGTCGGGCGAAGGGAATGTCTAAACAGGTAGACACCCTCGGCAGCCCCTGAGCTATGTCCGTGCCCCTACCGTTGCTAGGGTCGGAAGCTCGGTAATGAAATTGGCACTCAAAGTAAGTAAACAGAGGTGCTTATCTTTCGGCGGCCGTTCATTCGTCATCTTACCTGGGCCGTGCGATCGACCTAGGAGGCCCATTGGGCTCCTCTTTATAGAGGTCCCGTTGTTGGATCATTTCGTGGTCCTACCTTGGGAAGCGGAGGGTCGCCTGCATGCGTGTGCGCCTTGATTCCTACGCCTAGTGCGTGGTAGTGGTGGGCCATGCCCAGGCAACGTCTTGTTTGACTAGAGCGCGTCCCGTCAGTCTAGGCGCGTCCCCTCGGCTTCCCGTTAGTGTCGATTCCCTATCTACATTTAATAGGGGGAGGGAGAGAGTTTTTCGTCCCAACCTTTCACCTTTTCCTTAGGTGCTGCGCCTCTTCCTTAAATAGGGAGGGGGAGGGGAGTTCTCGTCCCATTGCCTTGCCCGTTCCTGTGCTGCTATCTCTTCTCCTTCTTCCTTTTCACCGAATGTGTTCATGTGTCGAAGTAGTGGTTCCTAAGTGAGAGAAGGTAATGCCGGGGAGAGGAGAGCTCATAGATCCGTTTGTGAATCCGGAGTGCGATGTCGAGCTGGAGGTCATCTAACGTAGATGAGATGGTGTAGGCCGCCTTTGCTGAGAAGGGGCCACCGCTGTCGAAGGAGGAGGCGCACTGTAGGGTGCTGAGCGCCGCCGGCTTCGCCGTCGTTCGTCACGGCCTTTCTTCGGTGGGAGGTGCCCCCCGCCTACATGCCGTTGTTAGGGTCATGGCTGATGACGATGGCATAGTCCCCCGACGCCCTGGCAGAGGTGCCATTGTTTGGGTTGCGGCTAATGACGATGGCGTAGTCCTCGGACGCCCCGGCGCAGGTGCCGTTGTTGGGGTTGCGGCTGATCATGGTGGCGTAGTCCCTGGACGCCCCAGCGGAGGTGCCACGTCGGGGTTGCGGCTGATCACGGTGGCATAGTCCCTGGACACCCCGGCGGAGGCGCCACAGTCGCCGCCATGGTGCTCGACGTTGCAGATGATGGCACCTTCGAGGATCCCATGGGGCGGTAGGACGTCGCCGATGGAGGGCGTGGCGTGGCGGCTGTAGTAGACGAACTGGCCCATGTACATGCCCGGACGTTGTCGATGGAGAGTGTGGCGCGGCGACCGTAGCAGTACTTGCAGTAAGGCTAGTCAGAGACTATAATTGAATAAGTTTGTGGGGGAGCCCCCGAGTGAATAGTCCTTTGAATCTAAGAGTACATTAGTCCTTTTCATGATGAAATCACTCAGTAAGCGGTGAATTTGTGCAAAAAATGAACAAAATTTCATCTTTTGTTTACGGCAAACAGCTTTTCAGCTTCCTCTTTTCGCAGAAGAGGTTTCGGTGCCCTCCGACCCTTCCCATGGTTTAGGTCACAAAAACTAGGAGTGCGGGCGAATCAATTCTGATCATGCTGGTGAGCAAGGAGGTCGTAGCCGCTGGGGCGTGGGTTTCCCGTAGTCCTACCAGTTGTACTCAGAATTTGTTCCCGAAATCCTAGCCCTTAGGACTTGTTATGAGAAGAATGGAAAACTTAGAGAATGTTTGCAAAGTTAACACAGGAAGTGTTTGCAAGATAAACGTACTTGTATCATTTATATCAGCTCCCGAGTGAGGTCCGACCCCTCACAATTTTGTAGTGTCAGATGTCACTAAAGATCGGGGATTTGTAAAGACAGAAAACTGATAAGGAAAAGTATGCGTTTATTAAGGGTAAAAACGATGTAGCTGTTCAATGTTCCAGGCGTTGGTGAAGACCTTGCCGTCGATGGTTTTCAGCTTGTAGGCGCCTGGCCGGAGTACTTCCGCGATGATGTACGGCCCCTCCTAGGATGGGGAGAGCTTGTGGCGGTCCTTGTTGCTCTATACGAGGCGGAGAACAAGGTCCCCGACGTTGAAGGCTCGGTCCCGCACCCGTCGGCCGTGGTACCGTCGCAACGCCTGCTGGTACTTGGCCGAACGGAGGAGGGCGATGTCGTGGGCTTTGTCTAGTTGGTCCATGGCATCTTGGTGGGATGCCTCGGCTCCTTGTTCATCGTATGCTTTGATTCTTGGTGCTCCATAGTCGAGATCTGTTGGAAGGATGGCCTCGGAACCGTACACCATGAAGAAAGGCGTGTAGTCGGTGGCCCAGCTCGGAGTTGTCCTTAGGCTCCAGAGCACCGCCGGGAGCTCGGTGACCTAGCGTGCGCCGAACTTGATCAACCGGTTGAAGATCCTGGGCTTGAGTCCCTGTAGGAGCATGTCGTTTGTGCGCTCGATCTGCCCGTTCATCCGGGGGTGTGCAACGGCAGCCCAATCGATTCGGATATGCTGTTCATCACAGAATCGAATGAATTTCTTGCCAGTGAACTACGTGCCGTTGTCTGTGATGATAGAGTTCGGTACTCCGAAGCGATGGATGATGTTGAGGAAGAACAACACAGCTTGCTCGGATTTGATCACGGAGATCGGCCAAGCTTCGATCCTTTTTGTGAACTTGTCTATGGTGACAAGCAGATGGGTGTAGCCCTCGGGCACCTTCTTGAGAGGCCCAACCAGATCGAGCCCCCAGACTGCGAAGGGCCATGTGATGGGGATCATCTGGAGTGCCTGGGCCAGGAGGTGAGTCTGCGGAGCATAGTATTGACACCCTTCGTAGGTGCGTACAATTTGCTCGGTGTCAGCTACTGCAGTGGGCTAGTAGAAGCCCTGTCGGAATGCGTTCCCAACCAAGGTTCTGGGTGTGGCATGGTGACCACAAACCCCGCCGTGTATATCGCTCAGTAAAAGCTTCCCCTGTTTGACAGGGATGCAGAGCTGCAGGATTTCGGTGTGGCCTCGTTTGTAGAGTTCGCCTTCTACAAGAACAAAGGATTTGGCATGACGTGCGAGCCATCGAGCTTCTGTCTTGTCTGCTGGCAGCGCATCATGGAGGAGGTAGTCGAGGTAGGGCACTCTCCAATCGTCCAGAGGGTCAGGCTCTGTTGCTAAATCCTCTTCAAGCTCCATGACCTCAGGGTCAGATGGAGCCGTCGGTGGGTCAGCCCTTGGGGCCAGATCAGATGGGCCATCGTCGGCCCATGCCAGCCCTTCGTAGCACATAGAGGGCTTGTGTTGTTCGCTGGCGAAGACACCTGTTGGTACCGGCTCTCGACCGGACGCTGCTTTTGCAAGCTTGTCGGCCGCCTCGTTGAGGCGCCTTGGGATGTGGTGGCCACTATGTATAGTAGGAGTGTTTCTCCGTCGCTTGGAGGGACCAGAATCGGGGCCTGTGTCAGAAGCAGTTTGACCATGTCAAGTGCCTCCTGGGCCTCGGGTGTCCACTCGAAGCGGTCGGCCTTCTTCAGAAGGCGGTAAAGGGGGAGACCTCGTTCACCGAGGCGCGAGATGAATCGGCTGAGGGCCGCAAGGCACCCCATGATTCGCTGAACCCCCTTTATGTTCTGAATCGGGCCCATCCTTATGATGGCCAAAATCTTGTCCGGGTTGGCTTCGATGCCGCGCTCGGAGACGATAAAGCCGAGCAGCATGCTCCTCGGGACCCTGAAAACACATTTCTCAGGGTTGAGTTTGATGCTATTTGCTCGAAGTTTTGCGAAAGTTTGCTCAAGGTCGGCAACGAGGTGGTTAGCCCGTTTGGACTTAACTACGATGTCATCAACGTAGGCCTCAACGGTTCGCCCGATGAGGTCCCTGAAGATTTTGAGCATATAGCGCTAGTATGTGGCCCCAGCGTTCTTCAGACCAAACGGCATAGAAACATAGCAAAACGATCCGAAGGGGGTGATGAAAGACGTCGTGAGCTGGTCGGATTCTTTCATCACGATTTGATGGTAGCCGGAGTATGCATCGAGGAAGCAGAGGGTTTCACACCCTGAGGTAGAATCAACTATTTGGTCAATGCGCGGCAAAGGAAATGGATCCTTTGGGCACGCCTTGTTGATACCTGTGTAGTCAACACACATCCTCCATTTCCCACTCTTTTTTTGCACAAGGACAGGATTTGCTAACCACTCTGGGTGGTATACTTTTTTTATGAATCCGGCCGCGGATAGCTTGGCGATTTCCTCATCGATGGCCCTGTGTTTCTCCTCATCGAAGCGACGTAGGCATTGCTTCACCGGCTTGGAGCCTGGTTGGATTTTCAAAGTATGCTCGGCGACCTCCCTCAGAATGCCTGGCATATCCGAGGGTTTCTATGCAAAGACGTCTTTGTTGTCGCAGAGGAAGTCGACGAGCACGCCTTCCTATTTGGGGGAAAGCGTGGTACCGATGCGTACCATTTTATCCTCGGCGCTCCCTGGGTCTATGAGGACTTCTTTAGAGCCCTCTGCTGATTTGAACGATCCAGCCGACTTCTTGGCGTCGGGAGCTTCTTCGGTAACCTCTTCCTGGAGGGCAACGAGTTCTTCGAAGGCGACGGTCGCTGTGGTATGGCCGCAGCACTCGACCTCGCACTCGTAGGCACGTTGGAAGGAGGTGCCAACGGTGATGACCCCACGGGGACCCGACATCTTTAGCTTGAGGTACGTATAGTTGGGGATGGCTATGAACTTCGCGTAACATGGACGTCCCAGGATGGCGTGAAAAGTTCTGGGGAACCCCACCACGTCGAAGGTGAGGGCCTCAGTCCTATAATTGAACTGATCCTCGAAGGTGACGGGCAGATCGATCTGCCCCAGCGGCACAGCCTGTTTACCGGGCACAATGCCGTGGAAATGTGCTCAGATTAGGCAGAGGTTCGTTCGGTCAACACTCATCTCGTTGAGTGTCTTGGTGTACATGATGTTGAGGCCGCTGCCTCCATCCATCAGTACTTTCGTGACTCACTTCGGGCCAACGATCAGGTCGACTACAAGCGGATACCTTCCCGAGTGCGGGACGGTATCTGGATGGTCGGTCCGGTCAAAGGTTATGGCAGATTCTGACCACCAGAGGAAGGCAGGCGTGTCCGATCCAGTCGTGTAGACCTCGCGGCGTGCGACCTTCTAGCGACGTTTGGAATCATAGGCCGCGAATCCTCCGAAGATCATAAGGATGCCATTTGGCGTCAGGAAGGTGTCGTCCTTCTCCTTGGCGTTGTCTGCGGTGGGGGCAGGTTCCTTGCCCTTCTCCCCTTTGTTGGTGCTTCCGAGCAAGAACTTCTGCATGAGGCCGCAGTCTTTTAGCAGATGTTTAATAGGAAAGGCGTGGTTCGGGCCCAACCCCTCAAGCATTTTTTCGAAAGTGATTCAGAGTGCCCTCCGCGGGCTTCCGGCCACCCTTACGATCGGCAGCGGCCATGAGCGAGTCGTCACGCCGTTGCTTCTTGTTCTTCCTTTTGGTGGAACGGTTGGAGGTGCCTTCGCCGGCGACCTCGTCCCGCCTTGCCTTGCCTTGCCGTTGGGACGGTCGAAGATTGCTCCGACCGCCTCCTCTCCTGAGGCATGGCTAGTGGCGATGTCCAGGAGCTCCTTAGTGGTTCGCGGGCCCTTGCATCCCAGCTTGTGGACCAAGGACTCGCAGGTAGTCCTAGATAGAAAGGCTCCTATCATGTCAGCATCGGTGATGTTAGGGAGCTCGTTGCACTATCGGGAGAAGCGTCGGATGTACCCGCAGAGGGTTTCACCGGCCTTTTGGCGACAGTTCTTGAGGTCCCAGGGGTTCCCAGGATGCTTGTACGTGCCCTAGAAGTTCCCCACAAAGATCTCCCTTAGGTCCGCCCAACCCTAGATGGCGTCGGACAGAAGGTGCTCTAATCACGCTCGTGCTGAATCGGCGAGGAACAGTGGAAGGTTGTGGATAATGAAGTCATCATTATCCGCGCCACCAGCTTGATAGGCGAGCCGATAGTCTTCGAGCTAGAGCCTGGGGTTTGTCTCCCCAGAGTATTTAGGGATATTGGTAGGTGGTCGACACCTTGGCGGGAAAGCAGCGTTGAGGATGTGCCGACCGAAGGCCTGAGGGACAAGTAGGTCAGGGCTCGGGCTCCGGTCCTCGCCGCTGTCGTAGTGTCTGACACGCTAAGGGTGGTAGCCACGTTTGTCTCCTTCTCTTGATTCGTTGTATGCACGTCTGCGGGTGTCGATGGTGCCGCATGCGTCGCGGTTGTGGCCGAGACATTGATGCACCGGGATAGTGGTGTGCTGCCTGCCGCCTGGCGCCATTTGGTGAACTGACACATCCTTGGTGGGGTGCACCGAGGGCGTGCGCTGGCTGGTGTCGAGCTCGTGTCACCGAGACAACGAGCTATCCGCCTGCTGCGCCGCCGCACGCTCGAGCAACGTGCGAATTTCTTGGCGGGCCCGACGATCCTCGGGCGTCGTGGCCTCTGGAAGGCCATGAAGCAAGGCCGTTGCGGTGGCGATGTTTTGGCTTGCCCGAGCGAAGTGAGGGAGGGTTCCATCATCGGTGAGGATCCTTTGGTGTACATTACGGGCCGTGGCGCATGCGCGCCCACCGTTTCTGCGGCGTTCGATCTCACGATTGATTTCCATGTATTCCCGCACGAGCCCTTGTCTGGCCTCATCGATCTCTAGCTTTCAGGCTCTCAGTTGCTCCATCCCTATGCAAGATGGGGTGGCTGCCTCTCCTCTGGTCCTGCCGTCAGGGTTGCCTACCGGGGCAGTTTCCTTCCTGGAGACGCTTTCGACGCGCCCCTCGGTGGTTTCCGCCATGAAGCACTCCTGAGAGGGGTGATGGCTCCCCCTGCTGGAGTCAGAGCTAGAGGATGATCCTGGCTCCTCTATAAGGAGGTGGTGGAGAGACTCCGTGACGTGTTCAATCACCCCTATGAACTCGTTGTCCGCGGGTGGCTGAACCATGCGTCGTGCCACATGGTGGCTAGCAGTCGTCGCGGCGTTGCGGAGACCGAACGGAAACGCTATCATGGCGCTCCGTACGTGGTGTTCTAGAGAGAGGAGCCCTTCTTCGGAAGACCATGCCATGTCGTTATCATCAGAAAGGGTGAGGCGACGCTGGTTCTCGCTGGACTGCTGGGGTCCAAGGGAGACGCCGAGCTGGCGCCTGAGCCTCTTGTGGTCGAGGCCGATGGAGGGGAGAGATTGGATGGCGGCGTGACCCGTACCAACTCTCCTCCCACCGTGATGATGAAATCTAGGCTCCCGAAGCACACGTGTGCGCCTGGGACCCAAATAGTGTTGTGGTTAGCCATCCGTGGCCTGGTTTGGAATGCGCAAAGTCCCCTACCTGGCACGCCAACTGTCGGTGTTTCGAACAAACACCGGCTAGTAAATTTATATTTATGCGCGTTAGGCCTGGATGGTGCGCTAAAGGACACAAGGTTTATACTGGTTTGGGCTGATTGTCCCTACGTCCAGTTTGCTGCTGCTCGTGTTATTAGCACTGAAAATGGTTCATAGTAGGGGGTACAAATGGTCGAGAGAGGGACTGGTCCCAAGTCTCTAATGGAAAAGATCGAAAGGATGCCAAGAGCTTGGTCGCTGCTTGGTTGCGTGCGTGATGTGTTGTGTCTGTGTCGAACTGGTCTTTGTGTGAGTTGTTCGTCCCCTTAGTAGGGTGCCCTGTCCCCCCCTTTTATAGGTCAAGGGGAGCAGGGGTTACATGTTCAGGGAAGAGAGAAGAACCAGGGGCAAAGAAAACCCCTCTGAAGGCGCTGGGTCTTCCCTTTCCTCTGAGATAGCCTGGCTAACACGGGCAGATGGTGTTAGGGGCTGGCATGTTCGTCGAATGCCTGTGTGATGATGACACCGCGCCCCTACTTGATCAGCAAGTGGTTACGTCCCGTCCCGCCCCCACGGGCGCCGTGTCGGACAGGGGTGTCGATCTGCAACCCTATGGGGAGCGGGCGGCGCGGTGACTGCTCATTCATCACTGTAGAGGACGGGAGTCCCCCCTTGGAATATAGTGGTTGTCTTATGTCCGTGTCGGGTTCCGCACTCGAGGGCTGAAGGCGGCGCCTACAACACTGTTGGGCGAAGAGCACGCGCCTGCAACACTATTTAGGCTCTGCCATGCCTGGAAGGGTCTAAAGCGCCCGTCCCGTCGCGCCCTGACAGTACTATCCTACAGCGGCACAGGGCATGGTCCTCGATGCCTTGGTTGACCCGAACGTCTTGTCTTGCCCTGTGCCTGTTGTCATAAAGGAGCAGGGTGCGGTTGTCAGGCGAGGCGGAGCCAGCCCTTGGTCGTCGTGCGAGGCGGAGCCCACCCTCGGTCGTTAGGTGAGGCGGAACCCACCCTCGGACATCGGGCGAAGCAGAGTCTAGCCCTCGGGGGTCAGGCGAGGCAGAGTCTGGCCCTCAAGGGGTCGGGCGAGTCGAGACCGATCTTCTGTCGTTCGGGCAAGAGGCGTCGTCGCGCTCTTGTCTGATTGGAAGCGTCAACGTTCGATGGTCGTTAGTTCCGCCTCATTGGATACCCCGGTATTAGGTCCCCGACAGTATTAATATTTATGATACATAATTAATATTACTAGATATATCTTTGAATATATTTTTATAATAACCTAATTTCGAGATATGAATGTTGTTAATATTTTCTATAAATCTAGTCAAACTTAAAAAAGTTTAACCAGCATGAGTCCACTCTTTTTATGGGACGCGATAGTACATTATAAAATAAACGCACATCTTATTTGTAACGGGGTCAATTGTTTGTAAGTCTAACCAAATATATATAAAAAAATATTAATATTAATAATTAATCAAACTTTTTTTAGTTTAGCTGAATATATAGAAAATAATGTCAGTATTTATATTTGTAAATAAGTTTATTATAAAAATAAATTCTACAACCAATCTGATAATAATATAATGGGAATTTGGTGCTTCTACCCCTACTCGAAACTTTAATGGTGATTTTACCTTTTTTTTAACTTTGTAATTTTACCCTCGTTATTTTCAAACAAAGCAGCCATTTACCCCTACTCTCTAACACTGTTGGGACTGGTTGGATTAAATCACCAAAAAAAAATAAAAAAAGAAAAGACAGCTAGACGAAAAGGCTGTAATGCCCCTCTAAAGCTTTTTCTCCTATCACGCCCGAACCATCGCGCGTTAGGGAGGAATCGCATTGGGAGGTTTCCCGAGCGCGCATTAGGGTTTCAGCGGCATCACCGGGCGGCATGATGCCCGGCGGCAACCCTCCCCTCCCCGTCCGCCCTCCCCCTCCTCCTCACCCTACCCCTCGGCTCACGCCCGCGGTGGCTGGGACGCCGCACGGTTTCCCCAGACCTTCTATTTTACGTGTTGGGTCACTGGAGCTAGAGCAGCAGCTGCGCGCCCTCGGATGCGCCGCATCGCCGCCGCCGTAGCCGCTCGCCTTGGATGCGCCGTGTCGTTAGAGTAGCAGCCACTCGCCTTAGATGTGCCGCACCGCCGGAGCTACAGCCACTTGCCTCGGATGTGCCTCACTGCCAGAGCCATAGCTGCTTTCCCACCCACGGCGGCTGAAAGCTCTAGTTTGGTTTTGGTGAATTGATGAAACCCTAAGTGCTAACCTAGTTTATCAAGTGATCATGAGATATGTAGCACATTCCAAGTGGTGAAGCAAATGAAGATCATGACATAATGATGGTGATGCCATGGTGATGATCAAGTGCTTGGACTTGAAAAGAAGAAAGAGAAAAATAAAAGGCTTGAGGCAAAGGAATAAATGGTAGAAGCCATTTTGTTTTGGTGATCGAGACACTTAGTGAGTGTGATCACATTTAGGATCGATAGCCGTACTATTAAGAGGGGTAAAACTCATATCGAAACGCGGTTATCAGAGTGCCACTAGATGCTCTAACTCATTGGATATACATTTAGGATCTAGTGGAGTGCTAACACCCTTGAAAAATATTTGTGAAAATATGCTAACACATGTGCACAAGGTGATATACTTGGTGGTTGGCACATTTGAGCAAGGGTAAGAGATTTCACCGGCGGAGTGTTCGCCCGTAGAGCGCGGATAGTCCGACGGTGCCACCGGTGCCCTAGCTAGAAAAGACGTAGGTCACTATAAGTGACCGGACGCTGGTCTCGGTTGGACCGGCGCATCCGGTCAGTGGCTGTAGAAGGGCGCGCGTTTCGGTCTTCGACCAGACGCTGGCAGGGTGCGTCCGGTCAGTGCCGACGTACGCTGACGTGGGGCGCACAGAAGAGTCACCGTGTGACCGGACACTGGGCGAGTCCGGTCGAGCATGACCGGACGCGTCCGGTCGTGAAATTTGGCATTTGGATGCTTACTGGAAATGACCGGACGCTGAGGTCCAGCGTTCGGTCACTTTCTAACTGACGCGTCCGGTCTTCACTTGACCGTTGAGATTGGGCGATCAACGTTTGAAGCCGATGACACGTGGCATGCATCGGACGACCGGACGCTGAGGTCCTGCGTCTGGTCAATATGACCGGAGCGTCCGGTCCCCCCGTGTTGTGCCCAGTGAAGGGGTACACCGGCTCTATTTCGTGGGGGCTTCTATTTAAGCCCCATGGCCGACTCAAGCTCACTCTCTTGGCCATTTGCATTGACATAACAATCTTGTGAGCTTAGCCAAAGCCCTTCCACTCATCTCCATCATTGATTCATCATCTTTGTGAGATTGGAAGAGAATCCAAATACATTGCTTGAGTGTTTGCATCTAGAGGCACTTAGTGTTCGTGTTTCGCTGCGGGATTCACTCGTTACTCTTGGTGGTTACCACCACCTAGATGGCTTGGAGCAGCGAGGATCGTCGAGCGGAGGGTGGTGATTGTCTCCGGCTCCATTCGTGGTGATTGTGAGGGGTTCTTGACCTTTTCCCGGCGGAGAGCCAAAAAGTACTATAGTGAAATGCTCGTGGCTTGTGTGATCCTCATCTTGTGTTGGTTGTGCGGCACCCTATTGAGGGTTTGGCGTGTGACGCCAATTAGCGTGTGAACCTCCAAGTGAGTGTATCGCCACAACGAGGACTAGCTTGCCGGCAAACAAGTGAACCTCGGTAAAAATCATTGTATTCATCATTTGATTCCGAGGTGATTGGTCTTCATTGATATTGGTTCTTGTGATTGATTGGTTCACTCCTCGATACGGCGGTATAACTATCTTGCTCTCTCTCGTTACATTACCGTAAACTAGTTATCAAGCTCTTTAGTGTAGCTAGTTGTGAGAGCTTGTTAGTTTGGTTAGTGTGGCTCTTTAGTTAGTCTTTGAGAGCACACTAACTTAGTGTAGTGTCTTAGCTATTGTGTGAATAGAAACTATATAAACTAGAATTGTGGTAGGTGGCTTGCATTTTTAGTAGGCTAGCGCAACACTTACTTTGCCTCATAATTATCTAACCGGTTTGTTAAGTGTTGTTGTAGAAATTTTTAATAGACTATTTACCCTACTCTAACCATTAGGACCTTTCAGCGGCGCATCAATACCTAATCGATGGCTGCTGGATCAAGGTCCGGACAATTGATGGAAGCTGTTACTCCATTCTGCTGCTCGCCGCGCCGCATGCGGATGCGACCCAGGCTGACGCTCTGCTCCTCCGCTCACACCACGCCGCATGCGGATGCGATCCACGCTGACGCATGCTGATTCTATTTGACTATGCAGCTTTGCTTGCTAGTGCTATTTGGTAGTATGTACTTCCTCTGTCCAGAAAAGAACGCAATTATAGAAAGCATATTAGTCAAATTAGTTCAAGTTTGACCGAGTTTTTATAAAATAATATTAAAATTTAAATCTGCAAACAAATTTATTATAAAAATATATTATATAACTAATATAATGATACTTATTTTGTTTCATGAGTGTCGGTACTTTTTTATATAATTCTAGTCAAAGTTTGAATTGTTTGACTTCTCAGAATATGAGAATTGTATTATTTTGTGGATGGAGGAAGTATTTGATTTTGGATGAGCCAAGACAAGCAAGCATGAAGATAATATGCTCTGTTTTCTTTCTTTTTTTCCTGTTGTAACTGACATATCCCAAAACAAATATCTAAAACGCATCTGGTCTTCAGATGGATATGAAAATTTTCCTGTCAATGGCCCTGTTCGTTTATCTTATAATTTGTACTTTTTAGCTTATTTTTTTTTGAGTCGGAACAATGTTTTTCTCTCACAACAAATCAACCAGAATAGTGTTTAGGCTTATTTTTTTAGCGAAGCGAACGGAGCCAATATAAGCATAAGGTATTCTTTTGACTCTAGCACAGGACAGACTCAGCACGAGGAACTTACTGAGAAGAAAGAGTATGCATCTGGAATTTATTTGATTGTGTTCTTTGTGATTATTTGGTAGAAGAGGTAGTGGACCATTTATTCCTGCACTGTGATTTTGCAAAAGCCTGCTGGAACTTGGTTGGTTTAACTGTCCCCTAGGACTAAGGACCATTCCAGATCCTGGAGTCTTTCAGAGCTCAGCTCAACGTCTCCTTCTTTATGAAAATAATCATCATTATGTGATGGAGCATTTGGACAGTGAGAAATGGTTTAATCTTCAGGGGTGAGGAAGCAACCATTCAGAAATGCAGGCATGTCTTCAAGAACGTCTTTGGCTTAGTTATCCTTCGTGCGAAGAAAAAATATCTACCTCTTATTAGTACATGCATGGCTAGATCAATTTGTGTAATTGAGCTCATCTTCTTTACTTCCTTTTTTTCGTCTCTTGAACTCCCTGTTTGTAAGCCTAGACTTTTTGCTTGTACTTTTTGTTTCCTGGTTTTTCTAATAAATTCAGTAGGGGCACAAGCCCCTCCTGTCTCTTAAAAAAAATCTAAAACTTGTTGAGTTTTGCACTGATTGAATTGTATAATTATGTGTCAAAATTGCTAAATTACTGATATGAAAATAGAGGTAAAAACACAAATATCAAAATAAAACATGGGTAAAAACGCATGAGCAAAGTTGTCCTTTGGTCCTAAAGTTAACACCATTAGAGAGACTTCACACAGCAGTGGTAAAATCTGCCTTTGTTTTGAAATTTCTAGGATAAAATCACAAAGTTAAAAAAATAAAAGTAAAATCACCATTTCACTTAAAAACATGGCTAGAAACGCTTAAGTCCCTCGTATAATTGAAATATATGGATACTATCGGTGTCGACGCGGCCGGCAACTTTGAATGGTCTAACAAACAAAATGACAATCATTTAAGGAGCAGAAAGGACAAAGGAGCAAGACTTGACCTACAAAAGAAGAGAAAAAAAAGAAGCGAGGCATAGAAACAATGGAAGTCGGAAGAGCTCCCTGGCTCTGACATGAGAGAGCTCCTTCATTCTAATGAGTGCTTCTCTCCCAAGTCCCAGTCAGAGTCGTCTACCTCCCCTCCGGCCTTATCAGTGAGCTCCAGCAAGCATCGTAGCCGGCAGGTGCGTCCTTGGCTTCTGCTTGCACTATCGAGTATGCTTAAATAGAGATCTATTATGGATCTGACCTCTGGGGTGAATAAGTTCATGTATTAATCATAGTTTGCTAGTTTCATTCGCTTTCCACTCGGAGGTGTATTGGATTACTATGTTGTCTCTCGTCTGAAGCCCTGCCCATTTGTACATTCCCAATCTTATTATTTGCTCAAGACATTTGTGAGGCAATGTTTAATTTGTGAGGTTACTGGATTTTCTTTTCCATTCGATTTGCATCTATTATTGGTGTGGTGGATCCAGTGTATAGTTTGTAAGAAAAGAGTTGATGAAAGTTTGTTAGTTTGTAACTGGTTTGATCCAATTCACAAATTCATTCTTAAACTAAACAAGGACAATTCGTATCTTAGTTATATCAAAACCAGGCCAGAGGAGCCCAAATGCCTAACCCCGTATAATAAATCAATGAACGAATCTGAAAATAACTACCGGATCTAATTCTGTACATAACTTGCATATTAGTTCTGGCACTGGCACTTGTTAGTTTTAGTGCGGCACCCATTGTAGTCAATTTTCTTGTATCAATTCTCTTGTTCTTCCTTGAGAAATACTTTGGGTAGAAATAAGACTTTGCTCTACCTTCGTGCTCGGCAAAATTGTGGATTATTAACATTTTTATTTTTGGAAACTTTCTTATTTCCAATTTCGCAGCAAAGAAATGCCAGTTAACAAGTTCTGAACAGGAGATCAATGGAAGCTGCGGTGTTGACCGCGTCAGCTTCCGTGTTGACCGTGTGAATAAAAACTCTTGTCCCTAGGTTGTTATCGCTATGGGACAAGGCCAACAAGAAGTACGAGGCCTTCCAAGATGATGCTACTTTCCTAGGGAGGGAGCTTCCCATGATCACTTGTGCCATAGAAGGGCAGCTCTCGGGGCAGGACGACCATGTACTGCGTTTGTCGGTTGAAGAATTACGACAAATCGCTCATGATATGGAGGACTGCATTGATTGCATCACATACCTTGCTTCTTGGAAACAGCAATTGCCGCAGTACCATATACATAAACCTATCAAGAAGAAAAAATCATTTACAGAGTTGGGCAAGCAGATGGGGCGATTAAGGAAGCAATTGGAGGAGGCACACTATGTGTCCCGTCCTGCACTGCCTTTGTCGTCCTCGGAGTATTACGTCCCTCCTGAAGATCTGGTCGGCCTCCAGGTGCCCCTGGGGGAGCTAAAAAATCACTTGTCCGAACGAGAAGAGCTGAAGCAGTTGAAGGTAATCACCATAGTTGGCTTCTGTGGATCGGGGAAGACTGTTCTTGCCCAAGAGTTGTACAACAGCGAGGTCGGCACGAAATTCGACAGCAAGGAAGGCACGAAATCCAAGATACAAACATGGGTCTCAGCTGAGGGCAAGCATCCCATGAAGCTCTTAAAGGAGATGCACCAGAATCTTGAGATTCCGTCGCCACTAACATCAAATGGCCGGCAGCTTACCAAGGATCAAAAAGACCACCTTAACAACAACAGGTATGAAATTTGTCTAATTATCTGTTTGATTCAAGAATTTTATAATTTGTAGTACTTTCTCCATCCTCATCTGATGTCTAGCGAAATATATGCTAATTTGGATAGTGTAGTGTGCAATTTACTAATTTACCATTGGCATTGACTTCGGTGAGGGAAACAAAACAATACCCTGTTTCCTGGAAAATTTACAACATACAATATATTCACATATATTATTAGAAAGACACATAATTTATCTACATCTCTGAAGTTTGTTTTCAAAGTTGTATTGGTAATGTAGAAATAGAAATGGCACTTTCACTTCAAGTACCGCATCTTGCAATAATATTTATTTCCTATCCATCACAGTATAACACTCTTGTGGCATGAGCCAAGAAAGTCTTTAAAATGTGTAAGCCAGTGGCCAGAAACTCTTTCCATGTATAATCCAACAACAGTAAATATCACAAAATTTTCTTAACATCATTCACAAATAAATAAATAATTTAAATATAATGCATAGAAGAGACAAGTCGCCTCTGCACCTGAACACTCATGCAACATATCCTATCATATAGGAGCCGACCTGCATGCATGTCAGGATGATGGTTGGTTTTCAACAAAATAGTCGGCTCATAGAAAGGTCCTAACAGAAATCAGAAGGGCAAATTCTCTATTGGTTCAAACTTTTCTATTGTCTACTCCTTATGAGGTTTACGAGTATGAGTCAAGGGAAAGTACAAATTAATTAGTCACTAAAGTAGACAGTTTTCTGGCATTTTAGACACACTCAACAATTACAGAACCTGATTGTGAAACCTAGTTAATTAAAACCATGCAGTAATTTATTAAATTCTTCTCGAACTTGCAGAGGAGTCGTGAATCTTTGCATTATTAATAGAGAAACAATCAACACATCCATACACAACATTGTGTAAAAATTACATTAGTGCCTATTTACAAACTTATGAAACGACACAACCTAGCTAGTTTAGCTACTAGAACTACTACGGGTAGTGAGAAGGAAGCTCTTGCCAGCATATATGCAAAGACTCCTCTTGAGCGACCAGCAAGGTCTTTTGGCAATGTTTGAGAAGAGAAGCTCTTCTCTAAGAAGCTGCACAACTAGAGTAAAAACAAATAAGCATGTCTGATCTGTTGGCTCTCGATCTCCCTGCACAGGTAAGCAGCAAGCTTACCAGCAGTCCAGCCAATGTTCAAGAAAACGCTAGGCGCTAGGCAGGCGCTAGCCTACTGACTAGCGCCTAGGAGGATTAAACGTAGATTAAACGTGATTAATCGTTTATGTGTGTTTTTTTATTTTTGTGCTGCTGAGAGCAAGATTAGTAGTAAGTACTAAGTAATAACACTGCTAAGTAGTGAACATACCTCTTGCTGTTGTTGCACACTTGTTGGCTTCTTTTCTCCTTGGCTTCTTGCATCCAGTAGCAGCTAACCATTAAAGAGAGACAAGTTAATAATCTGAAAACCAGACAATCAAATAATAGGGAAAGAGTAGAAACTTATCTACGAGGGGTAGCTCAATATTGTACATGCACATCCAAGCTTCCAAACATCAGGGCAGCAGCACAAGGCAAAAGATCACGAGAAAATATCCAGACAACACTAGCAGTTCATCACGTGTCTTAATGGTCCAAAAATTAAATAGTAGTACAACACACAATAATGGTCTTATGGTCCACACACAAATTAAAGATAAGTAGATAACTAGATATTAATATTTAGATAACTTGGCAGCATGCTGCCATCATGCAAGTCCTCACTCCGCCAATGTAAAGGAGTTTAGAATTGCTTCTTCATCCTCATCATCATCAAAGGCAATGTCATCATCCTGATAATCAGGATCTTCAAATTCAGACTCTCACTCTTCTTCATGCACCTCTCTAGCCACTCTTGCACTCCTCCTAGGTTGAAGCTGTTCATTAGTTCCCATTGCTTCTCCAAGAACACTCCATGGTATCCCAGTCCCCGGCATTTCTCCCTCATCTTCCTCATCCCTAAAGACAACCAATGCATGATCATCCCCTCCCTCAAAGAAAAATCCTTGAGCTTCAGAAGCATCACTACTTAGGAGCACTTCATAGTTACTCTTTCTGGTAATCTTCTCCTTCTTGGACATCAACTTATTATTGAATTGGATGAATACTAGAGAGTTGAGGCGCTCTGTTGTCAGCCTATTCCTTCTCTTTGTATGATGCTAAAACAAAAAACCAGCACATGTACATTAAATTGGGACTAGAGAACAATTAGTAGAGACTAGAAACTGACCTGTTCAAAGGTGCTCCAATTCCTTTCACATCCAGAAGAGCTAGAGGTCAGTGAGAGGATTCTAATAGCCATTCTTTGCAAATCTAGTGCTCCTCCTCCATAAAGCCTCCACCAAGATGCTATAAAATGAAGTGAAATGTATCAAACATGTGCAAAATTGATTGCAAAAAAATCTGGACAGAATTGATTGCAGAAAAAAATATGGATAGAATGATGCAAAAGCTTACCTGGATTGAACTCAAAGCGTTCACAGCTCCTTGCCATCTTCTTGGAGAAGGATCCATGTCTCTTTTGGAATTTTTCCAAGTCCTCATTAACAGCCCTATATTCCTTATCATCCTCACCATGATAAAAGGTCTCCACACATAGCATGAATTTTCCCCCTACAATTGAATCAGAGAAGATTGCTGGATTGCTGTAACTATAGTATGGATTCAGCATATATGCAGCCACATGCAATGGAGAATCAAGCCTATCTTTCATCTTCTTGTCAATGATAGCCATCACTTCTCTGTAGTTCTTTTTTACATTTCCAAAGGCCTCCTTGATCTCCCTCTTTGCCTTGAGAAGTTCTCCATACACATAACCCATAGATGGTTTCACATCCCCATCAACCAAACGTAGAACTTTCACCAAGGGCTCAAAGACCTTCAAACAAAGGGACACATCTTTCCAAAAACGAATGTTCAACACCGTGGCTGTAGCATCCTTGCCCTTCTTTGTCTTCTTTGCTGCTTCATCAAGATTCTTTTTCTTTGTAGCATCATGTTGCTGCTTATCTTTCTTTTTCTTTGCTGTTTCATCAAGATTCTTCTTGCACTTCTGCTTAATTTCCTCACTTACTTTTGGGCACTTCACAATAGATGTGCCAACATGAGCAAGATGCTGCTTAAGGCGATAAATTCCTGCTGTGCTCTCTTGTCCACAAAGAAGACACTTGACTCTGTTCTTGTCATTGGGATCACAGAGACGCCCCCACTCCCAGCCTATATCAGATGACTTCCTCTTCAGGTGGTAGGCAACCTCGGCGGCTTCTGGAGCCGCTGCCGCAGTCCCAGCAGCAGCAGCAGCTGCAGCTTCGGACGTCGACATCCTAATCCCAATCCAAGAACAAGAGTAGCATAATAAGGACCAACAGAGGCAGACAGGCAGTACACATTCAATCTTAACCCTAAATCCCCAATCCAATTCATCGATTGAGTGATTCACATGCAGAAATCAAAACTATAGACCATGGGAAGATGGGGGGAGACCGTGGGATCACCTGGAGAGAAGGACCGAGGGGCTTTGCCGGCGGCGACGACCCCTACATCTGCAACGGCCTATGCGAAGTCGACTCCTACGCCTGCGGCCTGCCCTCTGTTGTAGGCGACGACCCCGTCAGGCGGAGGGGACGGCAACGTCCCGTTGCAGGCGGAGGGGCGCGGGCCGGCGGTCGCCGTCGCGGCGTTGTCGCCTCGCCGGTCGGGTGGATGAAGCGGCAGGGCACCCCGGCTAACTCGCTGTCTCGCTCGTCCTCAGTCCGACGCGCAAGGAGGAACCTATGCCGGTGCGGAGGATCGACGCGCGGGGAAGGAGTAGGCGTCGTTGGAGGGGAAACCTAGGAATCCAAGCGGAGGAGCGGCAGGGGGAGAGAGCAGAGTGGTGGCACGGAGGGTGGAGGAATCGACCTTGTCGCTCGGTCGAACCGCATCGAGGCGGAGGGGAAGAAGGGCAGCTTCGGCGACTTTTGCTCCCGCTCGGGCCCGCCTGCTCTTTCCCACGCGCAGGTGCGCTTCTTTCCCGCGCGCAGGCGCACTTCCCGCCCACGCGCCGCGCGCTTCCCTGCCCGCGCGAGCCGCGCGATTTCCGGCGCGTAGCCCCGTTTTTTCTCCGATTCAGCGCCGTTTAATCTCTGATGCGCGTGTAGACGAGTGCCTAGGCACGCCCAGCGTCTAATTGAGCGTCTACCCCCTAAACGAGACGCTGGGCCTCCGTTTAGTGTTTAAACATGATTAATCGACGTTTAATGACGTTTTTGCGAACCTTGAGTCCAGCACACCCACACACTCACTGGGCTGGAGGTTGAAGAAGAGGTGAGAATAGCACAAACACACACTACACACACACAACACCAACAGCAGCTCGGCTGCTTCTGAAAATGTGAATGGCTGAACTTCCATTGCCCTTTACGTGTAGTATATGTACAAACTACAAGTACCATATAAGGTACAAACTACTACTATGTCCTCTAGGACATGGCAGATAGCTCCTATGTCCTCTAGGATATGGCTGTTATCAGCCCACTACATGTACAATTTTGACTAGATGGCTTACTGCCATTTTGCTACAGTACTAGCAAGAGGACAGCAGGCTGACTAGCTGCCAGTCTTACTAGCCGCCAATCTTAATCTGCAGCAACCAAACAAAAGAGAGATTGGGGGGAGCAGCAGATTATGTCTTACAATTCTTCCCTTAATCCTGCTGCTAACCCGATGCCTTGACCTCAGCCATGCCAATCATCTTCCTCAGCTCCGTGAACCGAAGGCGTCCGAGTGACTTGGTGAGGATATCAGCGAGCTACCGGCCGGTCTCGACGAACTCGATGACATTCTGTCCTCCATCAACACAGTCCCGAAGGAAATGGAACTTGAAGTCGATGTGCTTGCTCCGGTCATGGAGGAAAGGGTTCTTGGCGAGGGCGATGGTGGGCTGATTGTCCACCATCAACGCTAGCGGGAGAGCTTCCTCGCCGATCAGCTCGCCCAGCAGCCGGCGCACCCAAACCGCCTGGCATGCCGCGGTGGCCGCTGCAACATACTCCGCCTCACATGTTGACAACGCAACGATCTTCTGCTTCAGTGACTGCCAAGCAATCGGGGCTGATTCGAGGATGACGAGCACACCAGAGGTGCTCCGCCGCCTGTCGATGTTGCCCGCCAAGTCTGCATCGCTGAAGACCGTGAGCTCTGGCTCACCTTCGTCGGTCTTGGGGGGTGCCGCGCCGAAGACTGTGAGCCGTAGCCCACTTTTGCTGCCGTGCCTGGGGAAGATGATCACCTGATCAAGCATCCCCTTGACGCAGCGCAGCAGCCGCTTCACCGCCGTCTAGTGATCCTCCATGACCCGACTGACATACCCGACCGCGAACGTGATGTTCGGCCGAGTATGAGTAAGGTAGCGTAGCCCGCCGATGATGGTGCGGTAGCGTGTCGCGTCCACCTTCGCCGTGGTGCTGTTCTTTGATAGCTTCAGCCTCTCCTCCATCAGAATTGCGCACGGCTTGCAATATCCCATGCCGCCGTGCTCCAGCAGTTTCTCTGCGTAGGCACACTGGCCTAGGGAGATGAGAGTCCCTCCCCTGCTTCACCTCGATGCCGAGGTAGTAGGAGAGCTGACCGAGATCGCTCATTCAAAAACGAGCCACCATCTCGCGCTTGAAGCCGTCGATGTCCTCAGCATGCTCTCCGGTGACGATCAAGTCATCCACGACACGTCGACGACGAGCTCCTCCTTCCCCGTCACTACGTGTAGAGCGCGTGCTCTGTTGCGCAGCGGGCGAACCCAAGTGCGCCCAACGTGGCGTCCAGCTTGGCGTTTCATGCCCGTGGTGCATGTCGCAGCCCGTACAGGGCCTTACACAGCTACAGCATCTTGTGCTCAGCTCCCTCGATGGCGAAGCCCGGAGCTTGCCTAACGAAGACCGTCTCCGCCAGCACGCCATTGAGGAACGCCGACTTGACATCCAGATGGTGCACGCACCGATCCTTCACCGCTACCATGGCCAGCAGCAAGCGGACTGACTCCATGCGCGCCACCAGCGCAAAAACCTTCTCGAAGTAGATGCCCTCGCGCTGCACGAAGCTGCGAACAACAAGGCGTGCGTTGTGCTTGACGATGGCGCCGCGCTCGTCCCACTTGACCTTGTAGACTCATTTGAGCTCAATCGGCTGGCAACATGTAGGCGGATCAACCAGCTCCCAAGTCTGGTTCTTCTCAATCGCTTGCATCTCCTCCAGCATCGCTCGTCGTAAATTGGCGTGAACGTGGGTGGCTCCTCTGTGCTGACAAGGAGCAGCTCTGGATCGTCGAGGAGTTGACATGCGAGGCCTAGTGCCGTCATGTCACCGACGAGGTTGTCCACCCTATGGAATCGCACTTCGCCATTGTGGAAGGTGTCCACGTATCGTCGATGTCGCTTGGAGGAGAGGCGAACTCAGCTGGTGTTGCCGGAGGTGTCCCCTGTCCTGCTGCAGCAGGGGACTATGGTGGAGGCGTGTGCGCGGCTGCCGGTGGAGTCTGCTCGCCCGCACCCACCATGGCCGGACTTGGCGGCTCACCAGGCGCCACCACAGCTGCTGGACTTGGCGTGTCCACAGTTGGCTCCTCTGCTCCAGCATCTCCGCCTGCGTGGATGACCATGTGATCAATGATGAACGTCCCGCCGACGCCGCTGGCTTCCCCATGCCCGGATCCTTCCAATCCCAGGCCGCCATTTCATTGAACACCACATCCTTCGAGACTACTACCTTTCCTCCACGTGGATCATACAGCCGGTAGGCCTTGCTACCTCATAGCCCAGTAGCACCGTCGGAGTGCTCCTATCTTCCAGCTTAGTGAGGTTCGGCTTCGTCTTCTTGACATGACCGATGCACCTGAATGTCCTGAGGAAGGAGACATCGGGCTTCCTCCTGAACCAAGCCTCGAACGGCGTCATGCCCTTCGGGCTCTTGGTGGGTGCGCGGTTGAGGATGAACACCGCCGTGCTCACGGCCTCTCCCTAGAACTCCGCCGGCATGCCCTTCGCCTTCATCATGGACCGAGCCATGCCCACCACTGTCTGGCTTCGCCGCTCCACCAAGCCGTTGTGCTGTGGCGAGCACGGCGCGGTGTGGTGGCGCACCACCCCTTGATCCGCATAGTACGCGGCAAATTCCACCGAAGTGTACTCGCCACCGCGATTTGTCCTCAACACTGCTTTAGCCCATGCCTGGAACCGCTTGATCGCCGCCGCCGCCTCGTTTTTGCTCATCAGGAGCTGCAGCCACATGTAGCGGCTGCAGTCATCCACGAGCAACAAGAAGTAACGTCGCCCGCCGTGCGTGGCTAGCGTGATTGGCCCGCAGAGGTCACCATGGACGAGCTCAAGCGCGAGCGCGGCCGCCGCGTGATACTTGGCCGCCTTTGGAAACGACTACCTCCTCTACTTCCCCGCCAGGCTGCTGTCACACAGCTCGCCGGCATGCTCGATGTGGGGGCAGCCCACGCACCATCTTCTCCAGCCGAGCCAAGCGCGTCGAAGCTGAGATGGCTGAACCGGGCATGCCACGGCTCCTCGGTGTGCTGCGCCGCCAGGCATACCGGCTCGTCGTTGTCCACCTGCGCAAGGTGCGCCTCAACCTTCTTCTTCTTCGAGGCCTTGCCGTGGCGCTTTGCCGTCACCGCCCGGATCGAAGTGCCTTCTCTCCGGACCGCTTCTCCACGCATCGGGCACCCACTCTTCCTCGGTCAAGCACTAGCTTGCCGCTATCCGACGTCCACATGCCGCCTCGTCAGGCGATGTCGTCCACCGCCGCAAGCGCCGATCAAGTGCTCGATGGTGAGGGTTGACATATCAAGCATCGCCTCGATGGATAGAGCGACCGGGTATACTTGGCGGGACGACGCGCAGTGCTTGGAGACCGCCTCCTTGTCGTCGAAAGAAGGTGACTGCGCCGCTAGCTAATCGACGATCAATCGCCCGAGGGAGAAATCTCCACCGCCTCCCCATCGCGGAACGCCAAGTTGTCGTACTCCGCTTGCAGCCGCGCGCCGCCTTCTTCGTGTGATCGGACCCAACACGCATGGCCTTGAGGGCAGCCCACGCTTCCTTGGCGGAGGCCTCCGACCCAAAGTGGCTCTGGTACTATTCCCCGTAACTATTCCCCATTGCCACTATGGTTTCTACAATGGCATTGAAGAGAGCTCTAGCCTTTTGTGGCACTTGGATTGGCAAACTTGTCCAAGAACGTGATGTATCTGCTTTTTGTGCCCAAAGCCACCAAATGCCGAGGGCATGTACCTAGAGTTTCTAGGTTATGAATTCCAAGACCACCATATTGTAGGGGGCGTTGGACATGTTCCCAAGACACGAGACAGTTTCCATCATTTGCTTTCTCCCAACCCTGCCAAGGAAACCCCCTGTGCCATCTATCAATTGCCTTGATCATCCATTTAGGTAAATCCATAGCGATCATATGATAGATGGGAACTACTATCAAGACAACTTTAACCATGATGAAACGACCAGACTTGTTCAATAAAGAAGCCTTCCGACTAGGGAGATAGTCGGCCACCTTATCAATCAGCGGAAGAAGATCAACTTTGGTAGGCTTGTGAATTGTGAGAGGGAGACCAAGATAAGGTACAGATAAAATCCTTCAAGGCGCAAGACAAGATATCAGCAGTTGTCTTCATGTCATCTTTAGAACAATGGATTGGGCTTACCGAACTTTTAACCAAGCTAGTTGAAATACTATGTTTGAACTACTAGAATCTTACTATTACTATTTGAATGCCCTTTGAAACAAACAAGAATTTCTAGAAGGAAACTCCCTACTATTTTCCCATCTGTGATAGTCCCACTACTACTCAGCTATCACTAGCAACCATTTTTCATCTCATTATGCAAATCTATACAACAACATTTTAGAATACATATTATGATTGCTACACTTGGTGTTGGTGCAAGTCATTTGGGATAAATTAAATTGAAACACTAATTATCTAATCATGAAGACTACAGTGTAGAGTTGGCAAAGTGCATGATACAACGGATGACTCACAAAGGGAAAACAACATCAAGGAGAGAGAAACAAACATAAAACCTGCTTATGTTTTCTGAGTGACAGACACTCTGAGTGTGAGTCTTTGTTCCTGACTCTGACTTACTCTGCAACCCAAAGACAACCCACAAGTAGCTCCTTACGCATGGGAGCTCAAGTTTGCTCAAAGTGCATGACACAATGAACAACCTAGAAAGGGAAATCTGTATCTACTTTGACTTAGTCAGAATGCTATAAGTATCCAATAGTGTCTCATGTTTCATACACTTCAATTTGAGAGAGTGCATGAGTAGTGAAACCATGTGTTGTCAAACGGTAAAACTCTAGCCACCCAACGCTACACATGACATAGCCCAAAGCTACCTCCCTATAAATGGGGATTGGACTAGTCAACTTGGGTGCTTAATTGAAGGGCCTTCTCTAGTCATGTGCATTCATCAACAAAAGTATCCAAGCAACAAAGCTCCAAGATCTTCAATGGTTCATTTTTGAGCAAGGGTCCACCTAAAGGTATGCCATTTGATATGCTCCATGTTGAGCCTCTAGCCAACCACTGTCGCTAATCGAACCTCAGTTACCTCTTCACCAAGTTGGGTATGCCCTAGGGCCACTAGCCGAATTCTGCACCAACATAGTGTTCGGGTACCTATTTGGCCAAAGAAACCACTCGACATGCCACCAAATGGCTGACCTGTGATCTCACATCAAATGGAGGACAGCTTGTCACCCTCCATGAGGGCCAACTTTCGACTCGACGCTAAAAGACATTCGGTGCACCCCATGAGGGATGATCAATAACCATGAATCACTTAGGGTTCACTATCTTTTGGAAGAGTAAAGGCTTATACATAAATTCCTCACACTTTCATTGCCATAAGCTACTCGAAAGTTAAATGGCACTCCATCTAATTATGCTAAAATTGAGCGGGAGCTTGGTGGATAGACCTAGTGAGTGCATTTTGTCCACACATCCATGATAGAAAAAGTTACAAGAACCACAAGACCCGCTAATTGAATCAATCAATTGGGTAGAGCCTTGGGGGCTATACCTCGAGCACCGACACTTGAGGCTTGACGACATGAAGCACCCACGGCGAAATGAAAACTCAAAGCACTCAAGATTGAAGCACTCAAATGCTGAAGCACTCGGGCTCACGCTAGAACCAAACGGGCAAGAAGAGCAAGAGAAGTTGAAAGAGCATGGGCAAGAAGAAGATGATTTGTGGCCCTGTTCGCTTGTCTTATAAGCCGTACTTTTTCAGCGAACGAACAATATTTTTCTCTCACAATAAATCAGCGAACAGTACTTTCAGCCATGGCTTATCAGCCAAGTGAACGGTACTGTATCATCTCCCCTATAAAAGGCAAATAGTACCATGCGGTGCAATGCTTCAGCTTAGGTACCTGTTTTGACTTAAAGTTTTGATGGTGACTACCAACCAGGTTCCCAAACACATGGATACACCCAAAGTGAAGGAAATTTGTAATATTCCATTAGTGGGCCACTAGTTAGTCACTTGATCCATTCAGGACAAACATTTCAGACTATTGTCGTGTTCTAACATAAATTACGAGGGCATATATTCCTCCACAAGGACACTAGCTAACCTTGAACGACTTGGGGAAAATAGGCATCATATGCAAATTAAGTCAAAATTAATGGTAGCGTGCTAGGTCACTAGCCAGGTGACCATCTGCTGGAACATACCACTCTGACTAAACCATATTAGCTCACTTAGTGAAATATGCCTGCCCTATGAGCATATATTACTCAACTAATCTTTTCTTCAGGTACTCGCTAAGTCCCTTGTGACCTCTGTGCAAGTAATGAAGAGAAGCACCTAGGAGGACATAACTCGGGATACTTGTCAAAGGGAGGAGACTAAAGTACATAGCTAAGGTCGGGACAACATCAAGACTAGTTCAGTTTGATCACTCAGGCCTTGGGGGCAATGGAGGACATATCCAGCCCTCTAGACATAGATTGGGGCAAGTTGACTACCCGGAGTCCTACATGTACATGGGGTATCTCGACCGACATGCTATACATGGCATAGACATATACCTTCAACTATCTATTGAGATCCTTATTGTAATAGGACTAAGAAACCAATCCTAATAGTCCTAGAGCATTCTCTGCCTGAACCAATATAAACATGTGTCCTATGTGCTTCATCTAGATTTGCTACTTGCACAACGCCCCACAATAGTTGCCGGTGACAAAAACACCCACTTTCAGCCTGTTCGGGAGGCCGTATCGTATCGTGGATTATTTACTGCTGGCTGGTTTGGTGTGAGAGAAAGACACTGTTCCCGGCTGGAAATTTACGATCGTTTACGAGCAAGCGAACAGGCTGTTTATCTAAGAGGCGATATGACCTCGGGTGCCCCTGTCTATTAGCCATAGTTTACTTTTCTTTTTCTTTTGTTTGACGCTTAGGTAATATAATCAACCAGAACGACAATCAGGTGACACTTAGTTGGCACCATGCACACTTCGGCGCCACAAAAAAAAGGAGATGTGAAGGAAGAAATTAATAAATATGGGGCCACCGCCGTTTTGTGGGTAGAATGGCAATTTTTATAGGACAAATTTTGAACCGTAAGATAGTTTTCTGAGGGATAGAGGGAGTATATGGGTACTGTGTTATTAGAAAATAAATAGACAGAGGGATCTCAAAGATATATAATTTTGGTTAGTTGTAGTTTCTAGAAGCATATTAAAATTGACAAATTTTCTGAAAGCCCAGGATATGTTCAGAATGGAACTTGTTTTATCACAGTTGTAAATGACATAATGATTCAATTCTTTTCCATAATGGACACTTGCTGAGAGACAAAATGCATTTTAGTTTGAAGTTCAAAAATATGCCAAATGGTCTCACCGTCAACCTGCACCATGGCGGCAATCAGTTCCTTGCGTGGCCCTCGCTTTATGTAAAGGGTCATTATAGAGGTGTTAACTTTGGAGCGATAATAAAGATTATAAGTTAGCACTTATTCACCTAAATCTCCAAAGTGTGATATTAAACCCACCAACTACACCTGCACATTAGCTACATGGGCCAACTGCTATTGCAGGCCACGGTATTACACCCTAGGATAGCTATAAAACTTTTTTACGTGATGATCGTGCACAACTTTTCTAGTGCATATAAAATATGGATTTCTCTGCACCTATGTATGGCTAATTCGTACCCAAAAAAATCCATTATTTTGTTACTTGTAAATACATGTATATAGGTTATGCAAATGCCCAGCAAAACATGTTATATATATGCAGTCCAATAAGAAGTCTTACCTTTTTCCCCACATAGTGATTCTTATGCTGGTTGTGGAATAGCTTTCTAATATTTTTGCTATCGCCGTTTCAAAAAAAAAAGGTACTTCATTGTAACTGATGGCATGCAATCAACAAAACAGTGGGATGCTATCACCGCCTTCCCGCGAGATATTAACACCACAATAGTGGTAACAACAAAAATCCAGGGTGTAGCTAAATTCGGCAGCCTTCCCAACTACTACGTGTACAATATGGGCAAACTTAGTGATGATCACTCAAAGCAATTGTTACTAAAGGCAGCTGATCTGGAGAAATATTCGGATTCCTCACTGTCAGATTCAAAAGCAATATTGAAAATATGTGATGGTCAACCGCTTGCACTGAGTACTGTAGGCAAATTCATGCGAAAAAGAAGTTTGATGGAAGGACCTGACTGGGATGGTATTTGCAACCAGCTACGTTGTCATCTGGGGAGCGACGATTCCTTAGACAGAGTGCATCAGGCGCTTATGCATGAGTACACCAGCTTACCAAGCTGTGCTATCAAAGCTTGCTTGCTATATTTTGCTATGTTCCCGAGTGATCATCGAGTCAAGCCCCAAAGGATAATGAGGCAATGGTTAGCTGAGGGGTTTGTAGAACCAGAAAATTCATTGGGTGATACAGCTGACAAATGTTTCGAGGAGCTCCTGGATCGAAGCATTGTCCATCCCATTGAGGTTAGCAATAACAAGACAGTGAAGACATGCAGAACATATGGCATGATGCATGAGTACGTAATGTTCAAATCTCTCTCTGAAAACCTCATTATGTTGTGTGATAATGGCAATTATCAGAACTCTAAAAGTAATGGGAATTTCCAAACTACACAACATCGTTGCCTTTCTCTTCGAGACAGCAGTATATCAGATAGTAGCAGTTTGGACAGTGATCTATCTCTTGTCAGAACTCTGATAGTCTTCGGGAAGGCAGGATCTATGTTGAATTTTGACAGGTACCAACTGCTGAGAGTCTTGGATCTTGAAGAATGTACTGACTTGCAAAATCATCATGTCAAAAAAGTATGCAACCTACTGCTTCTTAAATATCTTAGCCTGGGGGGCGATGTACATGTAACCAGCCTTCCAAAGAAGATAGAAAATCTGAAACTTTTGGAGACACTTGATCTAAGGAGAACGGCGATAAACATCCTGCCAAAGGAAGTTTTCCAGTTGCCCCATTTAACTCATCTTTTTTGGAAAGTTTAAGCTTCCTGACAAAGCTATACCTTCAGAACAATGTAAGTTGCAGATGGTTAAAGGATTTATTATCGACGAACGCGTAGGGTATGATGCATTTTTGGGTCGTATGAAGAAATTGCACAACGTCAAGATCTGGTGCGAATCATCTGCGACCAATACTAGCCTGACTAGTCTTCAGAAGGCCATACAAGAGTTCATTCGTGATGAGAAAGATGCAAAAAGGACCGTCGTTCTCTGTCAATCCAATTCGACGCATGCTCAGAAGACTTTTTAAAAGGCTGGGAAGGTCAATACTATCTTAGGTCGTTGAAACTAAATGGTATGTTAGAGGAACTGCCCGGATTTGTTACCAGACTGCGTGGTCTCAAGGAGTTGTGCCTTCAATCAACTAAACTGAAGGCAGCTCTTCTCACAGCATTGGGTACTCTTGAACACTTAAAGTACCTGAAGCTAATCGCTGGCGAACTTGATGATTTTGTCCTCCAGCGCAATGCATTGCCATCTCTTGTCTGCATACGTTTTGTCCTGAAAAGTCCAACACTCCCAAAAATGGAACATGGTGCTATGCCAATACTCAAATCGCTTCAGCTGCTCTGTGATGGTCTAAATGGACTTTCTGGTCTACAAATTAATTACTTCACACACCTGAGGGAAGTAATTCTTGATGCTGGAGTTGAGGTCAACAGTACTACAATACAAAACTGGCAAGATGCGGCTGCGAATCATCCCAACAGACCAAAAGTTATTTTGCTTAATGCGCTTGATTCAACTGAGGGTGCTTCTATACAAGGTTCTGCAGAGTCATGGCAAATAAAAATGGAGCTGAAACCCATATGCTACCTAATGGATTGATGACTGAATCTTCCATTGCTAGCAACATCACGGTGGAATCTTGAATATACATGACAGAGATTCTGATCCTTTTCGGATCACCATTGCGGTATGTTTTACTGCCCTTCACATTTCCTTCTCATCTAATGTCTAGCCATTCTACTGTTCAAAAAGAGTATCGTAAACAAGGCTGCCTCTATAAGTATCTGTTCAAAAAACGGGACAAAAGTTGCATTCTATCTTAAGAAAATCTGAAATAAATAACTACCATTCTACATTTGATACTTACCGCCTTATCGGTATTGTCAAGAGTCTCCTGTCTTTTGGGGTTTAATCAACCATATCTGCTTTTCATCTCACTGTTTTTAGGTGCACAGTTCTGCAAGTGATTTTTAAATGTATGGAACGTGGAAGGGTTTGTGAAATGTGCTCTGTATGATTGAAACAAAATCATTTTTGTTCACTTTATGTTACTGTGCTCATCAAGTAACAGCAACGGCAATTAAAGACATGAGACAACAAAAACTGCTTGGTGATCAAGCAAGCACCATTCATTGCCATCCCTACAGAAAAATGTTGCTGGTACTTCCATAAAAAGATGAGGCATGATTGTGTTGTGATGGACATTTTGGTTTTGCAGGTGGATCAAGTCATTTGTAATTTTTCGTCATTTTCTATATTCGCTTGCCAGACTACAATGAAGATGACTATATATTCCCTGATGTGTGAAATAAAGAGGACAAGGTGTCGATGTGGACCAAGTTTTTTTCTGCTAGTTTGGGCTTGTGCTGCAATCCATGAAATATACTTTGCATTTAGACGCTTTCTGTAACAGAACCGCCCAATTTATACAAGATCAAGTACGGCTGTGCCCGCTAACACGTTGACACACACATACTTTCACTCATATAAACCCGGTAGTCCGCCGAGTGTCCCGAAAGACCTCGGTAAATCAACATCACAACCAAGATCGCGTGATTAAGCAAATACACATCACATACACAGGGTTGCAGCGGAAATAATATTACAAATGGGTTCACAATTAAAAGTACAAGTTTGGGTTTCAAAACCGACTAGTGAAAACAACATAGCTTTCAAAAGATTACATTAATATATGTTTCAAATACATTGCTAGCATAAGTGACATCACCCGACAAAAGCATATAGATGAGAAGTAACTATAGAATCACCTTGGGTAAAACACATGGAAGACACCAAATGACAAGGCAGCATTGGTAAACATTGCCAAGGATGATGGACAGCGAGACCTAGAGTACAATAAAAGTTGCAAGTATTTCCTCAAACTAGGGAAATAGTTCCCTACCAAGCATTTTGAGTATGATTCTCCTTCATGTTGTAGTTGCTCAGTACGTTGAGTTGACTTGCACTATATCAAAACTATCTTTTGTGGAACTACTTTTGACATTTGGGCTTCATTTCTAATGTCAGTCAATATCTCCAAATTACAATTTTGAAATCTGTTGTTTGACACCTTTCAAATTGCTTTCGAGTTGCAAGGGTACAAATTGACTCATAGAACACCTTGATTGCTTGAACATTGTTGATAGAAGAGTCCAAGAACAAGGTACAAAGGGGTCCAAGGAGTCTTCTTTAGGGCATCTAAAGGATTATCTAGCAACAATTCTTGATCACGTTACATACCTTGGCATCAATTGCAAACACAACTTTTGAATGCGAAGGATGATCGCAGTCACAAAAAAATTACAGATTATGTACTCTTTGGTTTTCTGTTCATATTTCACAAACTAGTGCTCCATTGTGCATGAATTTTGGTAGAAACATAGATCCATGAGTCCTCTAACCGCTCACCAAAATTCAGCTCAAACGGACACTGTTTGACTATCCAAACAATACGGTTACCAAAACTGCTGTGCTCTGAAATGGCAGCAAACCGAGCCGAGAAGATATCTCTCAAATCCGATGTTTTACTCAACCAATACTCAAACCAACTCAAGACATTGAAGTTTCCTAAGCAAGGAATGAGATCACCAAGTTTGGGGTCAATCCAACTTCGTTTGAGTCACTAATCGCCGGGCTTGAAGATAACCGGTTTTGTACCCTAAAATCTGGACAGATTTCTCGTTCTACTGTCTTTAAGCTTCACACGTTATGGTGTGCGTTCTATACTCTTGATATCTTTGTATAGCAGCAGCAGCTCTTTTCTTTGAGGATGTAGACTAAGGTTTTCCACATGTGGCTCTCGTGAAACAACTTAAATCGTTTGATTTAGACACCAACTTGATGATGCACAAGCATTGGAAGTGTGGGCTGTTTTTGCAGGGCACAAGGCAAGATTCCATAGGTAGGGCATTCCTACAGAGACAAGGAACCATTTTGAATATTCTCCGCACTTGATCCAATAGAACCTTGAACAAATCCGTTTGTGGTACCTAGGGGCACAATGATGCTGATCAAACTAGGCACATGCTTTCTCTAGTTCCTTCACGAAAGCCGATACAACGTTTTGTACTATCGGTGTGATTATCCAAGAAGGAATTGACTTGATAGCATGTGTTTTTGAAAACAAAGCAAGAGTTGCATTGCTAAACGGCTTGCTATTATATTGCTTAACATTGTTTCGCGAGACATAGCCTTTGTAATTAGCAAAAGTTGTCACCTAGTTGGAGGTTAACTTTACTATGGGTAACAAATCAATTGTCTCTCAACACTCAAAATTCCAAATTCTTACTCTTGACCACAACAATAATTGCAATCGAGGCACAAACAGACGGTCGCCATCGAAGTCTCATGGACAAGGAGTCACACTAGAGATTGTTGATCTCGACTGCGTGCGATCAAGATGCACATAATAATCAAGACTTGGATAGCCAGGTCATAATCATAATGTGACGCTCGATTCTTATCTGACTAACAACTTTTCCAACATTAGGTGTTGTGTGCCCTTCTGATCCAACAGTGATGACATAAGTTGTTCACTAGGTGACGGACGTCAATACTGGGACAACCAAGTGGAGTCACTTGTCTATCACTTCTTGTAGTCGGTTAATGTTTATGTCGGTGACCAGTTCTTCAAAGGTTATCCTTTTTGTGACTTCAACAGGAAGCTCTACTACTTTCGTTCTGATATATGGATCTTCGATAAGATATAGAGAGATAATCAAGGAAGAGCTCACATGAAAATAACACATCGATGCAGTTCGCAATGGATCATGACTAGAAACCTCGATACCAAATACAAGCACTCAAAGAAGACAACCATGCGTCGGCCGCCCACAAGGAGGCCCTAGGTTCCGTCGAGGCACCGTAGATCGCTAATCGTGGCACCATTACTGGACATACAACCAAAGTGAAATTTCCAGTGGCACCAATTAGATTGTAAGAACAAACATTGTGCAAAAGAGGGATAGCAAACAAGGATAGTCACAAGGTTAGGAATCAACAAGAAGGCGATCAGAAGATCAAAACACAGCGCAAAAGAACATAGCCTAATTGCTGAAGGCAACTAAGCAGGAGACTCTTGCTTAATTTCCATAAACGCCTCATGTCCACCAAAGTGATTACCAGATAAAGATTAACATAAGATTTGGTCTTGGCGAGCAACAACATGAGATCAAGACTGATAAACATCCAGAGACTTGAAAGAGTTGGAGACAAAATACACGAGATTCGAGGGACGGAGCCATTGCACTAACTAGGGATTGAGTTGATAAAGCAATGACATGATCTGTGAGGAAAAGGTTCCAAAGCTAAAATAGATAGCGATTAGCGTTTCACTAGCTCACCAGTAGGAGAGAGAGCAATAAGGTCCAACAAGGATTTTTGAGCAGGGTCCTCCCACACAGGAGCGGGACAACCACGAAACATGCAAGCATTCAAGGGAATTAAGCTTGGGCCTAAGGTCAAGCAAAGGCATAGATAAAGTCTTCGTAGCACAACGTTCAAGGCTAGCAACCCTGCAGGCTGTGCTCAGCTCCCAAGAGAGAACCTAATTGGAGACGACATAACTGTGCGAGGACACGTAACTTGAGCGTTGTTTTAGGATAAAGCTATTTGACACTCGTATGCTTACTAAGGACAAAAGGGTGACAACTATGGCACTACCTAGATAACGAGCATCCACACATATATCATGTTCTTAAGCGAGCATTTCGAAACACTCAATTCGATTAGCTTAAGCGACTATTACTAAGCACAAAGCTCACACCTAACAAGTAGTCACCTACAACAACACCACTACACACAAACATGCGAACATGGTGGTAAGGTACTGTTATCTTTTATTTCCCTTTTTACTGAGTAGGTGGATATCTCTACAAAACAAGTTTTATGTACATTTAGCAATTTAGTTTTCAAAGGGGTGAAGTTTTGCTAATTAATAACTTGTCATCTATTTCCTTTGGACGCGCATACATACAAGACGAGCTAATCACACACTATCTTCAAGCATAGCTATTCAAGCAAAGATGGGACAAGACATTTTGTCTAGCTTTCACAGGGGAAAATAGTGACATCACATTGATCACAAGTTACTTAGCATTAGGACAAGGTGAGGGAAGCATATTTATGCACAAGCACAATCATGATGCATGCTCGTCCTATTCGTCCTCACGAAATTGCCAAATTTAAGGTGGCAATCATGTTCTATGTCGGGTGGCATAACACGACTCTCTCGATATATAGCTAGTCGTTAGCTACATTCAATCTACGATTCGTGGTTAGCGACTGCAAGCAAATTCATTGCAGCCCATCCCCACAAGAGATAAATAAGCATACAATGAAAGCAAAGAACTAAGATACTCTCCATATATACATCCCAGATGTATATACTTCGACATCCATAGCTACCCGATAAATATATTCATAATTAAGTACCTTCATATATACATGTGTGTAACATGTAAATATTCCAAGAATCACGCCTAACTCTTCCCTAGACCGATAGTTGGACGGTCGGTCATGCTCTCACAACTCACACTTACCGGGCGAGAGACAATTGATCCATACATGACCATTCAAACGAATGGCATCCATATAATAGCACGCCGTATGGACGATTTAAAGTAAAAACCCCCATGTTAGTACTTAGATAGCCACCTAATAGTCCTTAATCGGGCATAAAGGAGGATGTCGCTAGCATAGTTTTGCAAATTAGTTTTTGACAAATTAGCTCAGTAGCTAAAGTTTTAGTTAAAATAGGCTTTTTAAAACCAAAACTTTGTTTTTAAAACAATGTACATGACAAGATTATGCTTAATCTTGCTCGATGCCACCTGTAATGTAATCGCCTAATTTATACAAGATCAAGTACGGCTGTCCCCGCTAACACGTTGACACACACATACTTTCACTCATATAAACCCGGTAGTCCGCCGAGTGTCCCGAAAGACCTCGGTAAATCAACATCACAACCAAGATCGCGTGATTAAGCAAATACACATCACATACATGTGGTTGCAAATGAAATAATATTACAAATGGGTTCACAATTAAAAGTACAAGTTTGGGTTTCAAAACCGACTAGTGAAAACAACATAGCTTTCAAAAGATTACATTAATATATGTTTCAAATACATTGCTAGCATAAGTGACATCACCCGACAAAAGCATATAGATGAGAAGTAACTATAGAATCACCGAGCCCATCGGCGGTTAGCCACCATCTTCACAAAGCCAAGAACTTCACCTGCAACATGGTGGGATAAACCCTGAGTACGAGAAGGTACTCAGCTAGACTTACCCGTCAAAAACCAAAACAAATGACACCAAGGGTTATGCAAGGCTTATGAGGTGGGCTAGCTTGACACATTTGCATAAAAGAGCTTATGAGCATAGTAACCAATTTAAACTTAGCATCAAGCTTATCATCATTTACCTTCGCCCACTAGATTAGCACTGCATGTACTAGAGCACTCACTTATTAGGAGCAATCAATATTAACCATAGCAGGTATAATAAGGCTGTCATCATCATATCATCATTTCCAAACCATTAAGTTATTAAGTGCATCTACATTGGAGATAAGCCCGTCAAGTTCTCACTAACTGGGGAGAGACGGCGATTCGAATCAATTACAACTCACCGAGGGGTATTCCTAACTCTCACCCTCGGCATACTTTGCAAGGGTAGCCGTGGGTCACCTTTGGGACAACTCAGAACCAAATTGCGGGTTCGATCAGCGCCACCACTCTCGTGGATTACCCTTCGCTAGGACGATCGGGACTTTTAAATCACCGCCCTTGACTCACGCCACGGCTCCCTTCCGAGGCGCACTTTATACTTATCGACTCCCTACCGAGGTGAGCTACTCGGCTTCGTGGTCGGTCTCCGCACCCGCCAACTAAGAGAGAGGCATGCGCTCAACATGAACAGGAAAGGCTCCAAGATTCAGTCCTTAAGCGACTGACGGAGTCACTCGCAAACCGGCAAGCCTCCGTCCGGTCTTCATTTCAAATTAAGACCTGGTTCTTTTCCACGATAGCAAATATAGCCAACCGTGCCATATGTATCTTCCTATCTCTCGCAGGTGACAGAAATCACCCGACTTCTACCGTGTTTGAGCAGGGCTAAGCACTACACGAGCCTCGAGCTACATAGGATCTGTGGTATCAATATCCGGACAAGGATTGATAACCAATGCAAGCAAGTGTTTGCATCCAACACCTAAACTTAATGCAACAATATATATGTAACAATAATACTTTAATCTGTATTTCGGAAATTAGGAGGCTTAATATGCTCCGGGCTTGCTCGGGATTCGACACAAGTCGTTGTTAGGTAGACGACACTCGCTAAGTGAGCATCTCCCGTCCTAGCACTTGTCCAGTCCTTCCACCTTCGGGATAGGTCCACCATACACCGCCTTCGGTTCGGCCCAACATCGCATCCTTCACGTGGTGCATCTAACGTACCTAGATGAGATGCAATATGCAAGTGCATAAATATGAAGAATAGCACCATGAGACGATCACAAAATAGCAAGAAAGACAAGCATAGTTTACACTAACACACTTAAGTATTTTGCGATGCTTAACTTAACATCACACAATCTATCATGCTAAGATAACAAAGAATATTATACATGGCACATAAGTCTCACAAGATCTCAGGTGTATTTAACTTAATTACTAAGGACGTGAACCACACCTAGCAACATGCAAAGCAAGTCAAGGTGAAGCAACAACTATAACCGGAATATGCCAATTTCTAGACTTGCAAACAGCGGCTTCATAAATCAATCATATCTGGAGTTTTATAAATCCAAATGATATGAAACAAGACATTCTGGAAAGCTTAGGAAATTATCTACATTTCATCTTTAATCATCTCAGCATGATTCCCAAGTTAAGTAGGTCGAAATTATACATTTACAGAAACTGGTCCCCAATTGACAGAGAGCAGCCATTTCTGAAACCCAACTTTAAACAGGCATAACTCACAAACTACTTGGTCAAATGATACCAAATTTTAACAGCAGCTAGATACATGAATTATCTACAAGTTTTGTATAAACAAGTTTCACAACAAAGCAACTTATCATGAAGAACTTTGCGAAGTTCCCAGATCTGTCCTGAAACCACATTTGCAAGAAATAAATATTAACTTATGTTGCAAACACATAATTAGGCAAAACCAATTTTACCAACATGTCACATATGACTAAAGAACACCAGAAAACCTAGTGTACATGACCAAATAAATTCTTTTAATGCATTTCTTAATTTATTTTAGATAACAAGGTGACTTAATGAACATATACCAAAAGTATACAATAAATTCTACAAAAATTACAGTGGCTCACATATCCTCTCAATAGTCTACTTTCCAAATTTCACTTCATTTGAATATGTATAGCAACCTCTATGAAAAAGACAAGTTGCTAAAGCAAGAAATCATGTGAGAGCAAGATAAACCAATAACTCACTCATACTTCATCCAATACTAATGAAATTTTTACCACACATCAACTATAACATGAGTAGCATGCCACAAAAATTTCACTTCATTTGGATCCCTAGATATACAGTTATAAAAAAAACAAATACCACTAGCATTACAAACCTAGCTGCATAAATATATTTTTACAGCTAAAACTTTAAAGTAAAACATGTAATATTATAGATCTATTGCATAGAGAATTTCACAAGGATTCCAAAAAGTCCTCATTTGCTATTTTACGAATTTCCTATGAATTACTATGATTTTCTAAACTTTCAGCCGATTTAAAACAAATAGGTCCCTCGAGGTACTATTCACTTGAGTCAATGACAATGCAGTTAGGCCCCTTTACTTAGTCGAATTTGAGCCCGAGGTCCCTGTCGCGAGTTTGGGGCAGGGAGGCCATCGGGGACAGCGCCACGGCCAGAGGAGGCCATGCCGCCGGGCGGCTGAGGGGCGGGGAGCACCAGGGGTCCTTGCGCACCCTCTGGGATTCCTATCTCGGCCCGAGGTGGGCTTCAGCCTGCCGGCGGGTTGCATGTGAAGCAAGTGAGCGCCATGGCTGCTCCGGGGGCGACGGGCGCTTCGGGCGGCTCGGTGGGCGGAAAAGGGGAGCCAAGGCGGCGCGACGACGGGAAGGTGTTGGCGCACACGGTAGGACTCGAGGGAGCTCGGGCGGCGAGAACGCTGGCGGCGCAAAGCTTGGCTGCCCGGCCATGGCGACGACGCCCCGCCACCGAGCCGGAGCGAGGAGAGCGCGAGAGGGAGCGAGCAGGAGTGGAGAAGGGATGGAGAGCTCGGCGGGGCTCTGGTTATCCGCGCATCGGGCGCAGGGGCACGCGGCATGGAGGTGGGGCGCTGCTCGCGCATGGTGGCCACGCCCATGGACAAGTGCCGCCTGCTGAGGTATTTCACCGAGCACGTGGCGTGCGGCAGCGACGTGGGCAAGGTGGACGCGCCGTTTTGGGATGCTTTCAGCCGAATCAGCAAATGGACCAAAAATGAAGTTTGATCTACTACTCATGCTCTCCAACTTTGATTAAGGGTGCTCGGCCATTAGGCTATTGGATCAGCAGATAATTAGTACTAAACTTGGTAGTGTCGTTGATTTGACAAATGACAAGCAAACATTCAAAATTGATGGTCGAAATGAAATGCAACTGGTGCCATCTTCTTGTATGTTCTTCTCTAATGAAATATCTCCAACTTCTATTTTTGGGCCAACTCAAGTTGCTTAGCAAAATTTGGAGAACGCGGAATGCCAATGGCGACGACGATGAATTCCAGACTTAGAAAAATTCTAAGTCTGGAAACAGCCGCTGATTCAATTTTTGAGCCTCTGTTTGACTTAGTTCCAAGTTGATATGGCTCTTGTTCCAAAAACAAAGTTTGTTCTACATGATATGGACTACAACTTTCATTTAAGGTCCAACCTCAAAACTGGTATAAAACCTACTGTTCTACTTTGACCAAAATAGGATCACGATGAAGCTTATATTATCCTTTTGATCCATTGGTGCATTTTTCGCCACCGCTCAACATGAACCCTTCATAACATTTGTTCATGAGTGCAAGTAGAGTTGTTTGAGCAAGGTACCAAGGTTTGGTTGACTTCATAGGTTTCCATCCACTTGATAAAGCAATTCATGCAAAGATATGACTTATCATTTCATGTGACTTTTTGATTCCAAACTTCATGAAACTTTTCCACGGGTCTAGATGGATGCATGTGGATGTAATGTACATGGAATAAGCATGTTTAACATTACTCTTGCATACTCTTAACAAGGGTCCATATGTAAGCAATTGTGCGTGGCCCAAGTTTAAGTTGGAGCTCCATCATGTAGATTTGATCTTGACACCTTGATTACCACTTGACATGTCATGTTTGAGCTCAAACCTATTGCTTAACTGGTGATAAACACCTGGGGTGTTACACTTTCTTTGTCATGCTCTCTTATGAATCATGCTGCCTTTTTCATCGTCTCCAAATTCATTCTTTCCACTTTCAAGTGTGCTATCATGTTCTTCTAAACTATTCCTTTGTACTATCTCAGATTTCGAAGTGAAGATGATTTCGTTTGATAATTGTGTTGGTGAGAGGCACGCTTGAAGAAATGAGAATCTGAAAGTTGAGGCCCATAATGATTATTAATTAATCATTAGAGGCCTTGTCGCACGGCCCATCGATTGTCATATCACTCCGCCACCTCTACATCATACAAGATTCCAAGTTAGTAGTGAATCAAATAATTGTTCAAGAAAAAAAGTCAATCAAATAATGAAGGAATCGACTTGCCAGAGACATCAAGATAGAAGCGCATTGCTAGGAAATCCACAAGCTTGAAGAAAAATTTAACGCCTCGAAATCCATCGCATCTTATGTAGGGATAGCAAAGCCACATATACAATCTCCAAGATTGGCTACGGTCGAGACCCCGTACAACCGGGTATTCCTAGATGTTAGAATCGACACCTATACGCAGTAGCTTTCGGATCTTTAAAAGGATAGTGTGACACAAGCTTTCACTATATTAAGAACGAGATGAACCTCGAGAAAACTCTAGATGACGATGTTGAAGCAACCATGACAAGAGATTGGATTTAACGAAGTCGACTTCAAATTCTATAAGCATAACTCCAAAAGAGTACAAGTGATTCTTGCCTCCCACGATGCTATTTGACTCTCTAGGACCCTGGTGTGTTTTTGCCATATACAAGGATCTAGTGCAATAGAACTCCCATACATGTAGGATTCCTATTCCTAATAGGGCTCTACAACCAAGTCCTAATATAACTAGAAGTCCTAATAACACACTTCTCTTCAATCCTAGTCCAAATAACATTTGAGTCACCATACAACAATCTCCAACTAACTTGACTCTAATCCTTTGAAGTAACCGTGCCTCCAAGAATTCGCTCCAAGTCTCCGCTCTCTTTTATTTATTTACACTCTACCTTGAGAGTGGCCCCACCATAGGGGCTCATGCACATCGCCACAATATGCGTGTCGTTGTCTAGGTTGGAGTGTCTCGAACCTTCCGCGCTGAGAGAGCTCCTTCATTGTGTAGTTTGGTTAGCCACTCCACCTTCTAAGTTTGTACTCTCCCCGAGCTCCACGTGCTCACTAGTACCGCATGGTCGGTATCACCATCGTCTTCCTTCTTGCAACAACTCCAAGCTTCACTACTATGACTCGATAGATTTGCAACCGTCTTTGCAGCCTTGCGCTTGACCTCAATTGAGATTTGAGTACTTGTTGTTGACATGATGACTTCCTTCACCTGATTGGGTTTTTTCACCAATTCTCTCCATGGTTGCACCACCCATAAGGTTTCCTATCACTACGTATCCTCCATTAATCTAGATACTTTTCATAATTATCTGGTCTTTGCAAGTAACTCGCATGAGCCCACCTAGAAATGATAAGCCACAACCTTGGAGTTCTAGAGACCTCACAGATATTATATTTTTTTCAAGCCTAGTATATACCAAACTCCCATCAACGCGAAATGTGTTCCATTATGCATCTCCAAGCTAATTGTTCCCGCCTCAGTGACTGCTGTCGCAGGGTCGAAACCGCGGCAAGCATTGTTGTTCGAGGTGGTGTCAAAGTACGTGTCTCCGGTGGCTCGGATGGACTTAAGAATACAAGAATCACAGAGGGGATGCAATGGTTTATCCTAGTTCAGGCCAATCGATGCCCTACGTCCAGCAGCTGATGATCCTTATACTCAAGAGCACCCAAAATCGGGGGGTTACAACAGAGTTGTGTAAGAGAAAGAGAGAGATTTGGTAGGGGGATAGCTTGGTGCTAATCCTGAGGTCGCCTCACCGCCGGTGGAGCCTTCCCCTCATCGGAGAGGAGAAGACGACGGGTGCGGTGGAGGAGCTCTCGGTGCCCCTCTCTAGGTTGCTCTGCTCTCGGTGCCGAGCAGGAGCGGATCGGTGAGGAATGGAATGATCTATTTTGGATCGTCCCCCCTCTAGGATCCGACCTATCGCTTATATACAGAGATAGGTCAGGTACATGGCGGTTTGCGGGGTTGAGCCTATGTCTACATGCGCCGGAGTCTAGGAGGGTCTTGTAGCGGCGCTGAATGGACCGTGGCGATGTCGTGGAGCCGAAGAAGCTCTGGGCATCGTCCGACTGCTCTGCCCTGACACGCTGAGTGTCAGGCTGTGTCGGCTTGGTTTGGCCTTCCCTAGGTGCGCCTTCTAGAGGCTTCTAGGTGGTGAAGGAGGTCGGCTCGAGGGTCTGACGCGTGGGCTTGGGAGCCCCCGATCCCCTGGAGGGCACGGAGGATCTTGTCTTCTTGTGTCACTCCCCATGCATGACCCTGTCGGAGGAGCGGTTGGCACAGCCACGCCCAAGGAGCAACTGTTGGCGGTCACTAACGACCAAATCCAGCCGCCAATTATAGTCCAAAATAGGAGAAATAAACAATCTTTTGACACATATGCCTTTACTATTGACATAGTTCAACTTGTATTGCAAGATTTCTATTTTGCAGCACTCATACTTGGATACAATGGAATTAGAGTCAAAATGTGCAATCAGAGAAAGCGTAAAGCAAATCTTGCGCAAAGAAAATAAGCAAAGGCCCATTCAAATGCCAAACCAGGGCCGAGCACCGACGTGGGAGCCACCTAGGCCTAGCTAGGAACCCGCCAGAGCAAGGCGGTGGCGAGACGAGCCGGCCCGGGTGCGGCCGCACCGCCCCCAAGCCCGCTCAGCCCTGTTCTTCTCTGGCGGTTGCATGGCGGCATGCAGTGACGGTGCAAGGCGGTTTCCTAATTTATCTACACCCAAACCGACCTCACTGATGTATAAATATAGGGGTGGAGCTCACACAACACACACCACATTTGAGCCGCTCTCCCTCTACTTTATCTTTTTACCTTTTAGTAGTTTTATGAGGAGCTTGGCAAGCTTGTAGTTGGAGATCAAGAACATCTTGAAGATATTTGGTATGATCAATGCAATGTTCTTCATTGTGATTCATGTCATGTTCTTCATCTTGTTCTTGTTCTTATCCTATCATTATAGTTATGTTATAAAATTAGAGCAAAGTTCTTATGTTATTCATTTAGCATATGAAACTTTATGCTTAATCTTTCATACAACATACATGTTTAGACCAAGACCTAAATTGAGGTAGTAGGTTCTACTTTAAGATTAGTTGCGGGTTTGTCGTCAGTCCCCGAGGCGGATGCTCTAGTAGATTACTCCTGATAAAGACGGTGTTCCTGGCCAATGTTAGAGTAGTAGCGGTTAGCGTAGACATGGTGTCTAAGCTACACGTTACCTTTGTTTGCTTCATATCCCATGGTGGTGGGGTAGGCGGCAGGTGGTGACAGCCCTATCCGTCCCTAGCACTCCCCCACGTTCAGATACGACGTAGAGCTATAGGCCAGCAACACTCGGCAGACCAGTGTTCAATGGTTCCTAAAGTAAGTTTATAGTGACCAAAGCTATCTTAACTTAGGATCTCTACCATTAGAAATTCATGTATTTGTATGATCTGCTAATATTAGCATAGCTATACAAGATAAGCCTACTCTAGTTTAGGTTTATTGTTTAGGTTTATTCTTTTATTCTTTATTCTTTCTTTTATCTTTACCCTTGAGATTGGCTTGAGTGTGTGTCGGGTTCATAAACCCGGGGTCCCTCGGGGACCGGCTTCCACGTCAGGGCTCGGTCCAAGCAGACAACACATAACTCATAGGCTAGCCCGAGAGTTAAAACAACAGGCCGGAAGGCCGGTCCAGTCACCGACTGGAAGGACTAGCCAAAGGAGAACAACGCCCAATTGTCGACCACTTCGGCCCACCTCTCTGACCGGAGCACTCGCTTCAGACTCCAGCCGCCTCCAAACGACCTCTCCGATCGGAAGGCCTGGCCCAGGCGCTACTTCTGGCTTCGACCCCGCGTCTCCGACCGGGGATCGTAGAAACCCTGCTCACCGCTCTTCTCCGACTAGTACGGTTAGAGCCGACCGGGGCCATCCGACCGGGGACGCCCGCTCGGAAGGAACCAGGGGACGAACGGAGAAAGCAAGACAGGGCGCGCAAGTCAAACCACGATACTAGGGACCACACCCTGTACACCTACAGGAATAGTACTCTACAACCACCCTGACACAAACAGTATTGTAGGCGCCGACATTTCCCTCTATAGTATTGTGGGCGCCGTTGATCTCCCATGCGGTAAGGTCCCCCACGTGCCTCTAGGCATCACCAGTGTTGTGGGCGCCGGGATTTACCATACCAGGAGAACGTGGTGAAGCTCCTCACATGCCTCTAGGCATCAAACAGTATTTGTAGGTACCGACGTCTACCCTTCCCGAAGAAGGCAACACAACCTCCCACATGCATCTGACATTCTACAGTGACATCAATAGTATTGTGGGCACCTACCATTATCTTGTACCCGCCGCATGGGCAACAAAGCCCAGTAGCATACGCACCCTCACCCTCTCACTTGTAAAGCCATCCCCTTTATCTATAAAAGGGGATGCGCTCCCTCCAACGAAAGGATGGTCTTTTAGTGGTCTTTGAGAGTTCCTTGAGAACCTTTCTTAGATTCATTAGATCTACCAAGTTCACTAGTCCACAACCGTAGAACTGCCGGGTTTGGACCTCAAGCACACGCTTGAACACTCAGCTCACAGCGTAGCTCCTATCGCTCTCGGCCCTTCCGACCGGAGCCGACCAGACCTCTTGCACACCCCATCTTTCTCCCTCTCATTTGTAACCCCACTGCAAACTTCGAGCACCCAGACTCAGGAATAAAGTCACTGACCAATCCAAACTGGACATAGGGCACGTTGCCTAAACCAGTATAAACCTTGTGTCGTTGAGTGCTAGGCCACCTCCGATCACAACGTACGGCAAAACTACAAATATTTACTAAGTTGGTCACATTCTGCACCGACAGTTGGCGCCGTCTGTGGGGAAGATGCTGTACGTTCAACAATTTTTTGGTCATCGGATGGCCCTCTTTTCCGCCACCTTCGCCATGGCGTGCTCAGGCGATGCGACTCATTTCGGCTCATTGGAGTTTCCCGCACTCCCACCTATTGGGATGTGGGTTCCGCCCGTCTTTGAGCAATCCTAGGCCTTCCTCTTTGGAAGCCTAGACTTTGTCACTGACCGGCTCGGCATACTTCAACTCCGTGAGGAAGAAACCATCCTGGCGCCCATCGGAGGGGCGCCCTCCATCGGCTCTGGGACGAACGACGACTTCAACGGCGCGGCATCTGCACTTCATTCCGAGCAAACTCTCTGCTCAAACCTCACTGTGAGTATTATACGTTTTGTTATTTACTCACTATTTACCATTTTCCATCAATCATCTGGAAGGAGCACGGGGTCCGTACCACGACCACCGCACGACCGGTTCCCCTATGGCCTCACGTCCTCCGTGGACGCATGTGCCCGGGGGCTCCAAAAAATGCTGACGGCACCTCCTTTCACATCCGAATTCATGGGAATGGCGAGCCACACTCCGACTTGTTTCCACGAACTTCTGGATGATGAGGTTGGGAGTGACGGCTCCAACATCGGTGATGTGGCACCTAGCCACCATCCGTCCTGGGAGTGCGCTATGGCGGACGCCCCAGGGCAGCCACCGGCGGTTGCGGAGTCCATACAGACTCACACCCCTCCGGACCAGCGTGTGAGGGCACTCGTGCTTGCACAAGGGCACACCGAGGAGCTACGGCAAAGGCGGCATAGCCAGCCGCCGCCCACATTGGCACGCTCGGTGCAGCGCGCTGCATCCCTCGCGCATGTCCTGGCAGGCGGTGCTCGGGGTCGCGCCCGCCAGGTCCAGCACGACATCATATATGAGGGGAACAACCCCCATAGTTTGGTCGGGCTAGCCAGAACATCGCCGCTGCGGCAACGCTTCTGTGCGGTGTTCTTGAGCCAGTCGACCCCTAGGAACAGGCGACCTACTAGAACCTCTGGGTGCTGGCAGAAACTGCCGCCATACAACAAGCGGAAAGCTCCATGTTGTGACTCCGACACGTGCCCTCTCATCCCATTGGGGGAGCTAAGACGCACCAGACAGATCACTCCATCCGCTCGCCGCCACAGTCGCCAAGCGTAGCACGGGAGGCTTCGCGCCGACCGCCGCCACGTGAACGGCTCGATCCAAACCAAGACGCCCGTCGTGATGATGACGCTCATCGGGCAGCGGGAAGGACAGGTGACGCAGGCCCCGACTGGACCATCGAGGGGAGCGGCGAAATGCGCCCCGAGCACGGTCGCCGGCCAGACAACCGGAGTCCCAGCCCGGAGGGCCCGGGACCATGGGCCTTTGGCCGGCGCATCCAGGGGGCGCCGTTCCCACGACATTTCCGGCCGCCCACCAACATCACCAAGTACACCTGGGAGACAAACCCCAGTATTTGGCTCGAAGATTTCTGGCTCGCCTGCCGAGCCGGAGGGGTGGATGATGACTATTTCATCATTCAATATCTCCCCATCTGTGTCAGGGAACATATTCGGGCGTGGCTTGAATTCCTCCCACACGACAGCATCCGTGACTAGGCGGACCTCAAGATGATCTTTGTCGGGAACTTCTAGGGGACATATGTTCGCTCTGGGAACTCCTGGGACCTCAAGAGCTACCAACAGGAGCCCAGCGAGTCCCTGCGGGATTACATCCACAGGTTCTCCCAATGATGCAACTCACTCCCTGATGTCGTCGACGTAGACGTCATCAGCGCATTCCTCTCTAGGACAACCTGTGAATCCCTGATCCACAGGCTTGGCTGCCTAAAGCCCCGTACCACCCGCGACCTGCTCGACGTCGCCATGAACCACGCCTCTAGCGAGGAGGTGGTCGGAGCGGTCTTCAACGGAGGCTAGGACAAGGGCAAGGCCAAGCGTGAGGACCAAGACGAGGGCCCCTCCATGTAGAGGGGCAAGAAGAACAAAAATGGCCAGCGCCGGTCGGACAACACCGCGTTGGTCGCCACAGCTGATCGCATGGGCAAGCAGCCCCAGCAGGGTCTGCCTTACCATTTCAACAAACTCATGGATAGCCCATGCACCAACCACGCCTACCCCGTTAAACACCTCTACAAAGACTGCGAGCTCCTCAAATGTTTCCTCCAATAGGCCGGCGGGCCGAAAGAGGGAGACGACAAAGTGGTAGCGGCCAAGAGAGGAGGCGCGGTGGGCAAGGACGGAGACGGTTTCCCCAACCCCGAGGAGTGCATCATGATCTTCGGTGGATCCAACGCCATCCAGACCAAACGCCAGCACAAGGTACGCTATAGGGAGGCATGCGCCGCCGAGACGACCGTCCCCTCCTTCCTCAACTGGTCAGAATCTCCGATCACCTTCGATCAGAGGGACCATCCCTCCCACGTCGCGAGATCGGGACACTACTCGCTCGTCGTCGATCCCATCGTTCGCAAGAAGCGCCATACCACGGTGCTGATGGACGGAGGCATCGGCCTCAACATCCTCTATGTTGACACCCTCGACGCCATGCGCATCCCCTGGTCGAAGCTCCTCCTCGCGGGTTCTCCCTTCCATGGGTGATTCTGGGTGCACAGGCATACCCGCTTGGGCAAATCGATTTGCTCGTCACGTTTGGCAACAAGGCCAACTTCCGCTCAGAGGTACTTACCTTCGAGGTGGTGGATTTCCCAGGGTCCTACCACGCCATCTGTAACGACCCGGGTTTTTGGAGAAGCCAAAAATACGAACTTTTTTAAAATTTTTCCTGCAATGTGTGAAACATGTAATTGCTAGGGCAAACACGAGTCCAACTTGCTAACAAGATGTTGCATACATGTAAATGGTTTGTAGGTGATTGCCAGAGTTTTTGAGTTGTCCTGTGATTGAGTCTTGATTATTGTTGGAGAGCACAACCCATAGCAACCTCCTTGTGATCCTCGCAGGATTATTTCGAGTCTTCCGTGAATCTCTCTCTATAATCCCGAACCCCACTAGAACCCGGACTTGCCATTTATATTTGTGCCGACCATTGGACCGGAATCCCTAAACCCTAAGACCCCTAGAAGACCACCACGATGGGTAAGCATGTTGTTAATACATGCGGGTATGCACATATAAGACCTAGGAGTAGGAGAACAAAGGAAAAGACACTCTCCTCTAGTCGCTAGTGGAAATCACCTCGAGCCCCTCTTGGAGCTCACATCTCAAGTACCATCAATACCCCTCTTGAAATTCCTATTCAAACTCCATGTAGATTCCCCTTCGAGTCGTTCCGAATATCCCCTGGAAAATTCCCATCTGAACACTCGTGGAAATTTCGTCTTGAGTTTATATGAATCCCTCCGAAAGATTCCTCGAACACCGCCTTATATTTCACCTTGGAAAACCTTCCCAAGATGTGGTGAATTCTTCTCAAATCCAAGTTCAAACCATTTAAACATAAATTGGAAAATCTATTCTTCTCTCTTCTCTCCCCTCACGCCTTGGCCCGGCCCAGCGTTTCCTTCCCCTTCTCCCTGCACTGGCCCTAGACCCCGCCTTGCTGAGCGACTTGCGGGAAAGCACCAAGGCCAGCTGGCCCAATGCCCAACACCAGCTCCCTCTCTTCTCTCTTGGGCCGACGGCAGCAGCTGCAATATCGGCCCAGTGGTCCTGTGTTGGCCCTCTCTCTCATCCTTGCAGTTTGGGCCGACAAACAGGCCGGCCTGCCTTTCCTTCTTTGCGTAAGTCAAGCCCGGCAGTAGCCCAGTGGTGGCCTAGTAGAAACCTTGGCCCCATTTTCTTTTTTAGGAATGGATTTAAACTCCGAAATTCATACGTTGTTGAAAAATTATGAAACCAGTTTCATAATTTTTCTAAAATCGAGCCCTACGATGTGGACCAACCCTTAAGTACTTTTGACCCCCCAAAATTGAAGAGCCCACTCTTTGCTTGCGCTCACACCGTTCGCGCAAGACATGTACGATGCCCTGGAATGCCACCATATGGTTCCAAGCACCCCTCGGGCCATGATCTATGACCAAGCCACTGACTCGATGCTCTTAGCCATGCCGCGGCGAAGAGTTACTATAACCTCATCGTGAGCCCCGAAGCCATAATTGGGCCACGTGGCATTGAACGCTGCATCATGGACTGCAGGTTTCCTTTCTTTGGTTGCCCTGACGGTTCCGTGGAACCCCGTGTCCATGATTCACCACTGTTCCGGCTGCCTCGAGTTACGAGAACATGCCGTCGAGATCTACCGAGACCACTGTTGCCGAGACCACCGTTGCCGAGACCACCGTTGCTGAGACCACCATTGCTGAGACCGCTGTTGCCGAGACCACCGTTGCCGAGACCACTGTTGCCGAGACCATCGTTGCCGAGACCACTGTTGCCGAGACCACCGTTGTCGAGACCACCGTTGCCGAGACCACCATTGCCGAGACCACCGTTGCCGAGACCACATGGCCTCACTGGCCGAGACCACCATGGCCTCGCTTGCCGAGACCACCATGACCCCGTCTACCGCAAGTCATACCCTCTGGACCATGAACCCTAGTCGTATGACTTATCGAGACCATGGAAAGCCCCATCTCGCATCTTTCCGTATACGCATATCTACCTCATTGGGCCCTATTCTTATGACCTGTCTGTCCATGACTGTCTTATAGGATCTATCCATCACCCAACTATGGAATGTGCTACTCCGCAGTCGTGTCGAGTTGTTGCGTCTTTCGATCATGTTTGGTTCTTATCGCTGCTTGTTGGTGTTGTTGCCTGTGTGCCGAGCCTTCGAGCTGGCTGAGGGATCGTACCTTGTTCGGACGTTACGATCGCGGGATCTGTCTCGCCATGACCGTGATGCCGAGTGTAACTCGACCCCTCGCTTTTTAGTTGACTTCATAGTACCATGAGTGTTAGCTCTTGTCTTTGGCCCTAGAACATGGTCGTGATGGATTCGATGTCGATACTAACATCAATGCGGATATCATCCGCACGCTTTGAGCCCTCCATGACCAAGTCCTGTGGGAGATGACCTGGGAGAAAAACAATCATGGAACGATGAATGCCAACTCGTAGGCATAGATTGTGGCCACGAGTTCACCTCGCCATGACCATGGAGCTACGCCTCTCTTTCGCTTTTAGTTGCTTATTCGTGCTCAAGCCCTTGTATGCTTGTACCCCGTTTGACCATCACGTTTCTCTGATTCTCGCGGTGACAACCGCACTGCTTCGAATCCGAGAGATATCTTAGTGCTAGTGCACCTAGGTCAGGTACCCTACGAGTGGCTTACGCACTTGGTGTTCTTGAGTGTCGCTCCTTCCGATGCCTCGTCTTTGTCGTGGCGTGTGCGTTAGAAGTAGACCTTGCTCTTGGTTGTTCTTGCTCTTATTGCCCCGATAGCCGCTCTGTTTGATCCCGTCTTGCCCATGACGATTGGATCAAAGACCGGACTATTCCCTTTTGTTAGCAAAGCTATGGTCTAAGTCGTACCTAGGACCCGTGCGTGTTGACCCGATCGACCGTCTAAAACCATCTTTCCCGAAGATGTGTCTGAGAACATGACATGGATGTGCCTAGCTAACCCCCGCATCTTTTGCTGTGTTGAGCGACTCTCTTCTTAGCCCCCAACGCTATTGTGTCGCGTGGATCGAGAGGACCCATCGTTGTCCAATCTCTTTGCGCTACCGCCTTCTACCATAGCGGGCGAGCCGAAGTACGTTGGAGCCAAGTCACAATAGAGTTAATCGTTCTTGTATGCTACTCGTGTCCAATTGTGATTTGCGGGATAAGGCTATTAAGAGCTGAACCCCATCGTTCTTCTTTCTTGGGGCCCGACTTCCAATCCCCGTCAATTCAATGACATCGGATCGAAAGATCATGAGCCGTGGTGTTTGCTCTGGATAAGCTCTAGCTTAAACCGTTTATCGTAAAGCCATACTGGCTTGGCCATGACTTAAGCTTGTGCTTAGCAAACCACCACTTGTGATTCTTTGGCCCAAGGAAATCGGACAACCGCCGAGAGGGCTAAGCCATGTATCTCTTATTGTCTCGATGGCGTTATTGGATTTCCTGTGACTCATCGTCTTTTCAAGTGTTGAGTGCTCTCTTGCCTTGCGTGTTGCTTCGCGGAGTAGCTGACGATCGGACCAAGAGAACATGGACGATGACAAGGACTGTGGAATGGAGTCAACACAGGAGGAGGAGACCCCGCTAATGGAATGCCAACGAATGGAGAATTGTACCACTACTACCTCTACATCGCAGGTGTCATGGCAGCACCCTCTTTTAGAAAATCCTATTTGACATTGCATAAAATCTAGAACTGCTAGCGCTTTATAAATTATTCCTTTGCTAGTACTTTGATGCATACTACTACCTGAGCTATTATTACCCTGATGCAACCCACTCTACCACGTCACCCTGCTTTGTGCATTCGCTCGCTTATATATGCTTACTTGCCTGCTTGCTTGCATATTACACCACTATACTTATTATTAACTCCACTTCGCATTATATCAGGGATGTGATGCTGGTGGTGAACCCCCTGGGGATGGTTTGGCTATGGGTGCCAGATTGGTGGTGTGTGAGCATGCTGCGTGTGTCTTGGGTGCGTGGAGAGTGAGGGTTGTGTCGACCGAGCTGGAATAACGAAGAGCCTAGGGCGAGTCTTGCCATGTGGTGCTACCTGGGCACTTGGATATGGAATACCTGTGGCGGGTAAATGGTAATTGGAGGTGGCCTTGGGTGTGAACCTCGGAGAGGTGGAGCCCGGGGTAGAGGTGCTGTGGTGGCATGTAAAATGGAAACCCCGATGAAGACATTCTGGCTTGGTCACCCCTAAGGACTTACTAGTACTCAGATTTACCGGGAATCCTTTACATCCCACTCGCCCTATATGGTGCGGGACGGTCAGACTACTGGTAGAGCAATGCCACTACTGCTAGGCAAATGTGTGCAAGGAGGTATGGGGTGCGCGGTTTTCCCCCACACCCTTCCGAGACTTTAGGAGGCCTTGTGGACTGGCTCTTGACATCCGGTGGGCCCCGGCTCTGTCTACGACTCATAGTATCAGCCATCCCAGACTAGACTTGGGATGTTCCAGGGCTGAGAGGTAGGGTGGCATCATTCTAGGCTAGCAAGCGGCCGGAATCTACCTAGACGGGGCACCGTCGAGGATGGCTATCTTGTGGGTATGTGAAACCTATACAGAGTGTATGGTTGATCGATCGATACATATGCCGACTTGTCGGCTATGGACCTTTCCTGGGTTTCGCTTAAACTAGATAGAAGATGAGTCCTTCAATTCTCCCTCCAGGGTTTGGGGTATTTTCCGGCCATGAGCCAGGGGCTGCGGGCCGTTGAGACAAGTGCCGAGAGGGAGTCGGCCTATCGACCTAAGTGTGTGAGATGAGATACGGTGTAGTGGTGTGGAGATGGTTTGGGATGGATGGTTGGAGGATGGATATGGATGAATGTGGATGTGTGTGGCTGGGAATGTGTTAAAAACTAGACATTATTATTACATTACTACTATTACTTACTTCTCATGCGCTAAGGATGCAAACCACAGCCAAATGTTAGGATCGCTAGATCCTCTTGTTTTATCTTTTCCACTAAAGCTCATCGGTGCTGACCATGGCCTGCACACATCTGGCGGTGTGCAGATTTCCTGCTTCTCAGAGATGCTGACTATAGAAGGATTATGAGGTCTCGTGCCTACGCTCAAGTTTGGTTCGGAGATGGAATCTACGCTGCACTGCGCCAACTCTGATGACAACCCGTGAAGGAGAAGCCTTCACTCGATAGTCTTCCGCTAGATTAACTCTGTAATAGGTGTGTTCCCCAGTGATGTAATATCTTGTATTCTTGTAATCTTACGATGTACGACTGTGATATCGACTGATATATGATAATATGATGGATTCAACTATTGGTTTCATCATATTATAATTCATTCTGTGGATTTTCCCTTCACGGAAAACTGAGGATGTTTCACCATCTTAGGGCGGCCATGCTACGCCAAGTTCATGGCGATCCCCAACTACACCTACCTCAAGCTAAAGATGTTGGGACCAAACGGCGTCATCACCGTGAGCAGCGCCTTCTCACATGCTTTCACGTGCGACCACGAGCATTTCGAGCTCGCCACCACGGTCATCAACTCAGCCGAGCTCCCGCGGCTCCGGGAGTCATCGACCCTAGCTGTCCCAGATAGCAACAAACCAGCCTCCTCGACGGCCTTCCGCCCACTTGAGGAAACCAAGATGGTGGGAATCGACCCCACTAACCCAGCCAAAACGGTACGAATCGGGACCCAGCTCCTAGCCAAATAGGAATACGAGCTCATTGACTTTCTGCATGCCAATCACGATGTCTTTGCATGGCAACCCTCTGACATGCCGAGCATACCGTGGGAGGTTGCCAAGGACGCGCTACGCCTCATCCCGGGCTCGAAGCCTGCTAAGCAGCTCCTGCGCTGCTTCGATGACGAAAGGTGCAGGGCCATAGGCGAAGAGATCACCAAACTCCTGATAGCCGGGTTCATCAGAGAGGTGTTCCACTCTGACTGGCTCGCCAATCATGTTCTTGTTAAAAAGAAGATCGGGAAATGGAGAATGTGCGTTGATTATACTGGCCTCAACAAGGCTTGTCCAAAGGATCACTTTCCCTTGCCGCGCATAGACTAGATAGTCGACTCCACCTCGGGTTGCGAGATCCTCTCCTTTCTGGATGCCTACTCAGGCTATCACCAGATCACGATGAAAGAGTCCAATCAGCTCGCGACCTCGTTCATAACCCCGTATGGTTCATACTGCTACGTAACCATGCCTTTCGGCCTGAAGAACGCCGACGACACCTACCAAAGGTGCATGCAGCAATGCTTCGCCGACCAGATTGACCCGCTCGATCAGCCCAATCAGGCCAAAACCAACGATCGTCGTCTATGTGGATGACATAGTGGTCAAAATGTCTCAAGCTTCTGACCTGATCCCAAACTTGGCCGCGACATTCGCGAACCTTCGAAGGTTCAACATCAAGCTGAATCTTGAAAAATATGTCTTCGGTGTTCCAAAGGGGAAGCTGCTAGGATACATTGTGTCCGAGCGTGGCATCGAGGCCAACCCCGAAAAAAATCATAGCCATCTCCAACATGGGCCCCATACGCAACATCAAGGGCGTGCAAAGGCTCACTGTCTGTCTGGCTGCCCTAAGCCGATTCATCTCCCGGCTTGGTGAACGAGGGATGCCGCTCTACAAGCTCCTCAAAAAGATGGATACATTCGTCTGGACTGAGGAAGCCCAGTAGGCTTTAGAGAGCCTCAAAGCATCCTTAACGTGGGCCCTGATCCTCGTCGCACCCGAATGAGGAGAATCCCTTCTCCTCTACGTCGTGGCCAGCAACCATGTCGTAAGCGCCGCCCTGGTCGTTGAATGGGAGGAGCCGGGACACCACCTTAAGGTCCAACGGCCCATGTACTTTGTCGGGGAGGTACTCACTGACCCCAAGGTCTGGTTCCCCCAGGTGCATAAGCTCCTATATGCCGTGCTGATGGCAACCCGGAAGCTCCTCCACTATTTCACCGACCACGAGGTCACGGTCGCCACTTCATACCCGCTTAGGGACATCATCCGCAACCGCGACGCTGTGGGACAGATCTCCAAGTGGGCACTCGAACTTGTGGGCCACGACATCAGGTAGGTCCCCCGTACTGCCATTCAATCTCAGTCTCTCATGGATTTTGTCGCCGAATGGATGGAGGTGCAGCAACCGACCTCGGGCGTCACCCACAAGTACTGGACAATGTACTTCGATGGGTCCGTAATGGTGCCTGGCTCGGGGGCTGGAGTGGTTCTGATCTCCTTGGATGGGAGTAAGCTCTGCTACACCATTCGCCTCATCTTTTTAGCCTCAAACAACACCGTGGAGTACGAGGCCCTTATCAATGGACTACGCATCGCTATCGAGCTCGGCGCTACGCGACTCTACGTTCGCGGTGACTCAGAGCTGGTCATTGATCAAGTCATGAAGGAGTCCTCCTGCAGAAGCCCCCTCATGGCAGCATATTGCTAGGAGGTATGCAAGCTTGAGGACAAATTCTAGGGGATCGAGCTACATCACGTCCCCCGGAAGGACAACGACGTGGCCGATTTTCTCGCAAAATTAGCCGCCAAGCGAGATCCCTCTCCAAGTGGAGTCTTCATCAATGACCGCCACGAGTTGTCCGCTCGTGTCCTGGAAGGTCCGATCCAGGCACACCCCGACACCAACCTTGCGCTCGGGGGCTCCGACCCTAAGGCCAAAGCGACGCTCGGGCCCCCCGACCCTAGTACTTCTACAGCGACGTCACCCGCTGACGCAGCCGTACTAGTGCTCGATCAAACCGACTAGCGAGCTCCACTACTCGCCTACCTCCTCGAGGAGGTCCTCCCACCTGAAAGGACAGAAGCTCAATGAATCGCTCGACGCGCCAAGACGTTCGTGGCCATCGGTGACGAACTCTACAAGCGAAGTCCAGCAGGGATACTCATGAAGTGCATCCCTGCTTACCAAGGGAAACAACTCCTCCTTGAGGTCCATGTCGGAATCTGCAGACATCACGCGGTCCCAAGGTCGCTGGTCGGAAAAACCTTTCACCAAGGTTTTTACTGGTCCACCGTACTACGAGATGTGGAGGAGGTCATCCACAGGTGTGAAGGATGCCAGTTCTATGCTCGATAAACACATTTGCCGACACAGGAGCTCCAAACCATCCCCATCACCTGGCCATTCACGGTCTGGGGCCTCAACATGGTAGGACTCCTCAAAAAGGGCCCGGGCGGCTTCACTCACTTGCTCGTAGCAGTCGACAAGTTCACCAAGTGGATAGAGGCTAAACCCATCACCAACATCCGCTCGGAAGAGGCTGTCAAATTCTTCCTCGACATCATCTACCGGTTCAGCGTTCCTAACTGCATCATCACTGACCACGGGACTGACTTCACCGGAAAGAAGTTCCTGGACTTCAGTGATGGATACGGCATCAGGATCGACTGGCCCTCGGTCGGACACCCATGTACTAACGGTTAGGTTGAGCATGCCAATGGCATGGTCCTCTAGGGACTTAAGCCACGCATCTTCGACCGACTCAACAAATACGTCAGGTAATGGGTTGTAGAGGTCCCAGTGATCCTCTGGAGCTTAAGGACGACCCCAAATCGATCCACAGGGTTCACACCTTTCTTCTTGGCCTATGGAGCTGAGGCAGTATTGCCCTCCGACCTCGACCATGGTGCCCCAAGAGTGAAGACCTTCGATCGCGACCGGGCTACCGAGGCTCAGCAAGACACAGTCGACTTACTCGAGGAGGCCCGTGAGACGACCATCATCCGCCCCTCTCGCTATCAACAAACTCTTCGCAGGTACCATGAAAGAAAGATCAGAGGGAGGACCCTCGAAGTCGGTGATCTCGTGCTCCAGAGGACCCAATCAACAAAGAAAAAACACAAGCTCTCTCCACCGTGGGAAGGACCGTACACCATAACCGAAGTGATCCGGCCGGGCGCCTACCGACTGAAGGACGACAATGGCAACGTTCTCACCAACACTTGGAACATTGAACAGCTACATCGTTTCCCCCCTAAACTTAGGTCCTACCACTTTGTGGTAAGCACTTACTCCTGTAAAACGCCCTAGCCTGAACACTTTTGGTCCGGGTTGCTCAGGGGGTACATGAGGGAACAATACTAAAAATTACCTGTCTTTTCGTTTACTGTCATATGGAAAACTCCTTCCTACCCAAACAAAAGATTAGTTTGTTCCTTTGATTACCTTACGTAGCTTTGCTCTAGATTCCGACCGATCGCACCTCGCCTCTACCTACGGTTGCGAGCAGCTGAGCCTCACGGGCCATGCCTCGTGCTCCTAAGGTTGCAGCCTATGGACGAATGGGTAGGTGCAAAAAAGAAAGAATAAAAGACAAAATTACTCTAAAATAAAACTAAGGAGCGAAAGGGACAAGCTTCCCTAAACGGAGTAAATTCGTCACAAAAAACAAAACTAATGTAGTCATTGATACAAAAACTATTCACACGGGGGCTTCCTCACGAACTTAACGATTACACTTTGCTGACTACTTCTACTCTAAATACTACTACGGCCGCTTGGCGACATCATCCGATGCCAAAAGTAAGGCCACGGCACGCGCCCGGCTCCGCTCCCTCAACTTCGACGAGCGCAATAGGTACCTCAAGGGCGTCGCACCCATAGATGCTCAGCAGAATAACATGGAGCTCCTGACTTTCTCATGCAGTCGAGGTAGCTCCTGGATAGGGACGCTGCCCGCCAAGGTATGGCCATCATGGCTGGAGGATATCTCTTCAAACTTTATGAATTGGCCAACTTGAGCAGTTGCAAGCACGAAACCCTCCAGCGACACGGTTCTGGGCAACTTCCCCTTCGACAAATGTAACACCTCGGGTGTTTAAAAATACTAAAAACTGTCATATCATCATATGCATTGCAAGGCAATTGGTCATATTAAAAACTTTGAGATGCATACACTAAAACAAGTTTATATTCATGTGGTATGTGTTGAATCGCATTGTTTGACTCAAGTTCAAAGTTTGTTTGGATTTTGAATTTTTCGAGAAAACCCTGATTTTCGGCATTTAAATCCTACCCTGAAAATCCATTTCAAAATCTAAGCATAATTTGGGGTGGATCCCAAAAGCAAAAGTGTAGAGCTTAACAAGTTATACAAAGTTTATTTTTGGAGTTTTTCAAGTTGTTTAGAAAAATTTGGAGTAATTCAAAAAGGCGTAATTCGTTAAATATCCCCTATTTGAATTTAAAAGATCATTTCAAAATCTAGACCGAATTAGGAGATGGTTATAAAAGCAAAGTTGTAGAACTTTTGATTTTGAACAACTTTTGTTTTTGGAGATTTTTGAGTTGTTATAAAAATTTGAGAGTAATTTGTGAATTTTGGTGAATGGCAAACTTGTAATTATTGTGAACAGTGTTCACCGCTTGCGCTACACCGCCGGCGAGCTTCGGCTTGCTTCCAGTCATGTGGCGTGGGTCGTCACAGGCGTCGCGTTACATGCTCTGAGGCTTCGTCGTGGCTTCCTTGCACTTCCTTGGTCGCCCTATAAGGCTCTGGAGCCACCGCCGCGTTCTTCTTTCTTCGCCCTCTGCTTTTTCCGTGTCGCCATTGCTCCACTCCCGCGAGCCCGTGCTGCGTCGTTGTCATGCTCCACCGTCATTTGATAAGCTAGTCCCAGCTCCGCCCTAAACCTTGGCGTCCATCGACCCACCAATTTGGCTTGTCTTCACCGGGAACTCGAGTTTCATCGCCTTCTTTTCTCGCGGGGTCGGTAACCTCACCGTCGCATGCGCATCTCGTGGCTGTGAGAGCCCGTCGGTGAGCCGCTGTCTTGATTGGTGTACCTTTGGCTTCGTCTCGATGCCGTGAGTGCTCATTTCATTGTTGCTTGGCCGTTTTGTCCATCGCTATCGCCGGCAGACACCGTCACCGACGCTCCTTGCTCCGCCGCCGTTGCTGTTCACGTCGACCCGCGTCTACGCTGCTTCTCCAGCCTTGCTTTCTGCTCCGTAGGGTTCGTGGTGAGCTCCTGATGCTTCCTGTGCCCTTTGATTAACTGCTACCGTACTCCTATCGCCGGCGTAACGTCGCCGAGCCACTACGTCCGCCATGGCCGACGTCAAGCTCGTAACTCGTAGTAATTTGTCTAGTTAGTGCCTTCAGTCGATGCGCCGTGATGATGTGGTCATTTTGGTACCGTGACCGTCGCCTTTGGACTCACCGTCGGTGAGTTTGCGCCGGTCAGCGCCGTCGTCGTCGTAGTCAACGTCGGAGGTTGAAGATGACATGTGGGACCCGGGTGTCAGTGACTCAACGTTCAAATGGATTTTTCTATTTTTCAGAATTAAATGAATAGTGCTGTAATTTGTTATTTTTGTGTAGAATTATTTAGAGCTCCAAAAATTATGAAAATTTTTGTGTGAATTCTCTATGATGTATATTATATGACAAAAATTTGAAATATTGATTTTCAGTAATTTTGGGATGTGATAAAAATTGCTCAATTAATTAATAAATGACTTTCCATGATTTTTCTAGGCTCATTTATTTATCCAAAAATTATGAAAATTGTTTTGCCACTTAGTTATCATGTAATGAAGATTTACAAAAATTGTGAGCTCAATTGGAATAAGTTGATTTATTTCATAATTTTGAATTAAATAATTAATTCATAAAAGCGAATAGTAACCTTTAATGATTTAGGTTTTTGTTTGGACTTTTGGATTGAGTGATGACCTTGGATCATTAGTTGATAATGATTCTTGGCAATTGATTGGGTGTTGCGAAAAAGGTTTGATTAGTTTGACTTGCAACTATACCGCGAAGGAAAGTTGTATTCAAATTATTAATTTTGCATCCATCATCGAGCATCATGTTTCGTATTCCACATCATGTTAAACATGGCATTGTTATTACGTGTAGTAAACGAAGGTGAACACGTGGTAGTTAATCAAGTTATCGGGAAGGTTGATCCGTCTATTGAGGTCGGATCGAATACTTGTGAAAAACGTCGCAGAGCCGGACTTTTTCCGTCAACGAAGGCAAGCCCGGATGCATACAACCCTACCTTGTATTTTACTTAATTGATTTCGCTTTTGCTTCTCGTTATCGCATTAAGTGATTAGGAGTCAAATGAAAAACAAATTGGTGCATTACCACCCTTGTTATTCCATATTTACCATATTACAGCTTTTAAACTCAGATATGCCTAGTTTTGCTTAGCTATGCATAGAACGATGAAAGTCGGGCGATTACCTGTCACCTGCAAGTTTTAAATGGAACATTGGTTAATTATGTTAGCATGTGATATGGGAATGTGGAGTAATAAATCTAGACCGGGCGGACTCGGTGTGTGTGAGCCACAAGACATGGACGTCTTGTGAGCGGGTTCTTTCCGTCTGTGTCGATTAAGGCACGTCCGTTGTTGAATTGCATGAGGTGAGAATTTGTAGTACTAACCACATACTCCAGTAAGCTTCGAACTTGGCGATTCTATTACGAGAATGGCTACTCAGCAGACCGGGAGTGGAGAGATGGCGGGAATAGCGTGTACCCACGTGGCCATGGGCTGGAATGGTGGAGTACTGTATTCTCGGGTGGCGCGGACCCGTTCTTGTTTCAGAGGATCCGAGGGTAGGTTGGTATATGTAGGTCAGGGACCTGCATATGTCGTGTGGTCTGGAAGTCCCAGCTGGGTTTACAATCGGTTCGAATCGTCGTTGCTCCTCGGTTATGGAGACTCACTTCACTGTTCCTCATCGTAGAATTAATAACTAGAACTTGAGAAAGGTTTGCGAAAAAGATTGATATGAAGTTCATAATCTCATTACGGATCATGGCAGAATCATATGTGGTACTTATCAAGTTTTACCTTTGGAGTAAAGAATTTTATTAAAGAGCTTTTACGCAAAAGAACTTTGATTATTGTTAAAACCATACCTTGAAGCCCTGAGCCTGCATTCCTGAGTCTTATCAGTTTTCATTTCGGTTAAGTCTTGTTGAGTACTTTTGTACTCAGGGTTCGTTGACCCTTGTTGCAGGTGAGCCTCATGAGCAGATCTGTTTTGGATCGTGCTGCATGACAGTTGTACCTTGTGATGACGATGAGATGTAAATATGTGGTCCTTGGGCAGGGCAACCTCCTTGTGTGTTGTGTATTATATTATAATGCCACTCCACTATTTCGTTTTGTAATAAACATCGAACCTAGTTGCGAGGTTTGAAACTACTGTTTTGTAAATTATGTTATTGTAAGACTTCCGCTGTTTTTACTCTGGTATTGATATTTGAATAAATGTTATAATACTGCAATGACTATGTAACGTGATCCTGCTCGGAAATCGTGGATGATTCGGGGTTCCCCGAGGACACCCGACAGTCTTTTTAAGTTACTGGAAACGTATGCATAAATGTCAAAAGTCATCGGACAGTGACAGGTGTATGTGGGCCCTATAACTTAGGAGGTTCTGCCACAACAAAGCTCGCCCGGTAAAGATCCGCCGAAGAGATTCCACACACGGCTCCATCCTGAAAAAAGCCTCGCGAACAAATCCAGCACAGTACCTCCTTCGATGGAAGCCACCCCTCTTCAGACAAAGATGGCCAGCACTGCCTCCAGCAGCCCCCAGCTCGACATTGCGCACCGGATTCATGAAGGGATCTGTGAGTCCTCCCCCTGCTTACCCTCTCTCTCACTTAGGAACCGCCGCGGCATACGGGCACTCTTGGTGAGGAGGAAGAAGGAAGAGAGGCAAAAGTTGGAGAATAGGCAGAGGTTTGCGAAGAGAGGCCCTCTCCCTTCCCCCTATTTAAGGAGGAAACACGACAGGTAAAGAAGGGCAAAGGATCAGAGCGAAAAACTCTCTCCTTCCCCCATTCAATACGGATGTGAAACGATGGGACGCGCCCTGACTGATGGGACGCACACTGACCGATGGAACGGGACGTGGCCTAGGTATGGCCCTCCACTACCACATGTTGGGCACGGGAACCAAAGTGCCACCACTCGCAGGCGGCCCTCCGCCTTCCCAGTCTGTACTTGAAAAAACCCAAATAAACAGGATCTTCGCCAAGAGAGACCATCGGCCCCCCCCTGAGTCGATCGAATCACCCAGGATAGACACCAAACGATAGGTAAGGAGCAAAGGGACGCCCCATGTAGGCCATGCCAACTCCGTCACAAACGACGAGTGTGGGTCCCGGTCGGACATTTCTGACTGAAGCTCTCTGAACCCCGTCACTCAAGTAGTCAAAAGGTAAAAACTACAAACCCCCTCTATTTCCTTATAAGCATTTCATACATCCATACGCGCATTCATTCCATACGCCCGTGCCTCCCGGATGATTTGGGCCCTGAGCCGCCCGGGGGCTCGAGAACTAAGCATCGCACGTGCAGCGAAATGCATCACAATGCTCTGTGTTGCGTCACGAAGCGGCGGTTGCCTCATTCGACATGAGCAACCAACAGAGCCAGGGGAGAAAACATAGATGAGCCCCGTGCGGCCCTCGCCCGATCTGGCAGACCAGGTCATCTCAACCTTCTCGTTCATTCCTGAACCTCTCGCCAAGCCCATAGAATCTCCATCGAGGTGAGGCCATTAGGCCACTCGGGTCGGTTTCCGGAACTACCCAGGCATCTGCCGGGTTGCAAGTAAAGGAGTGGAATGTCACAAGAGGGCTATGCTGACCCCGTCACAAACGACAGACCCGGATTCCGCTCGATCACACCCGTTAGCGAACTCACCGAGCGCGTCACTCGATCCCAAGCGATTGGGACAAGCGACAAAACTCAGCCCCTCCGGTTGTGAGGAACCGAGGATGGGGTAACGCACACAACTCACACCGACCCCTACTAAGGCCCAGCAAGGCTCAGGGGCTCAAGACAAAACAACACCTGGGTCTACGACCCCGATCTCGCCCCATCCGGCTATGCTTCCGACTGCGCTCCAAAAAACGCCTGGGTCTGTGTCCCCGATCTCGCCCCATCCGGCTACACTTCCGACTGCGCTAAAAAAATGCCTGGGTCTGCGATCCCGATCTCGCCCCATCCGGCTACGCTTTTGACTGCACTACAAAAACAAACTTGGGTCCGCGACCCCGATCTCACCACATGACTCTGACTCACCCGATCCCGCGGCGCGCATCGACGCCAGGATCAGTGAGCTCTATCTCGACCAAAACTAACTACCTCACCTGATCCCGTGGCGCTCATCGACACCAAGATCTGTGAGCTCTATCTCGGCCAAAACTAACTACCTCACTCGATCCCACGGCGCACACCGACGCCAGGATCCATGAGCTCCCTCTCACCCAATCTCTCAAAAAAGACTAAAACGCCTCGGCTGCACAACGATGCCTTGGTTAAAACAAACTCCATCTCAAAACTAAGAAACACGCACACATGCCCGCTAAAATGAACATCCCCCAGATAGTTCTGCCCGAACCGCCCAGGGGCTCGGGGGCTACACCCGCGGGTGCGCTCGCACCCACCAGCAACATAGAAACCCCCCAGACGATTCTGCCCGAACCACCCGGGGGCTACACCCGCGGGTGCACTCGCGCGCACCCGCCGGCAAGACAAAAATCCCCTAGACGATTCTGCCTGAATCACCCGGTGGCCCGGGGGCTCCTGTTAGGTTCATAAACCCAGGGTCCCTCAGGGACCGGCTTCCACGTCAGGGCTCGGTCCAAGCAGATAGCACGTAACTCATAGGCCAGCCCGAGAGTTAAAACAACAGGCCAGAAGGCCGGTCCAGTCACCAACCGGAAGGACTAGCCAAAGGAGAACAACGCCTAATTGTCGACCACTTCAGCCCACCTCTCCGACCGAAGCACTCGCTTCGGACTCCAACCGCCTCCAAACGACCTCTCCGATCGGAAGGCCTAACCCAGGCGCTACTTCCGGCTCCGACCCCGCGTCTCCGACCGGGGATCACAGAAACCCTGCTCACGGCTCTTCTCCGACTGGTATGGTCAGAGCCGACCGGGGCCATCCAACCGGGGATGCCCGCTCGGAAGGAACCAGGGGATGAACGGAGAAAGTGAGACAGGGCGCGCAAGTCAAACCATGATACTAGGGACCACACCCTGTACACCTGTAGGAATAGTACTCTACAACTGACCTGACACAAATAGTATTGTAGGCGCCGACATTTCCCTCTATAGTATTGTGGGCGCCATTGATCTCCCATGCGGTAAGGTCCCCCACGTGCCTCTAGGCATCACCAGTGTTGTGGGTGCCAGGATTTACCCTACCAGGAGAACATGGTGAAGCTCCTCACATGCCTATAGGCATCAAATAGTATTTGCAGGTACTAACGTCTACCCTTCCTAAAGAAGGCAACGCAACCTCCCACATGCATCTGACATTCTACAGTGACATCAACAGTATTGTGGGCGCCTACCATTATCTTGTACCCGCCAGCATGGGCAATGAAGCCCAGTAGCATACGCACCCTCACCCTCTCACTTGTAAAGCCATCCCCTTTATCTATAAAAGGGGATGCGCTCCCTCCAACAAAAGGGTGGTCTTTTAGTGGTCTTTGAGAGTTCCTTGAGAACCTTTCTTAGATTCATTAGATCTACCAAGTTCACTAGTCCACAACCGTAGAACCGCCGGGTTCAGACCTCAAGCACATGCTTGAACACTCAGCTCATAGTGTAGCTCCTGTCGCTCTTGGCCCTTCCGACCGGAGCCGACCGGACCTCTTGTACACCCCATCTTTCTCCCTCTCGTTTGTAACCCCACTGCAAACTTTGAGCACCCGGACTCAGGAATGAAGTCACTGACTGATCCAAACTGGACATAGGGCACGTTGCCTGAACTACTATAAACCCTGTGTCATTGAGTGCTAGGCCACCTCCGATCACAACGTACGACAAAACTACAAATATTTACTAAGTTGGTCACATTCTGCACCGACAGTGTGTGTGTCACACTATCCAACATTTATCATGGCTTACCCCTGTTATGAACTTTGGTCTATTATACAGTCATGTTATCTTTGCCTTGTCCCTACTAGAGACTTTTACACCATGCCTTCCTTTGGGAAAATATAAATGAACGATACCCAAATACTTCCAAGTGAAATGCTACAACGATATATCCGTGCGCTTGCGGAATATTTCTACATGTGTTCAGAAATATCATCATGGTATTTCTGGTGCTATTGCTAGGAAACACCAATCCTACTGATTGCACTAAGAAACGCCAACAGCAACGCTGGGGAGCTCCCGAGCCTTGGTGGCTCGGGGTGTGTCTTCTTGTGCCCGGGCCTTGGCTGGCGCCTAAGGGCTGGCGAAGGCCAAGGATCGGTGTCCAGGCTTCCGTTGATCGAGAGCCCTAGGCTTAGGCGAGCCCCCAAGCGCCGAGTAGAGGTGGCGGGCTTGCTCGGGCTTGGCCTGATCCCTTGACCTGAGGGTGCACGCGTGTAACACCTCGGTGTTAAGCATGCATTAGCATTTGGCAAATCATGAGCATAATCATTAATTTGCATGCATATGCATGACATGAAATATAGAATGGAAGCATACTTTTGAATCATGTATGTTGCATAGTTTTGTTTTGATAGATTGGATGCTATGTTTGTTTTGCCATGTGTGTACCTTGGTTGATCACTTAGACCAATTAGAAGTAGCTAAGATGCAATTTGGAGCAAGGTGTTTATTCAAAGTTTTCTCAAATTTTGCTTTTAAAAATAACCTTCTGAAATCAGGTTTTTGATTTAAATTAACTTTCAATATATAGTTCAAAATCTAATTGGATTTTGGCCTTACTCTTTTTGGCAAAGTTGTAGAGTACTTTTTTCTGAACAACTTTCATTTTTACACCAACTTGTGAAAATGCTTTTAAAATGGCTCAAAATGGAATTTTAGTTCTGTTTATTAAGAAATAAAAAGAAAAATCCTTTTATTTTCCTTAGCGGGCCGCCGCTTCCTTTTTGGCCCAACAAAGACAGCCGGCCCAGCCTACTTACTCCTCCTCCTGTCCGCTCCTGTCTGGCTTCACGGCCACGCCCAGGCCCACGCCTGCCTGACCAGCCACAGAGCTCGGCGGGTCAGCAGGTCGTCGACGACGACGTCGTGCGTCGCTCACCGCGTGGACACCGGTGGCCCTCGCGCCCCTCCTATCGCGCCTACACCCGCCGCGCCGCGTCTGCCTCCCTCTCCTCCATCTCATTTGCTTCTCGCCGGACAAGAAGAAGAAGTTAGCCAAGACGCTTCGCCTCCAAGACCGCCCGCACCAGCCGCGCGCCGGAGTTGGCGTTCCGGCCGCTCCAGCTTCGCCGACCGCCCCCATCTCGCCCCTATGTTCCTCCTTCACCTCGTGCATCCCGTGCTAGCACCTTATCACCGTGGTAAGCTATGAGTCGTGTAATCGCTCACCGAGCTTGGTCGAGTTCACCGGAGATGCGTCACTCCGTGGACCTCGCCTCCGTCCTCCTTCTCGCCTCCTTTTTTGTGCACACGAGCACCCCACGAACATTGGGTAGCTCTGTCGGCCCACTCCCAGCGCCACCTCTCAATTGGAGCTGGCTGGCGGCCGACGTTGAGCCACGCCATTGCGCGCCGCCATGGACGCCGGTGAGCTTGCTCCCGAGCTCCACTGGCCAGGTAGGGGTACCGTTAGGTCCGCCTTGTCTCGGGAAGCCTTCGGTGGTGACCTCACCGTCGGCAAGTTCACCGGCGGCGAGAACCGCCCGTGCCGAGCGCCTCCCGCCTTAGTGATCAATTGGGGCTAGGGGCCCATTGTTAGTCATTGGGTGCAAGCCTGCGTAGAGACCCGGGTGGATCTAGCATTTTTGAACCGGGATTTTCAGAAAAGAATAAAATAAATGATTTACAGATTTTGTTTAAAGGCTTTGGAAATTTATAACTTGCTCAAAATGGCTCCAAATTTGTTGAAATAAGTTTTGCTAGGTTTCTTGTGACTAGATCTATCTGCTAAAAATATTGCATGTCCAATTTGTGATACTTTTCTTTGTAGCTTTATTTAAATTTAATAAATGCCGATTTCTTAGAAAGTGTCTAGTAAATAGAATATACATCAGAAAAATATGGTTCTAGTTTTGTTAATCTTCTTTAGTGATGTACTTTGTAGGAAAAATATATGTCATGCATATTCTGTAGAGAAATATTGATGTGTAGTTCAAGTGCCTTTAATTGATGATTTTTGTTATTTTGATAGAGAGCAAAAATTGTATAAAACATATGTATGATAATTTTTGTGCAGTGATTGTTTACTGTGTAGAACATAGGAAAAATACCAAATCTATTGTTTGACACTTTTCATAGTACAAAGTATTTTCATGCTTAATTATTAACCATAGCTTGTCATTTTTGTGTAGGCTATTTTACTTATCCAAATGCCATGAAAATTTTATGGCAGTCTACTTAGAGTAGCACTATGCTACTGTAATTTTCTCAGATTTTTATGAGCACTAGAAATATATGTTGCTGTGTAGCCCTAGTTTAAAATGAAATAAAATAATCTTCTTTAATGCACGTTTAGTTAATAATGTTTGCTTTGGTGTATCTTTGAAGCATCTTAACTTGCTGTGGTGATTTGACATGTTAGTACAGTGGTTGTCGTAGTAGATAGTAGTACATGTTCTTGGTTGATGTTGACTACCTTGTAGACGAGCTTTGCTACTACTATGTTCAATAAAGTTAAACATGGTCATCTACATTTCATGCATCATGATCATTACATGTCATCTCTCCGATGCACCTATGCATTAGCACTTATACATCTGCATCATACAGGATCGCAGGAGGAGTTGCTAGTAGCAGTTCAGGAAGAGCAGACCGGGACAGATCCACAAGAAGTCTAGGCACAGGAGGTGCGGAGGAAGAGGAGCAAGGAGAGGACTTGCCGGAGTGCGTGGATCATCAAACTAGTTCGTTCGAACGAGGCAAGCCCCGGAGCATTCTAAGTCTCCTACTTTATAAAAGCAATTCTTTCTATATATTTGAGTTTATATATTGTTGCATTAAGTTGTAGGAGTTGATTGAAACCGTTGATGCATTTATTACTATCCTTGCCTACCTTATTACCTTTTACCCTGTTAGGTCAGGATCGAATAACTGCTTAGCCTTGCTTAGACCGGTAGCGATCGGTGATACACGGTCACCTACATTATAGGTGGTTACTGGAAGAGATTGGCTATGGAAAGAATGATATCCTAGAATTAACCATATGTGATGGAGAATTGGAGACCGGACGGAATAGTTGGAGGCAACCAGACAGGGTTTTGGGGTGCTGTTAGTTTCCGTCTGTGTCGATTAAGGACCGATCATTGCTCGTCCCTCTTGTCATGTTGAACACATGCCTCACATTTAATTTGGCGAATAAAGTACCTTTTCGATCATGAAGCTAGTGGCACTATTCGGGCCGGGATCTACACAGAAAAAAGCGTATTGGTCTTGATGGGGGGTATGACAGGCGCCAAGAGTGAGCCCAAGGGCAGGTGTGTGACGATTCTGGCGGTTAGGCGGTCCACGGTATCATGGCTCCAGATTATCCCGCGGCTACCTGAAAAGTGTCATTTGTGATCTAAGCTACCCTGGTAGGGGAAGCATGGTTTGTGTGAGGAATAAATCACCAGCTGGTTAGAAATCGATTCGAATCGCCATCGCTCCTGGATAGTGAGCACTTGACTCGAGCTACGGCATCGTAGTAATTACTATGGAACAATGATGGTTATCTGGATGATGTGAGTTATGCTAAGCTAAATTGGTAACTGGATGTTATTGGTTAATCATGTGATAGCTATAGTACAGGTGCTTACCTAGATGGGTAGGTCATAATAAAGATGATGCAAAGTACTTAAAATGGTTTATTCATGATAACTTATGCTTTCACAAAAGAGTCAGCTAGCCCACTAAAGAAAGCCTTGCATAATCCTTGGTGTTGTTTTATTTTGGTTTAAGGCGGGTAAGTCTAGCTGAGTACCTTCTCGTACTCAGGGCGTTGTTCCCATTGTTGTTGCAGATAGTCAAATGTACTATGGCTATTGCATTAACTGCCTGTATCCGGCGATGGGTGACAACTAGGACCAAGGGCAAATGGTCACTCCATATTTCTCATCTGATGCTTTTGTTGGAGATGACTACCTACTGGCACTGTATCTAAATCCAAAGTGTGTGTATGGCTTTAAAACTATTTGCTTCTGCTATTTCAGTTCGAACTTGGTATGTAATAACTTTATGTTCCAAACTCTGATGTATCAACTGCCATTGTGAACTTTATGTAATGTGTGATGGTACTTGCTAAACTTGTACGATCTTGGTTTGTATGTCGATTAGTTTGAAATCCTTCGTGGTTTCACGGACTACCGGGTTATACGGGTTTAAGTTTGCTAAATTATCTGCTTCGGCGGAAGATTTTCTTACTTAATCTCGTATAATTGGCCGGTTCTGTTACAGCGTGCTGCATCCAATGGGTATAGTTCGAGCCCCGGGCAATCCCGGAGGGATCGGGTCGGGGGTTCGTCGGTTGGGAACCTTTGATCCCGAGGCTTAACATAGCCATATGTTAGGATCTCGTCAGGAGCCCCTGAGCCCTTTGTGGCCTCACTTGGTCTGGTTTGTGATGGTGATGAAGGGTTAAATTCGATCTTCTGGTAACCAAACTTAGCTATGGCAGGGATGTCTTCCTCTGACTGGAGTATAGTGATGCCCTGTGTGGGGCCCTTTTCCCAGTGTGATGGGGGTGCTTGACCATCGGGGCTGAGCGACGGCGGTGCTGACCCCTTTTTTGACTTATGTTGCGCGAGTCTATGGTCTGAGCGAGGGTTCAATGAACTCATTTGGGAGTTGCCGACCTTGGCCCCGGAGGCACCCTCCTTTTTGATCTAGGCCTGTCGTGGGTCAGGTGATCGAGAGGGTCTGGGCTCTAGCTTGGGGCCATCTGATCACCCGGCTTGCCATGCCCTTCTAGGGGATACGGTAGCAGCCCCAATCCTCTTGGGATGGCCTTCTTGGGCTGACCTTCTGCAACCATAGGTCGAGGTGAGGGGAGCGCGCCAAGCTCAAATGGGGACCCTCGTTGGGTCCACTGCTCAGTGGCTATCGGCCCAACTCCAGGCAATTGGTTGGTTTTGGGGGCGAGCCGCCTGGGCGCCCGTTGATTGGGAGGCCATGTTTTCTCCATCTCAGGAGTTGGCGTAGCCCCAAGGCCATCATGGGGCCTCCTTGTTAGAGGGAAAGGCGGCATCTAGTTGCGCCTCACCTTCTGATGCCTTGTGTAGGCGGTTGATGGTGCTTGGGCTACCACGCATGTTGGAGGGGTTATGGCGTGCACTCTCGCGCCGTCCCACTTCGTCTAGGAGGTGGGACGTCGGGCCACATGGAGCGGATCTATCAAAGGAGGAGCCATGACACTTGGTGAGCGCCGATCCAGCCGGTGATGGCGGCCGGTGTGACCGAGGGGAGTCAGATCCCCTCAAGTACTGTGAGAAGACGTGCGTGAAATGGGCAGCATGCTTGGTGAAAAGTGGAGCATGGACTTGACTCGTTGTCAATGCCCTCCTAACTCTACCTTTTCTATGCGGTCGCCATCACGCAACTGCTCTGGGTGCGTTGCGGAGATTGAAGGGGCGTCTGGCCGGTACCTCAAGGCCCCTTTAGCTGTCGATGGCTGATCGGAAGGCCCGGAGCCGCTCACACTGCTTCGACTAGGGCTATAAAGGGGAGCCCCGTGGGCGTGGTTCCTTCAATCCCTCCTCTGGCTTCTTCTCTTCTTCATCTTAGATCCAACTCCTAGCGGCCATGGCGATGACAAAGTGCGACACCTCCCTCCAAGTGAGCCTTGGCCGCTCTGCCGAGCAATCGCTCCATCAGAGTGGAAGGATTCAAGTGAAGTAGTCGCCAGAATTACATGAGGTGGTGGGTGATGCTCCGTGGCATTGCACGGGAGGGCGGCTCTGAGGTGATCACCCATGGTGGGGTGCCTTGCTCGACCTCCTGTGCGTGCTGTGGGGTCTGTGGATTCTGCCTCATGTAGCATGGGCGGCTGCTAGCCTTCGTCGATCCTTGCTTATGGCGGTGAGGTCTGCGAACCATGTGCCCGCCTGAGGCCTCTCCATATTTTCATCTCTCGGAGGGCCTAGGCATGCAGTGGCACTGGCGATGCAGAGGGGGTCAAAGCGAGGCCCCGCCGACCTTCGTCTCGCAAGGCCGACCGCGCTTGCTTTCGAAGAAGGTCTAGGGAGGTTGGCTCCCCCAGGTTTGGCGGTCGACCCTCGCCCTCGATGTTCTCCCTCCTTTTCACGGAGGAGAGGAGATCACGGGGAAAGCAGTGTGCCAACTCCACATGGGGTCAAAGTGGTTTTTGCCACCGCATATTGTAATTGGATCATTCCCAATTAATGAATGAAATTACTTTTGTTTGTAATCTCATTGCTCACTAGTGATGCTCGAATACTTAGGTCCCTTGTTGGGATGGGCTATTACGACGATGGCCTCGGTGGCCAAGATTGCCACGCCCGTGCTGCTAGCGGGTGAGTCCGTGAGAACCCTAGGTTTACGGTCGTTCCATGCCCCGGTCATGTCCCCTAGAGGGGAGATCCTCAGCTTCCTGACCTAGAAACTCATTCGGTTCCTGAGCCCGTCTGTCGGTGCTCAAGGGCTTGCTTCCTCCCTCGGTTGGTCACCACAAGCGACTCGAGGTTGGTACTCAAACATCGCTCGATGGTCGACCGGTTTCGATTTTGAGCGCCCGGCTAAGGCCTCTGTTGTTTGACCATGAGCGTCCCTTGCACTTTTAGGTGCCTCGAGCGGCCTTGAAGCCTGGTGGGCTGACCTTTGAACCCTCAGCGATGCCCCTCTTGGGGGTCTCACGCTATCATGCTGCTGGGAGACACGATCCGACAAAGGATCAGGAACAGAGAGACAGACATAAATGAAATGAAATGAACGCAAGAGAAGTGAATGATGACGTAGCTGGTAACATGAGGGTCGGGGCCGTTTTGTTAGCGCTTGCTGATCTCTCTCCCGATCCTCTTGGCGCCCAACTCGCTCTGTCTGTCCTGACCCTGCTCTCTTGGGGGGCCTCCAGTCACAGCCTTCATTCATTCAGAAAAATGGAGGCAATAGTTGATTAGTTAGCTGTTCTTTTAACACATCCGAGCACCCTGCTAAGGGGCGCTCGGGAAGAGGAAAACAATAACGAGATAGAAAACAAGAAAGGTAGGGAGAACAAGACTTATCTTGATTTTTGTTGTTGTTGGGGTAGGCCGGCGAAGGAGGTCGGCAGGCATCTCTTGGCTGGGGAGGCCGAGCTACTAGGCGGATGGCCCGGTGATGGCCTTCCCTCATTGGGAAAGGAAGTAACTCGCCTCAATCGGGTTAGACCCTTCTAGGGGGCCAATCGCCAGGATGGAGGGGCCAGCCGAGCCATCGCTGCCGCCAAAAGCTTCAGGTGCCTCGCTGACGCTTGGTTGTTCGAGTGCCGCTGCCACCTTGGTTTCTTCCTCCACCGGCGCCTTTCCTGTGTCACGGCTATTAGTATTTCTTAACGTTCACAGAAGTTAATCAGCAAGCATATGGAACTGCATTGTAGCTTTCACCCAGAAGTATTCAGGGTATCGTATTTTCCACAGGGAATAGATGTATTTCTTCTAGCAAATTCATCCAAGGACAACACAAGGATAGCTGAAGAGGGTAGAGATGGATTCCTATGGCTTAGGGTCTAACGATAAATAAGCTCTACTATTACTTACTTACTTCGGGCACCAGCTTATACCTGGTCTTCCAGGCACCTCTGGCCTACGGCTCTACACCATATCCAAATGTGGGGGATTATGAAGGATGGATAGGGCTGTCACCAGCTGCTGCCTACCCCTCAACCGTAGGATAAGAGGCACATGAAGGTAGCCTCTAGCCTAGACACCACATCTACGCTATTGACTACTGCTCTAGTGTGTTAACAAGGGTTATCCATCTTTATCAGGGCCCTTCTACTAGAGCATTCGCCATAGGGATGGATGATGATCCCACAAATATAGTAAAAGTATAGCTTAACTACTCAATGACTTTATAACCAAAAGAACCACAAACACTTACTATGATACCCGTTGAGGTACAAAGCCGGAGTTCGCCGAGGTACAAGCGGGGGAAGGTTACCGACAAGTCCGACACTTCTTCCCTGAACTCTCCCTCACATCTCTCCCTACTAAGTTGCTAGAGCTAGCTGGGGCCTAAGCCCTTGGAGTAGTGTAGCTCTTGCTTTGCTCTTTCTTCTCTTGTGTGTTGATGGAATGAGGTCCTCCTTTTATAGATGGAGAGGAGGGGTGTATTCCTTGGAATATTCCCTGGATCCCCTCACATGGAAAGAGCAAAACCGCCTCCCCTGCATTGAATTTGCTGACATCCCCATCTGGACCGACCATGAGAAGGCGGTAAGAGGCAGCCTGTGAAGTTTGGGCCTCAACGGGGCCATTGGCGGTGCGGCTGCACCCCAATTGGGGCCTTTGGGCCCCCTCTTCAGTCGGTGATCTTCTTTGGACCTCTTAAGTGGGTCCACATGTGTGCCCGGCAAAGATTATGCGATTTGATTTGGGTTTAGCCTTATGCTCTTGCCGTTTGGGCCCTGTTTTGCCTGGTTGTGGGCCTCTCTCTTTTGGGCTTGTGTAGAATGGTATTTGTGCTTTGTTCTCTTGTACATTTTTAGCCCTTTTATGTGTTTTTCCATAAATACCCTCCTGCAAATGAATAAACACCAAAAACTCATGGAATTCGTTAGTTGTAAACCCTAATTCTAAGTTTGGTATTCGTATTGGTTTATTTTATGTGATATTTGGTAGTTAAAAATGTGAGTTAAGGACCGCCAACAACTCCCCCACACTTAGCCCTTTGCTCGTCCTCGAGTATAGTTAAGGACTAAGATGGGTCATCTCCTTGATACGACATTTGAGTACAAGTTATTCCAAGCTTCACCTGCACTTATGAACTTTTGAAGTGTCTACCACATTATCTTGGGTAATTGAATAATGGAACAACATTGATTCAAATCCCCTTGCATCAATCAGCTGAGAAACTTGGGTTTTCCTATGATTTTGAAAATGTAAACATAGCTTAGCTCCTCAAATGATTCTCTCAAATCGCTCATAAATTTGTTTGGTTCCTCACCAAGGCATATCATAGTGTTGCCTTCTTTCTTTCCTACCTCTAAAAAGCTTATATGGATCTTTGGGTAGGGAAAGATATGAAGGCATACTTACTCTACATCTTTTGTTGAGTCAAAGCTCAGATCTGAGGAGAAAGATGTCATACCCTTAGATCAAGAAGTGCAAGTGTGTGGATAAAATAATTTCTAAATCTATAATATACTCTTTTTGTATGAGTGATTTCTCTCTAGCTTTTTACTTTAAGACATGGCTATCATTTTTTCTTCTTTTTTTCTTTTTATGAGCCTTCATGTGCTCATTTTTTCAATACCTTGGGACCTTCATGTGTCCCTATTTTTTTTTCTTGGACCTTTATGTGTCCATTTTTTTCATACTTCTGCATAGCCCATGTCTCTTAAACCACATATTGTGACAGATCACTATGTTGTAAAACATCATATATTTTCCTAGCAAACATTTTTTTGTCTACTCCTAGTGTAGGAGCAGAGTTTTGGGTGGATGGAGGCATGTTTTAGCGTATTCCCAGTGTAGGAATAGCTTATGTATGTGGGTGTACGTGATCTTGATCTTGGGGGCATGAGAACTTTCTCAACAAGGGTCAACAAGGCTTGACAAAACTCAATGCAAAAATAATTAGCATAAATTTGGAGGCTTTAAGCTCTAAACACTAGATATGGTTTTGGTAGGAATTTGAACATCATTGAGGAGCATGCTATTTGAATTTTGCTTTTGTAAAATAAATCTCAAGTTCTTTGCATAAGAGAGCAAGGTTCATTTTCATCCTACTATATCACATATTCCAATTACTTAGATAACATGGGGTCCCTTTGATAGTTGTTCATAAGTTATAGGAGTATTAGCAAGGAATAAAGAGTATGCAAATTTAATCAAAGGATAGCATGGAGATTGAGCATCATTTGTTTTGTATTTTGAATTTGTTCAACATTAAGCTTTGAAATTCAGGAGAGTTGAGGGTTGAGTTGCACAAACCAACATTGTAGATGAAGGAGTTTTGGAGAATCAGAGGTGGTTTTGGGTAAACCAAAAGGTTCACCCAATCTTTCTCTGAAGCTTTCTGTCGTGTCCTTCTGCATGGTGTACCGTTCGCTGCTGTGCAACATGTTGGCGGGAGATCTCGATTGTGCGTTCGTTGTACTTGAGAGATCTCTCCCACACCTGCTTTATTTTCAACAAAGAAATAAAGAAAAGCAAAAACAAGCAAGGGCTCTACCCGCATGAACACCAGAGAGCCTACATTTTATTATCATATATATATATATTTTTATTATATTAATATATTATAGTGTACTAATTTATTATGTTTATTATTATAATTATAATTATATTTATTTTTATTTGTTCACCAGACCTTGAATACTCAAACAAGGCTAAGGGAAAATTGAAGTGTAATTCTAGCCTTGATTTATCTCCATAGATTATTACCTTCATTGTTTATGAGAGTAATACTCAAGGTTCATTAATCAAATTTTAACACCATGTCAAATTTTGATTAAAGCAGGCCATTTTAACCTAAACATCATGCTTAATTTAAAAGAGTCTATGGATGTACCATATATGTACCATATACGAATACACCCAAACCAGAGCATACGTCATAAACAAGAGAAGCATTAACCAAAATGAGCATGTTATTTTCACGTGGAGATAAATATGAGTGGAAGAGTTTGGTGAACATTTATTCACCTTTACATACCTGAGTGTTCTTACCAGCAGCGTAAGTGATGAAAGCTTGACACTGCAGCAGCAGTGGCTTGATCAAATGTGGTCCAACTCAGGCGAACAACAAGGCTAGGCCGTACACACGGTTAGTATGTATGGGCCTTGGTGGTAAGCAGCAAAGGTATGAAAGAGGAGAATCCTCCTCTCTCTTTTTCTCTTTTTTTTCTTTTTTTTCTCCCTTTTTTCTCTTCTCTTTTTCTCTTCCTTTTTTATAATATTTTTTTTGTTTTGTAGCAAGATAGAGCTATCATCATCATCGTCATCCTTATTTTTTTACCAGGACGGTCTTTGGTGTGAATGGAACATGTGGCGAAGCACCCTCCCCCACACTTGGACTTTTGTGTAAAAGTCAAGTGTGCAAAATCAGGGTTTCCTTTTTTAGCATGTTCATCACCAAAGATCATCAATGCATGTAGTAAATGTAGCTCTTATGTTCTCTAGCATCGTATGCCCCTTGTTCTTCTTAGTGTCGACCTGAAATGGTTAGCGACAAGAATACCCGAAGGTGCATACTAACTAGATAACATGATCTTGCTTTTATTGAAGGAGAAAGGTCATTTTATGATAATTATATATGTATATATATTTATGATAATCCGGGGTATCTCCCGTCAGTGCTTTATTTTATGGTAGCAAGCTCGACCGTGGGAACTTTCTTCTGCAGCTGTGAATGGTGGTATAGTTCCTAGCTTCACCACCAAAGATTTAGAATTAAAGTTCAAGCTGCAAGGTTAGTGCCATATTGCAACTATAGGATCTACAGTAATTGTGATAAACGAAGACATCTACAACCATTCTCTTAAAAAGTTTGTAAATGAGTGATGGGTAGTTGTCTTCCCCGTAGAAACAAGTGGTACTAAGCACAATGAACCCTAGAGACACCAAAAGTGAGCATGAAACATGAGGAGTCTCGAAAGAGAAACTTTCATGCTCAAAGGTGGAATCTTTCTCCTCAGTCTCTAGAGTTGGTGCTTTGGGCATGTCCATGGCAAAAAACCTTTTGTGTAGGATCCATAGTGATTCTCGATCTCTATCGAGAACAACGTTTGGATGCCAGAGGGACACAACTTGGGTTCGAGTGAGGGTGATGGTATATGTTCTGTTTCATAAGCAAGCTTAGGTGAAACGAACGGGGATATGAATTTTGCCTCCTCAAACGGGTAATGGTTGGGAAGATGCTCTGCCATGGGGCTTTCAGGGCAAGGGATAGGAGTGGTAGAGGCTGTTGTTCCAAACTTCTCATCAAGGCTCACATGGGAATGTTTTTCTTCGATTTTTTTTTTCAAACGGGTAGCCTATTAGAAGACCAAACTCGAGGATGGCAAAGATGTGGAAATCTAGGTGAACCTTGATTTCGTTAATCATGACTAGCATGGCCCTGGCGATCCCACAACACTAAAAAAATAGTCCCAAAGGACTTTTGAACAGTTTATTTGTCGGGACTAGCGGCATGTTACCCAAAAGGTTTTTTTGCTAGGAATTCTGACATGACACTAGTCTCAACTATGTGGTTGTGTAGGGCTTCTATGTTCGTTCCCCTTAACGAACAAGGTATGGTCGTGGAAGGTGAAAGAATCTAAATTGCTTCAGAAGAACGTTTCACTTCCATTAACCATTCCTTTGACGGTTCCATTCTGGGGGAAACTTCCCTTATGTTCTTTTCATGCCATGATAACTTCGAGGTATTGCCATAATCCTCGAATTTGATAGGGAGCTCCGAAGGATGAATTACACATTCCTTCGGTGTTCGTGGTTTGGGTGAGGGTTCATGAGTCAAACCTAGGGATGGTATGTGTTTGGTTTCGACCGATGAGGACTCCTGAACACTCGACATGACTTTCTCCTGGAGGGGTTTGGTTCTTATGACGGAAGAAGTGTGTCTGTCTATGAAGTTTTCAAGGAATTCTACTTGTTTCATCATAGGTTTGTGTGTGAAACGACCTCCGACAGTGATGTCTAGGCATAGGCCAGCATATATGTCAAGACCCGAACAAAAGAGACGTAAGATCATGCCAGCGGGTAGTGACAAGTCTAGGCCGGCATGTATTAACATTGAAAACCTGGCCCATGCTGTACCTATAGATTCCTTCTCATTCTGCTCGAAGTCAAGGATTACCCTTGGTAGAGAGCCGATACGGGACATGGGAAAAAATGCAAGACAAAACTTATCTTTAAGTTCATCCCAGTCCCCATTTGTACTTCCTATGGCAAATGTGTACCATTGTTTTGCCTCCCTATGAGGGAGAAAGGAAACAACTTCACCTTTATGTTTCTTGTGTCATGCCCAAGATGCTCAGGCATGAACACACTTCCTTGACTTCTAGCATGTGATGGCAGGGGTTTTTGTTATCATGGCCAGAGAAGGGTTGTGCCCAAACCAAAGCTTTTAAACTAGGGTGGAGTTCACTGCCAGATGAAAGGTTGGGTTTTGGTGGTGGCTCAGAGAACTCCCCCTTTGAAGTGTAATGGTTTGGAGTTGGTCTAGGCTTCATGATGAAAAAGATAAAATAAAACTATTTTGTTTTTATATGAATAAAGGATACAGATATGAGGATGAAATAGGTTCGAAGAAAATAGGATCTGTTCCCTGACAACGGCGCCAGAAAGCTTGTTGGTATTTTTTTAATGTTCACAGAAGTTAATCCACAAGCATTTGGAACTACGTTGTAGCTTTCACCTGGAAGTATTTAGGGTATCGTATTTTCCACAGGGAACGAAGGTATTTCTTCTAGCTAATTTGTCCAAGGACAACATAAGGATAGCTGAAGAGGGTAGAGGTGGATTCCTATGGCTTAGGGTCTAAGGATAGATAAGCTCTACTATTACTTGCTTACTTCAGGCACCGGCTTATACCTGGTCTGCCAGGCATCTCCGGCCTATGGCTCTACGCCGTATCCGAACATGGAGGATTACGAAGGACGGACAGGGTTGTCACCACCTACCACCTACCCCTCAATCGTGGGATATGAGGCAAACGAAGGTAGCCTCTAGCCTAGACACCATGTCTACGCTATCGACTACTACTCTAGTGTGTTAACAAGGGTTATCCGCCTTTATCAGGGCTCTTCTACTAGAGCATCTGCCATGGGGACAGACGATGATCCTGTAAACAAATAAAAGTATAGCTTAATTACTAAAACACTTTATAACCAAAAGAACCACAAACACTTACTAAGATACCCGTTGAGGTACAAAGCCAAAGTTCACCGAGGTACAAGCGGGGGAAGGTTACCGACAAGTTCGACACTTCTTCCCCGAACTCTCCCTCACATCTCTCCCTACTAAGATGCTTGAGCTAGCTAGGGCCTAAGCCCATGGAGTGGAGATGCTCTTGCTCTTGCTTTGCTCTTTCTTCTCTTGTTTGTTGATGGAATGAGGGGAGAGAGGTCCTCCTTTTATAGGTGGAGAGGAGGGGTGTATTCCTTGGAATATTCCCTGGATTCCTTCACATTTAAAGAGCAAAATCGACTCCCCCGCATTGAATTTGCCAACATCCCCACCTAGACCGATCATGGGAAGGCGGTAAGAGGCAGCCTGTGATGTTTTGGCCCGAACAGGGCCATTGGCGGTGCGGCCACACCCCAATTGGGGCCTTTGGGCCCCATCTTCGGTCGGTGATCTTCTTTGGACCTCTTGAGTGGGTCCACATGTGGGGGGTATGGCCCCGGATACCCACGACAGCCTACAAGGGTTGTGCTCCCAGGGGTGGTCTAGCCCACAAGACGAAGGCTTATAGTGCACGGTACTGCTTGGCGTGTACCGCAAGGCATCAATGGTGATATCATCAAGATACTACGAGATCTATTAGGATACGTTCGATCCCATGATTCATGTAATCTGTTATTACTTACCGGTTATCTCCTAGATCTAACCGACTTGTAACCCTACCCCCTAGACTATATAAGGCGTTCAGGGACCTCCTCAAAACACATGTAATATCATACGATCGCCAATACAAAGTAACAGACCATAGGAGTAGGGTATTATGTCGTGTTGATGGCCCAAACCTATCTAACTCTTGTGTCTCTGTTGCCTTCTTGTTCTTGATTATGCGCACCTCTGCCGATCAATCTACCTTCGTGGGATACCCCTTGGAGGACTGCCGAGCATCTTTTGTCGATAGTTGGCATGCTAGGAAGGGGCGTGCATGCTGTTTCCATGATGAACAAGATGGTACATTTTGCAGGCTCTTCGTCCTCCCCAAAGCTCGGCCAGATCTTCACGGTTGGATCAATCTCCTAGGTCATCAATGCTGACAGAGATGGAGAGAACATCGAGCCGACGTAGATCAATTCTACACCGACCACACCAACAACTGCAGCAGCAGATCCAATCTCGGAACCGCTTTCGAGGTCATCTTCACCAACAACCCACTGTCTGCTCCCCCGCTACTCGAGGAAGCAGTTCAGCAACGACGATCTGATCGCATCCATCGATCAGGTTGGCCAGAAGGTCACCGACTGCCTCTCCATCGTGGAATCGGCTCTGACTACTCTAGTTTAGCGCCAACCAGCCTCTGATTCCTATCTATCGGAGGCCGATCATGGAACTCTAGGGGTTACGACTGCCATCTATCAAGATGCCCTAAGGGGCAAATTCGCTGACCAAGTGGGAGACATCTGTCATCTCGCCGACCTGATCGCCGACCAGCTCTCGCCGACTGTCAATATGCTGCACATCGGCTGACGCCCCAAAGCATCCCTCCACACCATCCTAGAGGAGAATCCAGACTCTGAGTCCTTGGGCTCTACAGAGACTGTCGCTGAAACTACCACCGTCCAACCTTCTTTCTCGCCCTTCCGAGGAGGTGGGATTTTTAATGTCAGCGTCGATAGCTCTCCACGGGATGGAGAAACCGATGAGGACCACGCTGCTTGTGTCAACAGGAATGCCAACCGTGCATAGCACCGAGCGAATGAGGCTGCCATTGTGTTAGCTGAGGCTGCTCGCAATGAAGAATAGCTCAACATGCAAGGGAGGCCATGATCACTCCACCACAACCTCGATGATGAATTCGTCCATGTCGACGACCACGACGTCTACAAGACCCCAAGTGCCAACTTGGCCGTGGCCGCTAATGATCTTGCTCGGCTCGAGCAAATGCCAAAGGTCACCAAGGTAGCTGTAATGCTTGAAGCTGCACACTGCCAGGTCAACGAGATCTGCTAGGATCAGAGACCTTCCTACTCGACAAGCTTGATTTGCTGATCCGCCACACCAAGATCCAATCGCTGCCCTAGCAGAAGCCGTTTCACTGACCAATAGCGTGATGATGGACAACCCCTCTCGGGGGAGCTAGGGGGAATCGCATCGACTACCCTCGCCAACACAACCAAGAAGTGGATCAAGATGTTTGAGCACACATCAACAACCTCCGAGATGCATGACATCACATTGACGGATGCCGTTTCTCTCATCATGAAGAGGAAGTACACTGGCGTCAAGAATACGAGCAAGAGTTCAGTAACCCAGATGCAGCCCTCTAGCAACTTAACGCTGGCAACACCATAGATCATGACAGTGATGATCTCGAAGGGCCCTAAGCATTCACGAGGGCACTCCAAACATTCCAGTGGCCCTGTAGTTTCAAAATCACCGGGGTCAAGCCCTACGAGGGGTGGATGAACCCCACACAATGGCTACAAGCTTATTCCACTGTTGTGCGCACCATCGGGGGAGATACCAATGTCATGGCAAACTATCTTCCAGTCATGCTCACACCAACCACAATGAACTAGCTCACGAGCCTCACCCTAGATTCCATCGGATCTTGGGAAAAGCTAAAGAAGGTTTTCACCGACAACTACATGGCTACATGTACTCGGCCGGGCACCAAGCATGATCTAAATCACATCTATCAGAAACTAGCTGAGTTCCTCCATAGCTACATCAGACGTTTTTACAAGATGAGGAATTCTATTCCCAACTTCATGGAAGCAGAAGTCATCACCGTCTTTGTCCGAGGACTCCATCACCGCGACCTCCACTCCAAATTCAATCGCAAGCCACCAATGGGGATTGGCGAGATGATCACGACTACCGATCAGTACGCCGACACTAAAGAGGCTGAAGTTCGCTTCAACGAGGATGTGGGCACTCATCACGCAACTCACCGCAGCGACGAGCACCCCAACAAATGATGCCACAGTGACCGCTGCCACGATGACCACAGACACCATCAGGATAGTGGCCGTGATCGGTTGGAAGGGTCCAGAGCTGGTCAATATCACCGCCGCCGACCAGACCACATCATCGCCGCTGCTGACGAACGTCGCACCAAGCGCAACTACGATGAGCAGTACAATAAAATCCTCGAAGGCCCATGCCTCCTTCACAAGAACAGCAAGCATAAGATGAAGGACTGCGTTGGCTTGGCTAAGGAGTTCTAGGCCAAAAAGAAGGACGACGACAATGATGACAAAGCCAGAGGTCGCCGACCACCTAGGAACAACAACAATGCCTTCTAGGATCACGACAAGGTGGTCACCACTATCTTTGGGGGCCTCGTCGCCGCCGAGAGCAGAAGAGATCAAAAGCTCACCGCGCGTCGGGTGCTCGCCGTGAACACAAAAGACGCCATCCCATCCCTAGCTATTGCCCCTGATCTGAGGTCCCTATCACCTTCAGCAGGGCCGACCAGTGGGTGGACATCCCTTACATAGGGTGTTTCCCCCTCGTCCTCGATGGCACCGTCAAGAAAGTACTCTTTAGGAAAGTACTCATCGACGGTGGAAGCGCTCTGAACCTCCTCTTCGCCGAAGCCTAGAAGGAGCTCGACCTTGGAATAGAAGACCTCACTCCCTCTGACTCCTCCTTCTGGGAGGTGGTACCTGGCAGGGCATCCAAACCGCTTGGAGAGATCACCCTCCCGGTGCAATTCGGCATGGCTAGCAACTTCCTTGTCGAGCATATCAACTTATACATCGCCAACTTCAACACCGCCTACCACGCCATACTTGGTCGGCCAGCTCTAGCCAAGTTCATGGCCATACTGCACTATGCCTATCTGGTACTGAAGATGCCTTCGCCTGCAGGAGTTCTAGCTCTGCGGGCCAACCTCTCCATCGCCTACGCCTGTGAGATAGAGAGTCTCGCTCTCGCCGAAGCCACCGACCTCTCCATCTAGATGGCTAGCGTGGTCACCGATGCCAAGACGGTGCCCACCGATGACCTGGTGATCCCAGCGCTGGAGCCTCCACGTGCCTCCACCAAGTCCAAGGAAATGAAGGAGGTCGGCCTTGGCCTCGATGACCCCACCAAGGCCATCAAGATTGGGGCTCATCTTGACCCCAAATAGGAAAGCGCGCTCGTCTCCTTCCCATGTGCCAACACCAATGTGTTTGCTTGGAAACCTACAGACATGCTGGGGGTACCATAGGAGAAGATCGAGCACTCCTTGAATGTCTCGCCGACCGCCAAGCTAATCAAGCAGAAACTCCGACGATTCATGCTAGACAAGAAGGAGGCTATTAGGGTAGAAATAAAATGGCTCCTAATAGCTGGATTTATTAAAGAAGTGTATCATCCTAAGTGGCTAGCAAATCTAGTTCTTGTTTAAAAAAAGAATAAAGAATGGAGAATGTGCGTTGATTACACTGATCTCAACAAACACTGCCCTAAAGACCCCTTTGGTCTACCTCGGATAGACGAGGTTGTAGACTCCACCACTGGCTACGAACTCCTCTCCTTCCTCAACTATTACTCTAGCTATCACTAGATATCTCTCAAAGAGGACGACCAGATCAAAACGTCGTTCATCATGACTTTCGGTGCGAATTGCTACACCGCCATGTCCTTCGGACTCAAAAATGCTAGGGTGACCTACCAAAGGGCCATCTAGATGGGCCTCGACCAACAGATAGGCCGCAACATCAAAGCTTACATCGACAATGTGGTCGTCAAATCCAAAACCGTCGACAATCTCATCGCCGACCTCGAAGAAACGTTTGCCAACCTAAAAAGATACAGATGGAAGTTGAACCCTTGAAAGTGCATCTTTGGAGTTCCATCCGGCATACTCCTAGGCTACATCGTCAGCGCCCATGGTATCGAACCCAACCCAGACAAGGTCTCCGCCATCACCAACATGAAACGGCCAACCTGCGTAAAGGATATACAGAAGCTCGCAGGGTGCATGGCTGCTCTCAGCCACTCTATATCGTGCCTCAGTGAAAAGGGACTACCGTTTTTGAAACTACTCAAGGCCTCCAAGCACTTCTCCTAGTTAGAGGAGGCTGATACGGCCTTCGAGCATCTCAAGTTGTTCCTAACGAAGCCTCCGATCATGACGACGCCTCAACCAAATGAAACCCTATTGATCTACATCACCACCACCTCTCGCATCGTTAGCACAGCTATCGTTGTTGAGCACGAGGAAGCTGAGCACGCCTATAAGGTGCAACGTCTGGTCTACTTCATTAGTGAGGTTCTTAATGAGTCCAAAACTCGTTACCCTCCGGTCTAGAAGCTATTATACGCCATCCTGGTCACATCGTGCAAGCTCCGCCATTACTTTGAGTACTACAAGATCACCATGGTCATCGAGTTCCCTCTGGGGGACATTCTCCATAACAAAGAGGCCAATGGCCTCATCATCAAGTGGGCAATCGAGCTCGGCACTTACTCCATAGAATTCAGAAGCAAACCTACCATTAAGTCGCAGGCGCTGGCTGACTTTGTCGCTGAGTGGACCGAGATCCCAGAGCCCATCCCCGCTACTTGCCCTGAGCACTGGTTAATGTAATTTGACAGCGCCCTCAACATCAATGGTGCTGGTGCTGGCATTTTGTTCATCACTCCAACTAAGGACAAGCTCCGTTATGTTCTCCGAATTCATTTTTCAGCCTCCAACAATGCCGCGGAGTATGAAGCATGTCTCCACGGACTTCGTATAGCCATCGAGCTTGGCGTCCAATGCCTCATGGTATACAGAGATTCTACGCTAGTCATCAACCAAGTCAATAAAGATTGGTCCTGCTACAACGAGAAGATGGACGCATACTGCACCGAGATCAGGAAACTCAAAGGAAAGTTCTACGGTATCGAATACCACCACGTGGTACGAGATCAAAATCAGCTCACCAATCACCTATCTATGATAGGTTCTTCTCGCGCTATGATTCTGCGCGGGGTTTTCGTTCAAGACCTCTTTACGCCATCTATCAAGGAAGAGAAGGAAGTTCAAGAAATCCCCCCGTCGAGCAGCTGGTACTTGTAGTACCTTCGCCGGCCGTAGATTGGAGGAAATAGTTCATCAAGTACCTCAGCAGCATCGATGTACTCGCCGATAAGACCAAGACTGAAGGCCTCATCCATTGCAACAAGCATTACGTGCTAGTAGACGGGAACTTGATGTGGAAAAGTGCCAAGGAAGGGATACTACAGAAATGCATTACCCAAGAAGAGGGAGTGAAACTACTTTTTGAAATTCACTCTGGCTCCAGTGGCAATCATGCGGCCTCCAGAAACCTAGTCAGCAAAGCTTTCTGAGCTAGTTTTTACTGGCCCACGGCCATCTTCGATGCAGAAGACCTTGTTCGATGTTGTGAAGGATGTGAATTTTTTGCCAAGCAAATACACGTGCTGGCGCAAAAATTGTAGACCATCCCAGCTTCTTGGCCTTTTGCATGCTGGGGACTAGACATTTTCGGTCCCTTCAAGCCCACGCCAGGCAGTTTTCAGTATGTATACGTCGCCATCGACAAGTTCTCCAAGTGGATTGAGTACAAGCCGCTGGTTTCGGCTACTACAAAGAAGACAGTCAAGCTCTTCGAAGATATCATCCATTGATTTGGTCTCCCAAACAACATTATCACTGACCTTGGAACTACATTCACTGGCCACCATTTTTGGGACTTCTACAAAGACCGATGCATCTCCATCAAATACGTCTCTATTGCCCATCCTAGAGCCAATGGCCAGGTCGAACGGGTGAACGACATGATCCTCGATGCCCTAAAAAAGAGACTATACCAGAAAGAGGAAAAGCATCCAGGCAGATGGCTCAAAGAGCTCCCAGCTGTGGTCTGGGTTCTGTGCACTCAAGCTAGTCGCAACACCGGTGTGTCTCCATATTTTTTGGTCTATGGCTCAGAAGCCATACTTCCGGCGGACATTGCCTTTCGAGCACCCAGAGTAGAGCATTACAATGAAGAGCAAGCCGCAGCTGTTCGGACATAGGATGTCGACAGGGTAGAAGAAGAACGCCTGATCACTTGCATCCGCATAGTCAAGTACCTAGAAGGCTTGCGAAGATACTAGAATCGCAACATCAAAGGTCATTCATTTACGATCGGCGACCTCGTTCTCCATCGAAAGCAGAAAACCAAAGGGATGCACAAGCTCTCCTCCCCCTGGGAAAGGCCTTACATGGTCAAAGATGTTACCCGACCAGGGTCTTGCCGACTATGTGAGTTGGATGGAATCAATATCCCTAATTCGTGACACATCGAGCACCTTATACGTTTCTATCCTTGAAACACTCTAGATATGTACTCTCCACTCCATAATGAATGAAGCTTTTGTCGCCATAATTTGTCTCCATTATTTCTCCACTCTGGTTTAATCCTCATTTGCGATCGCTAGCTCTATGCTAATCCTCAATAAACTCCGACAATTATACGTGATCTCCATAAACGTTTCTCCCCACTTCTCCATACTAAAATATCTTTAAGATATTTCGCCAACCATCGAGCAGCACACATTCTGCACTGTGTTCTTTGGAGAAAACCCAGTCTCTGATCTCTCCCTATACATGCTATGGGCTCCACGCTCTATGTTATGGGTGGTCGGCTATGGTTCCTTGGTCACATCTGTTCCTCCTAGACATGCACGGGCTCCAGCACTCGACGTTATGGAATACGGGCTAGCTAAGGCCATGAGCTCAGTGACAAACTAACTGCTCGAACGCTACTTATACCACGTATAAACGTGTTAGGGTTAACAACAAGTTTGTTTTTCACCAAAAGTGCTTGCCAGTCGCATAAACACACATATGATGTCTACATGCAACATTTATACAAATACATAAATGTTTGCTTATGCCCTCATAGATTTAACCCTCCTCTCCAGCTGTCCCGTACAGGCCTCTCTCCACTTAGGTCATTGAGCTTGGCCCTCACCATCTACCTCACCGAATAGATCGACATCGTCGGCCAGCCTCTTCGCCGCGTCCTCCAGCTCATCTTCTAGCTGCTCTTGCTTCGTCGCACCCGTCCTTCGAGCGAATCCGGCCCCTATCGCTCAAAGATCGATGGTAGGGTAGTGAGACTGGACCACCACCAGGGCATATGTCATGATGGAGATAGTGGCGTCTCAGTTGAAACTCTTGAAGTTCTCCCACGCCGCCTTGCACCTATCGATGATGGCATCCAGATGTGGTGGCCTATCATCCGGTTGAGGAGCTACCTCCATGTCGATACAGTCGAGCACCAGCTTGACTTTGGCCACCACGGTGTCGAGTTTTCCCCTCTGGGTTCGTGCCTCTAGCTCCAACACATCGAACTGCACCCTAGTCCTTCAACGATATTCTGCAGAAGCCAAAGGGATTCGTCACATGAAGAAATCATTTCAGCAACAACTCCGACCACGAACCACTCACCTTCTAGATCCTCGGCCAGTTTCTCCACTTGCCCAGACACCCTCGCCTTCTCCTCTTGGAGTTGACCGATGACCTGATGCAACTGGCTGAGCTCTACATCTTGCTGTACAAATGTGACGATCATCAGCAACATCAAGATTGTTCGGCAATGTAGAACAAACTCACCGATCTTCAATACCTTTCTTCTGGTTAAAGACGCTCTTTAGTTGCTCAGACTTGCTCTTCAACTGCTCGGAGACGCTTCTCAACTGCTTAGAGGTGTGCTCTAGCAGCTTGGAGATGGTCTTCAGCTGCTTGGATAGGGCACCCTTTTGGTACTCCAGGTCCCTCACGTTTGATTCAGCAAGATCTCTTTCATGCTGGGCCCTCTATACAATTTTCTCCATCAGTTTCATTGCCTCCTTCAGCTTCGCATTCTCCTCGATGAGGGGCTCCATCCTCTTGATCAGCTGCTACCAGTGTACGACAGTTCACGCTATGCCCTGCAAAGAACAAAGACTATAAAGGACATATTCTCCAATGCCAAAAATGGACATCACCGACGCAATACAAACTTCAATTTGCTTCATGGCTATGGAAAGGGTGGACCATAGCCTCTTCACCTCCCTGGCGGTATCCTCCTCCTCCACGACCACAACTTTGTCCCCCTGCTTATGGAGGATGCGGATGGCTTGAGGTCGTGATTCTTCACGCTTAATCTCCTTGACCTCGTCCTCTTCCTCCACAGCTGGTGGCGCTCCCTAGGGGCTCGGTGGCCGCACAAAGCGATCGACCACGCCCCGCGGCATCTTCTGGCGTGACGCTTGCTCCTCCGATGCTACCAGCCTCTGCATCCTAGATTCCGGCACGACGTTGATAGCTCTTGCCTTCACCTTTGAAGACTCAGCGACTCTCACCGTTGCTCCTGGCGTATCCGCCGACCCGCCCGCCATCGTCGCCAACCGCTCTCCGCTTTCAACTCCACCAGCAGCGGTGGTCGACTCCTCTGCAAACCACCGAGTGCCCGGGGACTCTGGGATGGAGTCCGCCGGCATGGTCTCTGCACCAGGAATAGCCCCTGGCTGCTCGCCAGTCTGGACAAAAGGATTTGGATCCTCCGTGTGCCTCGTTCTACAGAAGATTGGCTCATCGATCACCGCAACTATAAAGATCGGACAACAACCGACTACAAGATAGGGATACTTACACATCAACTTTCTGATAGATGGTTCTAAACCGGTGCTGCCTCCCCAAGCACCCAGGCACTGCTCTGGGGTCAACCCGTGTGTCCTAGGCTGGAGGTCTTGCGGCCCCTGCCATCGGTGCCTCGTCCGCCTGCTGGTCGGGGACTCCTTCCCCTCCCTTCGATTGTGTCTCCGTGCGCGTGTTGCGCGATGAGTCTTTAGCGCTCGGAGGGGAAGCTGCCGGAACCTCATCGTCATCCGACCACTCGGATATCGCCGTGCTCTGCATCCAAGTGGTCGGATCGCCACCAAGCGAGATACCGCCTAGCTTGCGGGGAGCTACATCTGCCGTTCTCCTCTTCTTTCGGGCTGACTCATCTGTCGCCGCCATTTTCCCCTGAACTTTCTCCAATATGAGGGGGAACTCTCCTTCCGACCAGCACCTACACCTCCAGATTCGGACGAGGTGCTGACGGCACCTTCCTCCAGCTGAGTGGTTGGCCTAGCATCCACTGCCTTCGGCTAATCGCTCCTTGGCATGCTCGAGAAGTACGCCTTCCTTTCCTGCAAATGGATCTTTCCATGAGCAAATCAGTACACTACTCGACACCAGCATGGGATAAAGTCACCAGGAACAATAGTCGAGGTTTTTACCTAAGGAGGTGGGTTCATGTTGTTGAAGGCTCTCAGCTGCCCTTGTATGCTAAACAACGCGTTTGGAGTGAATAGCTCTGTGGCCCAGCGTAGCACAACCTCCTTCATCAATCTCTCTGTCCTCTCTCGGTTGCCATCAGTGTCTCCCTTGAAGTCAAAGCCCAGATGAGCCCTCTCGTTGCTGGGCTGTACGTGGCGCACTATGAAACTCATCACCACCACTACTCCATTCATCTTCATACACCTTATTAGCCCGAGGAGCTCCTTCACTTGCTCCATATCAGCACTGGTCAGCTTCTCTGACCAGCTCCTCTGGTTCGCCAGAATTTGGTCATTGTCACATCGGATGGTAGGATGGCTCTGCTTCATGTAAAACCACCTGGCATTCCACCCCTTCAGCAAGGTATTTAGTGGCACCATAATGTACTCGCCCGCCATCCTATCATGGAGTTGCAGATACACACCGCCGACCACTTTGGAACCGCCCCGCCCTTCTTCTTTAGCCAGAACAGGTGTCGGAAAAGATTGAAGTGGGGAAGAATGCCAAGATACGCCTCGTAGAAATGGATAAACACAACAATGTGCAAGATCGTGTTTAGATGCAGATTGCACAGGCTCACTCCCCAATACACCAACAGATCCCACAAGAAAGGATGCACCGGAAGTCCTAATCCACGCTAGAAATAATCTTCAAATACTATGACTTCGTCGGTGTGTGGCATCGGATAGGGCTCACCGTCGGCCAGACACCATCCGGCGGTGACTCGGTCAGGAAGGACGCCCGCCTCCACCATCTCGTTGAGCTCTGTCTCCCCCATGAGTGACGACACCCATTCCTTGTCATGGCTCATCGCGGTGGCCGCCTTCTTTGGGTTACCACCTCCCCTCTTCAGCGCCATCCCTCAGATCTAGATCAAAACTGTTTCCTTTGCGCAAGCTTTCTAGCCCTAGCGGTGGAGTGCGTGTGAGTGTGAATCGGGAAGCACGAGGGCTGAGGAGGATGATGAAGTGGCAAAGTGGCAAAGGTGGGAGTGCGGAGTGCGGCGATGCAGTTATAAAGACGCCCTCTCCGCTTTTCACATTCAAGGGTTTTTGGGAAATCGCACCATGATTTGTGCCTTTTTGAATTCCCCGAAGCAGCATGGTGGGCCGTTATCTGGGCTTTCGCACAACTGCAAATTTATATCACCCATTTTTCGATGCAACTTGGAACTGCACACCGAATATTCGTCGACTTCTCCGCAATACCATCAAGGCTCAGTAATTTCTATTGTATAGCCATTACTCTGGCTTTTTCTCCATGATTTGATTCATCTGAGATTTTCACTTGTGGCTCGAGGACTACGTCATCTAAGATTTTCACTTGTGGCTCGGGGACTATTCCACCATACTGGGGACTTTCTTCTGGTTACTGTTGTTTCTGACCCCTGGCACCACGTGACCACATCACCTACAGTCAGGCTCGGGGACTAAGTGGGCACACTTCACCTTGTGGTGAATGTGCGTTTTTCATTTTAGGGCTCCGGTTGGGGACTGGTTGCCTGCTCGGCTGGTCTTCTGCCTTTCTTCTACTTTCTGGACCCTGGCATCATGTGACTACATCACCTACTATCAGGCTTAGGGACTAAGTGGGCACACTTCACATTACGGTGAGTGTGTTTTCTCTAATATGGAAGACTCCATGCCTCCTAAAGTTGAAGACGATTATCTCCCTTTCTTGTGGTCGGACTCTAAGTGGGCACACTTGGTTCACAGCGAGAAATTTTTTGATTTTGAACTTGAGCTCCTTACTTCCTTATGGCAAGCCTTACTTGGGATACTCTGCTCGGTGACGGTTCACAACTGCTCGATGACTCATTAGGGTGGTCAGACTATGAGTTTGGTTGCTCAGCTTTGTTCACACTTGCTCGGACAAGCTCAAGACGGCGTTGCACATCGGATACAAGGCGCTCGGGGACTAGCTATGGGGGGTACGACCCCGGATACCCATGGCAGACTACATGGGCTATGCTCCTAGGGGTGGTCCAGCCCACAAGATGAAGGCTTATGGTGCACGGTACTGCTCGGCGTGTACCATAAGGCATCAAGGACGATATCCTCAAGATACTACGAGATCTGTTAGGATACGAACGATCCCATGATTCATGAAATCTGTTATTACTTACCGATTATCTCCTAGATTTAACCGACTTGTAACCCTGCCCCCTAGACTATATAAGGCGGGCAGGGACCCCCTCAAAACACACAATATCATACGATCGCTAATACAAACCAACAGACCACAGGAGTAGGGTATTACGTCATGCTGACAGCCCGAACCTGTCTAACTCTTGTGTCTCTATTGCCTTCTTATTCTTGATTATGTGCACCTCTGCCAATCAATCTACCTTCGTGGGATACCCCTCGAAGGACTGTCGAGCATCTCTTGTCGACACCGCGTGTGTGTCCAACAAAGATTATGCGATTTGATTTGGGTTTAGCCTTGTGCTCTTCTCGTTTGGGCCCTGTTTTGCCTGGTTGTGGGCCTCTCTCTTTTGCGCTTGTGTAGAATGGTATCTGTACTTTGTTCTCTTGCCAATTTTTAGCTCTTTTATGTGTTTTTCCATAAATACCCTCTTGCAAATGAATAAACACCAAAACTCATGTAATTAGTTAGTTATTGTAGGCTTGCTCGAAGCTACCCTCGACGGTGATGACCCTGTTGGGGCCTGGCATTTTTAGCTTTTGGTAGGTGTAGTTGGGGATGGCCATGAACATGGAGAAGCATGGCTAATCGAGGATAGTGTGGTAGAAGCCAGGGAAGTCCACCACTTTGAAGGTGAGCGGCTCCTTCCGGAAGTTGTCCGGCCGGCTAAAGGTGACATTGAGCCGAATGCGCCCGAGGGGCACTGTAACACCTCGGGTGTTTAAAATACTAAAACCTGACATGTCATCATATGCATTGCAAAGCATTTGGCATTTGGTGAAAACTTTGAGATGCATACACTAAAACAAGTTTATATTCATGTGGTATGTGTTGAATTGTATTAGTTGACTCTAGTTCAAAGTTTGTTTGGATTTTGAATTTTTCGAGAAAACCCCGCTTTTCAGCATTTAAATCCTACCCTAAAAATCCATTTCAAAATCTAGACCGAATTAGGAGATGGTTATCGAAGCAAAGTAGTAGAGCTTTCGATTTTGAACAACTTTTGTTTTTGGAGATTTTTGAGTTGTTATAAAAATTTGAGAGTAAATTGTGAATTTTGGCGTATGGCAATTTTGTAATTTCTGCGAACAGTGTTCACCGCCTAAGCTACATTGCCGTCGGACCTTCTTCGGTGTTCCAGGCGTGTCGTGGCCATCCTTGATGTCGCGCTGGCATGGAAACGGCTCCGTCGTGGCTTCCTTGAGCTTCTGCGCCGCGCTATAAGTACCAAGACGTCGCCATCGCTGCGTTTTCTTTTTTCCTTTGTTTTCACCACGGCCGTTGTCATCGCTCCATCAAGCTCGCGATCGTCTCCCCCTGCTGTTGTTGCCATCTCGGTAAAGGCCATCCTAGTTCCGTCTTTTCCTTGCGAATCCAAATTACTATCATTGGTCGCTCGAAATTGCCGAGAACTCATTGTCCACGTTTTTTTTTCTTCCTCGAGGTCAAGAACTTCACCGCTGCGGGCGTGTCATCATCGTGGCGAGTCCTTCGGTGAGCCATTGTCCGTAATCGTGATACTTACGGCTTCGCTTTTCGCGTCTGTAGTCCTTAGTCGTGTTGTTTACTCATTTTGATCATCGTAGCGCGGTTCTCCTCACCGACGATCTTTGCTCGCGTAGTTCACCGTAGTGGTTTCGGATAGTTCACCGTAGTGGTCGGATAGTTCACCGTAGTGGTCGGATGGTTCACCGTAGTGGTCGGATAGTTCACCGTAGTGGTCGGATGGTTCACCATAGTGGTCGGATAGTTCACCATAGTGGTCGGAGAGTTCACCAAAGTGATCGGTGCTGGTGTGGTCACATCGATTCTGAATATGGTTTGGTTAGTTTGGTTTGTAATCAGATTACGAAGGAAAATTGTATCCAATTTATTAATTTTGCATCCATCATCGAGCATCATGTTTCATATTCCGCATCATGTTAAACATGGCAATGTTACTACGTGTAGTAAACGAAGGTGAACACGTGGTAGTTAATCAAGTTGCGGAGGAGGTTGATCTGTCTGTTGAGGTCGGATCGAAGACTTGTGAACGTCGCAGAGCCGAATTTTCCGTCAACGAAGGCAAGCCCGGATGCATACAACCCTACCTTATGTTTTACAAATTAATTTCGCTTTTTTGCTTTCCACATCGCATTAAGTGATTAAGAGTTAAGTAAGAGCCTAATTGGTGCATTACCACCCTTGTTATTCCATATTTACCATATTACCAGTTTTTGAACTCAGATATGCCTAGTTTTGCTTTGCTTAGCTATGCGTGAGAACGATGAAGTCGGTGACTACCGCCACCGCAAGTTTTAAATGGAACATTGGTTAATTATGTTAGCATGTGATATGGGAATGTGGAGTAATAAATCTAGACCCAAGTGGACTCGGTGTGTGTGAGCCACAAGACATGGAGGTCTTGTGAGCGGGATCTTTCCACTGTGTCGATTAAGGCACGTCCGTTGTTGAATTGCATGAGGTGAGAATTTGTAGTACTAACCACATACTCCGGTAAGCCTGAACTTGGCAATTCTATTACGAGAATGGCTACTCGCGCACTGGGAGTGGAGAGATGGCGGGAATAGCGTGTACCCACGTGGCAATGGGCTGGATTAGTGGAGTACTGTATTCTCGGGTGGCGCAGACCCGTTCTTGTTTTAGAGGATCCGAGAATAGGTTGGTATATGTAGGTCAGGGACCTGCATATGTCGTGTGGTCTTGAATCCACAGCTGGGTTTACAATCGGTTCGAATCGTCGTTGCTCCTCGGTTATGGAGACTCAACTCACTGTTCATCATCGTAGAAATTAATAACTGGAACTTGGGAATGGTTGTTGAAGGTGTTGGATATGAAGTTTCATGATCTCATTACGGATCGTGTCATCTTTGTATATGATTTTATGAAGTTTTAAATCGTTGAAATAAAGAATTTTGTTAAAGAGCTTTTACGCAAAATAACTTTGATTATTGCTAAAACCATACCTTGAATCCCTGAGCCTGCATTCCTGAGTTATCAGTTCTTATTTCGGTTAAGTCTTGTTGAGTACTTTTGTACTCAGGGTTCGTTGACCCTTGTTGCAGGTGAGCCTCATGAGCAGATCTGTTTTGGATCGTGCTGCATGACTATCGTTCGTTCTGATGATGAGAAGTAAATGTGTGGCCCTTGGGCAGGGCAGCTTTTGTTGTGTGTTTTGTAATATATTATAATGCCACTCCACTACTTTGGTTTGTATTAATATCGAACTTAGTTGTATGGTTTGAAACAAATGGTTTGTAAACTATGTTATTGTAAGTCTTCCGCTACTTTTACTCTGATGTGTCTATTTGAATAAACTGTTGTAATACTACAATGACTCTGTAACGTGATCCTGCTCGGAAATCATGGATGATTCAGGGTTCCCCGAGGACACCCGACAGACTTCTTAAGTTACCAGGAACATATGCATTGTTGTCAAAGGTCTTTAGACAGTGACAAATGTATGTGGGTCCTATAATTTAGGAGGTTCTGCCACAGGCACGACCTCCTTCCCCAGCATGATCCTATAGAATGGCGCATTGCTGGAATGCAGGCTGCTCCATGGGAGTTGATGTAGAGGATGTTGAGGCTGCTACTACCGTCCATCAGCACCTTGGAGAGGTGCGTGGTGCCCACGATCGGGCTGACCATGAGCGGGTAGCGCCCTAGACGAGGAACGCGGTTAGGGCGATCCTCCTGGTCGAAGGTGTAACACCCTGGGTGTTAAGCATGCATCTAACCTTGATATTGCATGATCACAATCATCATTGAGCATCCATGATCATAAGCATATCATGTATTCCAACTAAGTTGGCTTATATTGCATGTGTATCACTTAATTTCATTACTTATGCTAGGGTTTACAAGTCACCAATGTATGAAATGTGTGTGGAACCTTGGGAATACCTTAAACATGTTTAGAATAGCATAAGGAACAACTTTGGTACTCATGACTAAGGCTAGTTTAGTCTCTAAGTCATTGATATGGTGTATGACTTCATTTTAAAGAGCTATGTTTGACCTAGTTTGAACTATGTCATAGTCTTTGCATGGAAGTTAACCTTTAAGCAAAGTTGTAGTATTTGAGTAGAGAAACAACTTTTATTTTTGAGTCATGAGCTAATTTTGTGCATAGCTTGGTCTTTTTGAGCTCACAAAAATCATCATGTAACTGTTTTCAAACACTTAGAATTTTTCTAAGTCTTATTTTGTTTACAGTTTTGCTGGCTCGATATTGGTGATGATTTTACTCCTCATCCATTGAGAATTAGAACTTGTACCTTTAATAGAAGTTGAAGATGATATATAGGGCTTCAACTTGGGTTTAGATTGTTTCCGCTAATTAGCTATGGATTAGGAGCATGAACGATGCCAAGTTGTGCTGTCAGGGTGGTTCATTCGCTCAGATGGCCGAACTGCATCGCGCCTATAGTGCCGACCGGTTCAGAACTTGGACGCCACGTGTGCGCCGCGCGTCGCCATCGGCCTGACCGGACAGGCCACGTTGGGCCTTGGTGCTTCACTTCACACCCGCGCTCGCCCGTGACCTCTCCGTGCTCTCATTTCCACTGCCTCCTTTCTCCTTCGCCTTCGCGCTCGCCCGCAGCAGCCGCAGCAGCTCACCGCAGCGCCACCGTCGCCATTGCTAGCCCCAGCTCGCATCGCGTCGCGCATTCACCATCAGAGCAATCCCGTCGTACTCCCACCGCACCATCGCACCCACACTTGCCTGCTAGACACGCCCAGTAAGCAGTCGTGCCGCACATGACCTTGCCGTTGTTTCGCCGCCATCTTCCGTCGTCGTGGCCGGGCCGTTTCCGACCATCGCGAGTCACGCTTGTAGGTGCACTAGAATCACCGTGTCAGGTAGGACCTTTGCCAAACCCTAGATCGAGCTATTATAGCCAGCTTCGGCGTCTCATTGTCGAGCTGCACCACCACACTACCATGGTCGCCGCCGTCGTCGTTAGCTCCGGCGATTGGTCCAGTTAGATAGCTCAATAGGTGCGGGAGGTCATGGTGGTCACTGTTGTACCGATGCCGTCGCCAGGCAGGCTCGCCATCGTCGAACTCCGGTCGATCCGCGTCGAGCAGTGCCGCTCCTCTGTTTTACTTTCGCTGACGCATGGGCCCATCTGAGGCGTGGACCCCAGCTGTCAGCGGCTCAGTTTGAAAGGATAGTTCATTTATTTCTAGATTTGCATGCAACTTTGAAAAATCATAAGTGGAGTTTTAGAGGTCCAATTCTTGCAAACCAAATTTTGTTGTGTTCCTCATGAAGCGTAGTTTTTTATAAAAATATGAAATTTACATTTTCTGGTATTTTTATTGGTGATTAAATGTATTTGAATAAGTACTTTTTGAATGTTAGTAAACTTGTAAAATAGATATCTTGAGCTAGAAATGTGATAAAATTGTGATTCCAATTTTGTTGGTTTTGTATTGACATGCTCTAGCTAGGAAAAATAATAAACTTGCTGTAAATTTGAGTTAAGTAGGGTATTTCTATTTATCTAGTAATAAATGGTATTTTCTGAGGAAAATTGTAGGGATAAAAATATGTAACATATTGATATGCAAAATTTTGTACAGTAGTATGTCACTAATATGAAGCAAGTAAAAATATATAATCTGTTGTTTGACACTTTTCTATAGGGTTTACTATTTTCACTAAAATAGGCCTTGCTAGCTTGTCATTTTTGTAAAGGATGTTATACTTGGTAAAATGGCATGAAACTTTTACAGTAGTCTTTTGGTAGCACTTGTAAGCCACTGTAATTTTTTGAGAATTTATTGTACACATTTGGTATATGTTTATTATTTCCCCTACTTATCTAATTAAATTGATAAAGACATTTAAATAAATAGTTTGGGCTTGGCCATTATGTTTTCTTGAGTGTATTTGATGTTCTTGCACTGTTAGTATACTTGGTAATGTCAAATTTTGAATGCTTACATGTAGTAAAAATATTGTTGCTCTATAATTCAAAGTAAAGGGTTTTTGGACGAATTTTGTGGTTTGGTATGTTGCATGATTAAAATGATGTTTGTTGTGGAAATGGTTAATAACAAAGTTGTAGGGAACTTCTTAATCTATCTTGTGTTAAAATTTCAGGGCAATAGGCCGAAGGGTTTATGAGTTATAGCTGTTTAAAGTTAGTTTTCCGAAATACTTGTTCTCTGGAATTTTCTCAACAGCACTGGATAGATTGTCTGTTTTGGTTAGGATAGATTGTGAATTAGTTTTTTGGTGATTAAATAAGAGTTTTAGGAACTTTTACAAGATTTTCATAAAGTCCAAGATCATAGCATTTGGATAAGTAGAACTTCAGTTATGATGTAAACAGTAACTATCATGTGTAGCTTAGACATTTGCATTGTGTGAAATTTGTAAGTAGATAGAGAAGAGATATGCACCTACTCAGCTAGCATGGAGTTAGCATTGTTATCATTATGGTACTCAACATCATTACCGCAGCATGTACCTTTCCATATCACATCATCTATGATCCCTCTTATGCATTCATGAGCTTACTTATGCATATGCATGCAATAGGTGCCACCGAGGAGATCACGTTGGTGGAGCTAGACGACGATCCACAAGAGGAGAATCAGGAAGTGCAGCACCAGGAGGTTCCCGGAGAAGGAGAGCCTGAAGCCGATCACCTTCCCGAGTGCCCTGATCATCAGCCGTCAACATTCATGAAAGGCAAGCCCCGGAGCATTATGAGCCTCCCTACTTTATGAATGTCACTTAAAGTTATTCGTATTGATGCATTACGTGACAGGAGTTGTTTGGAAACACTTGCTGCATTTTACCTTCCTTGACCAGAAATATCTACCATGAATCCTATTTAAGTCCAGGAACGCTTATCATGCTTAGCTATGCTTAGACCGGTAGAAGTCGGGTGATTTCCTGTCACCTGCGAGCTATAAGTGATAACTTGATCACGGTTGGCTATATTGTGCTATCGTGGAACATAACCTGGTACTGTTGAATAAATGGAGGCTGGGTGGAGTCTTTTGTGTGGTATCATAGTGACTCTGTCTGAGTCGTTTAAGGACCGGACGTTGGAGGTCATCTTGTCATGTTGAACGCATGCCTCTCACATAGTTGGCCAGATAAGTCGTTCCGACCACGAAGCTGAGTAGCTCAACTCATGCCGGGACCATGAGCGGTAAAAGTGCGCACCCTAGAGGCAATAAGGATGTGTGGAGAGCCAATGGCGTAAGCCCAAGGGCAGGTTAGAGTTCCGAGCACCCTGGGCAGATTGGTTGTATCTTTGAGGGTGCGGCGCTGGTCGTACCTGTGAGTTTACTTGAGTTGTACCAAAGGTGACCTAATGCGACCCTGAAGGGGGAAGTATGGGTGTGTGTTAGGAATAATTCCCCAGCTGGGTAGGAATCAATTTGAATCGCCATCTCTCTCAGATAGTGAGAACTTGACTTGAGTTCCTTTCATCGTAGTTAATTGATGGAAATGTTGGTTATGAGATTATGCAAGAGTTCAACTGGATATGGTTATTATTGTGATGACTTAATGGTACCAACATGTTTGGCATAGGATACTTGCTAATCTAGTATGAGATAGGATTAATAACTGGTGATTCACAATTAAAGATATGTTGGATAACTTATGCTTTTTCTGCAAATAATGTCTACCAGCTCTACTTATAAAGCCTTGCATGCTCCTTGGTGTCTTAGTTTATTAGTTGGATGGGTAAGTCTAGCTGAGTACATTCTCGTACTCAGGATTTTATTCCCATTGTTGCAGATAACGTTATGTATCTTGGCTACTACAAGAACTGCCTTGCTCCAACAGTGGATGAGAACTAGGACCATGGGCAGTGGTCATTCTGTATATCATCTCAGCCTTGTGCTTTTGGTTGGAGATGACTATGACAATGGCTTTGTATTAAACTACGTGTGATGTTGATGTTAAACTACTTTGCTTCCGCTATTTTCAAACTTTGTTTGTAATAATTATTCGAACTTTGATGTATGAGAAATATTTGTGAACTATGATGTAACATGTGACTGGTTACGTTGAATCTCTATGATCTTGGTTTGTATATTGGTTGTTTGAGATCCTGCACAATTTTGTTGGACTACCGGGTTTATATGGGCTCAAGTATGACGGTTTGATCGCTTTGGTGATTGCTATTGTACTTGTGCTCTTATAAATTGGATGGTTCTGTGACAGCTGGCATTAGAGCAAGGATTTAACATTAAACTTGTCATATGTGTATTTAAAAACAAAGGTTTTGTGTTACAAAAATGTAAAGTGTGCTAGTGGTCATCTCCTTTATGCCCAGTTAAGGACTTTTAGGTGTATATTTAAGTACTAACATGGGGGTTTTTACTTTCGTCGTCCATACGACGTGCTATTGTATGGATTCCATTCACTTGAATAGTAATGTATGGATCAAATGCCTCTACTCCAAGGTAAGAAGGTAAGTTGATGAGTGGCATGACCGCAAGATGTGAGCGTGCGGTCGGGGAGAGCTAGTTTTGATACGGCTGTATATGCATGCCTGCATGTGTGTATGGTATGTATTTAATTGTGGGTATAAATGTAACACCCCAGGTGTTTGCCACCAGTTAAGCAATGGGTTTGAGCTAAAACATGGTATATTAAGTGATGATGAAGATGTCAAGGTCAAACCTATAGAAACGAGCCCCAACCTAAACTTGGATATTGCACCTTTGCTCGACTATAGACCCCTTTTCAAGATATATGCTTGGGTGGTGTGATTGGGATATCTTCATGTGTCTCACATCAATACCCATCTATATTGGACACTCGAAAAGTTTCATGAAGTTTGGAATCAAAAAATCACATGAAATGATAAGTTATATCCTTGTTGGAATGATTTTTACTAAGTGCTTGAATTGCACTATTAAGTGAATGAGAACATGAGATGTCAACCAAACCTTGCAACCTTGCCAAAATGACTCTAGATGAACTCTACAACAAAAGTCATGAAAAGTTCATGTTGGGCAAATGCCAATAAAATGCTCCAATGGATCAAAAAGGATAATTTAAGCTTCATCGTGATCCTACTTTGGTCAAAGTAGAACAACAGGTTCTATACCAGTTTTGAGGTTGGACCTTAAATGAAAGTTGTAGTCCATATCATGTAGAACAAACTTTGTTTTTGGACTAAGAGCTAGATCAGCTTGGAAGTAAGTCAAATCAAGGTCACAAGATCGAATTTGCTGTTGTTTTCAGCACTTAGAAATATCCTAGGTCTGGAGTTTCGCTAAGCAACGACGTTGGCATTCCGCGTTCTCCGAAATTTGTTAAGCAACTTGAGTTGGTCCAAAAATAAAAGTTGAAGGTTATATTATGGAGAAGAGCATGCAAAAAGTTACACTGGGTTTGACCGAGTTTTGACTTCCGAAAGTGAATTTCCGTGACCATTATCAAGGCGCTGACACTGACAGTTTGTGGCTTAATTATCCGCTGTTGAAGAGCTTTAATGACCTTGGTCTCTAAATGAAAAATGTAGAGCAGGCCGAGGTGAACAAACTTCATTTTTGGCCCAAGGACTGATTCGGCCTGAAGTGGCCCAAATTGGCTCCCACGTCGCCTCACCGACGCCTCGCCACGTGTTTCGGGGAAATGCCCGAACGGCGACGCGCGTGTTGTGAACGTGGCCGCCATGCGCATCCGCGCTGCCGCTGGCGTCCCACCCTTCGCCACGCGCCCTGCGCCTTTGCTGCTGGCGAGGAGGGGCACCAAGACGCCCTCTCCTTCCCCCTCCACTCGCCGCTTCTCTCGCGTGCGGTATGCGCCATGGCCGCGACACTCAAGCTCGTTGCCGCCGCGTTTCCTTGCCCACGGCCTCCCTCCACCCAAATGGACCGTAGGACCACCTTCCTCTCACCACGACGCGCCTCTGGACCTCCTTTACCGGTGCCTTTGGCCGCTGATGCTCCCCGCCATCGGAGCAGCTGCCGTCGCCGCCGCGGCTACTGTGGCCGTGCCACCATAGGCCGCTGGCGGGCCAAGCCGAGAGCAACCTCAACAGGTGCTGCTGGGACCCCTGGTCCTCCCCGCCACTCCACCGCCGCCATCGACGCCTACATACACCCGCCGGAGCATGAGCCGGCCGCCTCCTCCGCCTGCTTTTCCGACCAGGGGCTTCGTGCTCGAATTCGAGAAAAGAGAAGGGCCTTTATGCAGAACCTGTGACTCATGTGAATAGTGCCGTAAGGACTGGTTTGTAATTATTTTGCAGGAACTTTGGAAATTCATAGTAAATCGTAGAAAATTCGTAAAATAGTAAATGAGGACTTTTTGGAATCCTTGTGAAATTTTATATGCAGTGGATCTATAATATGACATGTTTTAGTTTAAATATTTTGCGGTAAAAATAGATTTGTGCAGTAAGGTTGTAATGCTAGTTGAATTTGTTATTTTTCATAACTGTAGATCTAGGGCTCCAAATGAAGTGAAATTTTTGTGGCATGCTACTCATGTGATAGTTGATGTGTGGTAAAAATTTCATGAGTATTGGGTGAAGTATGAGTGAGTTATTGGTTTATCTCGCTCTCACATGATTTCTTGCTTTAGCAACTTGTTCTTTTCATAGAGGTTGCTATACATATTCAAATGGAGTAAAATTTGTACAGTATACTATTGAGAGGATATGTGAGCCACTGTAATTTTTGTAGAATTTATTGTATACTTTTGGTATATGTTCATTAAGTCACCTTGTTATCTAAAATAAATTAAGAAATGCATTAAAAGAATTTATTTGGTCATGGACACTAGGTTTTATGGTGTTATTTAGTCATGTGTGAAATGTTGGTAAAGTTGGTTTTGCCCAATTATGAATTTACAACATAAGTTAATAATTATTTTCTTGCCGATGTGGTTTATGGACAGATCTGGGAACTTAGCAAAGTTCTTCATGATAATGTGCTTTGTTGTGAAACTTGTTTATACAAAAGTTGTAGATAATTTCATAAGCTTTCCAGAATGTCTTCTTGCAAGTCATTTGGATTTGTGTAACTCCAGTTATAGCTAAATCTTGTAGCTGCTATTTGCATGTCCAGAAATTGGCAGATTCCAATTATAGTGTTTGCTTGTATATTGTTAAGTGTGACTTATGCCTTGAATGATGACTGAGTTAGAGCACCTGAGATCTTGGGAAACTTGTGCCATGCTTGATGTGCTTGCTCTCTATAGTTAGTGGTGTGATGTTAGTTAAATAGCTATTGGTGTCTATGTCTTGCATAATAACTTGTTTGTCTTGTATGCTTATGTGATGCATCTTGTGTTACCATTCATCACATTCATACACATGCATCTGGCATCTCATCTAGGTGCGCTAGATGAACCACGTGAAGAACATGATGTTGGAGCCGAACCCGAAGACGATGTATGGAGGATCTATCCCGAAGATGGAAGGACTAAGCGAATGGTAGGACACGAGACGTCCACCGGACGGTGTAAGCTAACCGAATCGACTTTGTGTCGATCCAGTGCAAGCCCGGAGCATTATAAGTCTCCTAATTTATAAAAGCAATTCTTTCTATATATGAGTTATATATTGTTGCATTAAGTTGTAGGAGTTGATCGAAACCGTTGATGCATTTATTACTATCCTTGCCTACCTTATTACCCTTTTACCTGTTAGGTCGGGGATCGAATAATCGCTTAGCCTTGCTTAGACCGGTAGCGATCGGTGATATCCGGTCACCTACATTTATAGGTGGTTACTTTGGAAGAATTTAGCTATGAAAAGAATGATATCCGGAATTAACCATGTGTGATGGATAATTGGAGACCGGACGGAAAAGTTGGAGGCAAACTGCACAGGTTCGGGGGTCTTTGTTAGTTTCCGCTCAGTGTCGATTAAGGACCGACCATTGTTGGGCCTCGAGTCATGTTGAACGCATGCCTTACATTTAGCTGGCCGGATAAAGTACCTTCCGACCATGAAAGCCGGGAGATTATTCGGGCCGAGTAGATTGCTTGGCAGCCAAGACCGTGCTGCAGAAAGCAGGTGTGGTAGGACACGGGGCGAGATGATAAGACCAAAGTGCAATGGTCGGCCCCCGGGTACATGTGGTTCCTGGCAAACTCGAGATTCCTGGATAGTTGACTCGGTGATCAATATCTCACTTTAGCGGGTGAGTGAGGTTTGTGTAAGGAATAAATCACCAGCTGGTTAGGAATCGATTCGAATCGCCATCGCTCCTGGATAGTGAGCACTTGACTCGAGTTACGGCATCGTAGTAATTATTATGGAACAATGATGGTTATCTGGATGGTATGGGATATGCTAAATCTAAATTGGTAATTGGATGTTATTGGTTAATCAAGTGATTGCTATAGTACAGGTGCTTACCTAGATGGATAGGTCATAATAAAGATGATGCAAAGTACTTAAAATGGTTTCTTCATGATAGCTTATGCTTTTCGCAAACAAGTCAGCTAGCCCACTAAAGAAAGCCATGCATAATCCTTGGTGTCGCTTTATTTTGGTTTAAGACGGGTAAGTCTGGCTGAGTACATTTGAGTACTCAGGGTTTATCCCACCTTGTTGCAGGTGATGTTCTCGACCTGTTGATGATGGTGGCTAACCGCCGGTGGGCTCGGTGATTCTATACTTACTTCTCATCTATATGCTTTTGTCGGATGATGTCACTTATGCTAGCAATATATTTGGAACTTATATTAATGTAATCATTTGAAAGCTATGTTGTTTTCACTAAGTGGTTTTGAAACCCAAACTTGTACTATTATTTGTTAAACCCTTTGTAATATTATTTCCGCTGCAACCCGATGTATGTGATGTGTATTTGCTTAATCATGCGATCTTGGTTGTGATGTTGATTTACCGAGGTCTTTCGGGACACTCGGCGGACTACCGGGTTTATATGAGTGAAAGTATGGGTGTGTCAACGTGTTAGCGGGGACAACCGTACTTGATCTTGTATAAATTGGGCGGTTCTGTCACAATAAATTGTCATCGGGTAGCTTTGATACAGAAGTATATGTATGGGTATACATATATGGAAGTATTTAGTTGCAACCTAGAGCCCAGATTTACATTTCTGTACTTATATTTGTTGGGTTGGGCTGAAATGAATTTTCTGTAGGTACACTAACAATGAAATGTGTAGTTCATTTAGTTATGATTATATTGAGAGAACATATGTATGCCACCACGTATGTTGTTAGGAATTATTTTTCTAAGTTTGTGAGGACGTACGGAACGAGCATACATCATGGTGCATTATTCATTCATGTTCCTGCATTGTTTCCCCCTTAAATGACCTTATCGTTATGTAACTTGTATCTATCCTCGCGTTGTCTCACTCAAGTGTAACTTTTGTTACAGATGGCAGCCCTAGGAGCCCCTGTTGCTAGCGACACTTTTCTAGCATTGTTTGGGACTCCCACCTTGCTGTGGTGGGTACTGAACTCTGTCGGGTACGCTGAATTGCCTCGCTACGTTTGGAGCGAAGTGGTAACTGAAGGACAGAGGTGGTATGATGCGCGAGTCACTATCACAACCCATGAGGACAATCCTCAGTGGCAGGGATGGAGTGTAGAGTCAAATGGACAGACCCCGTGGGAAGGTGCCCAAGTGCCCGCATTTGAGGTTCTCAGTGAGATTTGTCAGGAATTTGGGGTTGAGCTTGTGAATGGGCCAGTTGGATCTTTTCCCCATGTCGATACATCACAGACCATTTGGGCCTAGCAAGGCGGTAATGCTTTAGTCAGAGACAGGGATGAAAGAGCTGGAAGCAATAATGCTCCAATGAGTGCTATGTATGCAGTCATGAGAATGTTTTATTCACGCCAAGATAGCTACATCAACTGCATGCTAGATCTCCAAAGAGCACAGGCCGCATAGCGCCGGATGCGTGCACGTGTGCGCAGGCACCGAAGGGCACTTAGAGCAGCCTGGCATGAGATAGATAACTTCGGGATAGCCTTAGAAGCTCGTTGGAGGCAGTTTGGCCTTGCAGTGAGAGAGAGAAATGCAACGCAGGATGAATTACATGGTGTCCATGCTGAGAGGGACGAGGTTATTCGTCTTGATGAAAATACAGAGGTAGCTAGGATCAGGATAGTATTCCAGGCTGCTAGGCAGGCCACTGAGTTCGAGCAAAGGGAGCAGGAGCTCGTTCGCCAGATTGAGGAGCTTTAGATTGATGTTCATCGCCTCAACAACATAATCAACCCAATTATTTCTCTAGCTCCAGCGGTGGAAGAAGAGCCTAATGTGTTGATTGTTGAGGATGATGGTGTGGAGATGGATGCTGAAGAAGAGCCCGAAGATGAAGAAGTGGAGCCTTGGGAGGACGACCACAGTGATGGTGTGTCCGACGTCGACAGCGACCACCCCGAGGAGTAGCTTAGCTGTAGTAGTAGCGAGCTTGATGTCTTAGCTCTTTATTCTCGATCTTTATGTAACGAACTCATAACATAGGTCTCAATTTCATGATGTACCATTGTGATGTTGTTGGAACTATGCATGTACTACGTGTGACAATTGCACTATTTAATGGATTTCTAGTTGTGTTTGATAAAAAAATTTGGCATGTATGGAACGCGTTGCGAGCACGATAAGTGATCATTTGGTGATGTTATGTTGTGGAAATGAATTATTGTGCCTCTGTGTTATTGTATGAATTTACGATTCTCTCCAGTAATTACAGTATGGCATGATTATACAATTCTTGTGCAATCTCTTGACATCATCCAATAATTACTTGTTGTTGCAATTTTGCAGATGACGCGCACTCGTAGGGGAGCTTTTGGTGATGATGCGAGTGGTAGTGATGGCTGTGGCAATGGCAATGAGGATTCCCCCCCGCATCCTACCCAGTAGAGATGATGGCTCAGCTCATGAAAACTCAACGTTCCATGGGTGAAGTGTTGTGCGGTCTTGCGTAGAATGCTGGACAAGGACGTGGAAGAGACCAACCTCAAGGACCTGAACCTAACTAGTTCAGCACTTTCAAGGACTTTCTCGACACCAAGCCTCCTGTTTTTAAGGAAGCAGAAGAACCATTGCAGTCTAATGAGTGGCTAAATACCATTGAACAGAAGTTCCATCTTTTGAGGCTCACTGAGCACCTAAAGACCGAATATGCATTGCACTGGCTGTATGGACCTGTGGGCATATGGTGGAGTCATCATCGATCCACTTTGCCTAAAGATGCTCATATCACCTGGAATCAATTCAAGGCTGCATTTAGGGGACATTATATTCCCCTAGGTCTGATTAGTATGAAGCATACATAATTCATGAGGTTGACGCAGGGTACTAAGACTTTGACTGAGTATCTGCATGCCTTTAACAACCTGTCAAGGTATGCCATAGAGTTTGTGGATACAGATGCAAAGAAGATTGCCAGTTTCAAGCGGGGACTTAGCCCGAAGCTGATGAAGACGCTAGCTAACAACAAAAGTGCTACATTCAATGAGTTTATTAGTGATGCATTAACCCAAGAGAATCATAACAACATCCACACATCATCCAAGAATCACAAGAGAGCTTTTGAAGCAGGTGTATCTCAGTCCAAAGCTCCTACCGCCGGGAGACCTCAGTTCCGCCCTCCCGCTCCAAAGTATAGACCACCCTAGAAGAAGGCGCAGCCTAGTCAGAACCAGAAGGTATATCGCAAGGCCTACTCCATTGCTCTACCTAAGGGTAGCACTGGACAAGGTAGCTCCAATGTTCCACCTAGCAGTACGCCATGATGGAACTGTAACAAGACGGGCCATTGGGCAAGAAATTGTCCTTATCCCAAGAAGAACAACAACCAGAAGCAAGGCAACTCAAATGGACGTCAGGGACATGTGCACTATACCACCATGGAGGAGATTCCCTTCGGTGAAGTAGTCATGGCTGGTATGTTTCTCGTGAATCATCATTCTACAGTTGTTTTATTTGATTCTCAAGCTTTGCATTCATTCATGAGTCCAACTTTTGCATCTAAATATGATCAGAAAATAGTTGTAGTTGACAAGGGTGGTTATTGTATAAGTGTTGTTGGGAGTAACATTTCTACCAATCAGATAGTTAGAGATGTACGCATCCAAATAAGTGAATAGGAGTATACTGTAAACTTAGTGATATTATCGGGATTGGGCATTGATGTGATCTTGGGGATGAATTGGATGAAGAACCATGGTGCTCTTATTGATACTTCGACTAGAACCATTATGTTGAGGGATCCCAAGAATAATGAGGCTTTTCTAGTACCCCTTCCTAGGGAGTTTGATCTCCATAATGTGGCCAATGCTATCTAGCCTGTGGCCCTTGCTGATATTCCGATAGTATGTGAATTTCTGGATGTCTTTCTTGAAGAATTGCCTGGGTTACCATCGGACAGAGACATAGAATTCAAGATAGAATTGTTATCTGGTACCGCCCCTATTTCCCGAAGACCATATAGAATGACTCCCAATGAGTTAGCAGAATTAAAGATTTAGTTGCATGAACTTTTAGAGAAGGGTCTTATTCGCCCCAGTTCATCACTTTGGGGTTGTCTGGCTATATTTGTAAAGAAGGACAGGTCTTTACGGATGTGTGTGGATTATCGACCACTCAATACTGTTACTATCAAGAACAAATATCCTTTGCCCTGCATTGATATCTTGTTTGATCAATTATCAAAAGCAAAAGTGTTCTCCAAGATTGATTTGAGGTCAAGTTATCACCAAATCAAGATTAGGTCGGAAGACGTACCTAAGATGACTTTTTCCACTAGGTACGTCCTTTATGAGTATTTAGTCATGTCTTTTAGATTGACCAATGCTCTTGCCTACTTCATGTACTTGATGAACTCGGTGTTCATGCCCGAGCTTGACAAGTTCGTGGTTGTGTTCATCGATGATATCTTGATTTATTCTGAGATGGCAGAAGAGCATGAAGAGCACTTGAGAGTGGTATTGTCAAGACTCAAAGAGCATAAGCTATATGCAAAGTTTAGTAAATGTGAGTTTTGGTTGAAGAAGGTACCTTTCTTAGGTCACATATTATCGGAGGATGGAATTTCGGTAGACCCATCCAAAGTGCACGAAGTGATGGATTGGAAAGCCCCAACCTCAGTTCATGAAGATCGAAGTTTTCTTGGTTTATCTTGATACTATCATCAATTTATCCTAGATTTCTCCAAGATATCCAAGCCTGTGACGAGGCTACTACAAAAAGATGAGAAGTTTGTGTGGACACCGGAGTGTGAAGCAGCTTTTCACACTTTGTGGACTTTGTTAACTACTGCTCCTATGTTGGCACAGCCCAACATTGAGAAACCATTTGATGTATTTTGTGATGCCTCAGGTACTGGTTTAGGGTGTGTTTTAATGCAGAAAGGCCAAGTCATTTCTTATGCCTCGCGCTAGTTGAGAAAGCATGAAGTCAACTATCCAACGCATGATTTAGAGCTTGCAGCAGTTGTCCATGCTCTAAAAATTTGGAGGCATTACTTGCTTGGTAATATTTGCCATATCTACACCGATCACAAGAGTCTTAAGTACATTTTCACTCAACCTGAGCTGAACATGAGGCAGCGCAGATGGTTAGAATTGATCAAGGATTACAACTTAGAAGTGCATTATCATCCGGGAAAGGCCAATGTAGTTGCCGATGCCTTAAGTCGGAAGTATCATGGTAACTCTTTGTTGGAAGATGGTTTCAACTTATTGCATTCGACAGTCTTACACAATATCACTGTTAGTTGTTCCCTTGAGTCAAAGATTATTGAGCTGCAAAAGACTGATGTTGGTATATTCCATATCAAGAGAAAGATGAAAGAAGAAGAAAGTGAGCATTTTCGATTGGATGAGAATGGTGTTCTATGTTTCAAAGATTGGCTTGTTGTGCCGAAAGATAGGGAGTTGAGGAACCAAATCCTAGAGGAATCTCATTCTTCCAAGCTATCCATTCACCCAGGTAGCAGCAAGATGTGATAACTGTTGCCGAGTTAAGGCCATTCATATGAAACCAGCAGGGTTACTTCAGCCACTATCCATTCCAAGTTGGAAATGGGATGACATTAGTATGGGTTTTTTTGTCGGACTTCTGAACACCCAAAAGGGTCATGATTCTATTTGGGTAATTGTTGACCATCTTACCAAGTCTGCACATTTTATTCGTGTCAATGTCCAGTATCAACCTCATTAATATGCAAAGCTATACATTGAGCAAATTGTCAGATTGCATGGTGTACCTAAGAGTATTGTATCAGATCGAGGGCCCCAATTTGTTAATCATTTTTGGGAACATCTGCCAAGTACTTAGGTACCACATTGATTCGCAGCTCTGCTTATCACCCCAGACCGCAGGTCAAACTAAACGTGTGAATCATATCTTGGAAGATATGTTGAGAGCATGTGTGATTTCTTCCAAGGGTTCATGGGAGGATTGGTTACCTTTGGTTGAGTTCTCCTACAATAATAGTTATCAAGAGAGTATCAAGATGGCTCCATTTGAAGCTTTATATGGTCGCAAGTGTAGGACCCCTCTGAATTGGATTGAGCCTGGTGAAAGAAGATATTACGGGATTGATTTTGTCAAAGAAGCCGAAGCACAAGTTCAAATCATTCAACAGCATATAGAAGCCGCTCAATCAAGACAAAAGAGTTATGCAGATAAGAGGAGAAGTCCTATTGTGTTCCAAGTTGGAGATTATGTGTATTTGAAGGTATCCCTAATGAGGAGAGTACAAAGGTTTGGAGTTAAGCGAAAACTTGCTCCTAGGTATATTGGACCATACCAGATCCTTGCACAAAAAGGACCAGTAGCCTACAAACTCCAGTTACCTTTGGAAATGAAAGCAATATTTAGTGTTTTTCATGTCTCCCAACTCAAGAAATGTCTTCGTGTGCCCGAAGAAGCTATTGAACATACTAGTATCAAGATTTAGTTGGATTTGACCTATGAAGAAAGACCAATTCAAGTGCTTGAAGAAATGGAAAGAGTGACCCATAGCAAAGTCATCAAGTTCTACAAGGTGATTTGGAATAATCATAGTGAGCAAGACGCTACGTGGGAACATGAGGATTATCTTCGTGAGGTTTATCCGAGTTTCTATGAGGAATGGTATGTTGTGCAATCTCGGGATGAGATTTCTGTTAGGGGGAAGGGCTGTTACACCCTGGGTGTTAAGCATGCATCTAACCTTGATATTGCATGATCACAATCATCATTGAGCATCCATGATCATAAGCATACCATGTATTCCATCTAAGTTGGCTTATATTGCATGTGTATCACTTAATTTCATTACTTATGCTAGGGTTTACATGTCACCAATGTATGAAATGTGTGTGGAACCTTGGGAATACCTTAAACATGTTTAGAATAGCATAAGGAACAACTTTGGTATTCATGACTAAGGCTAGTTTAGTCTCTAAGTCATTGATATGGTGTATGCCATCATTTTAAAGTGCTATGTTTGACCTAGTTTGAACTATGTCATAGTCTTTGCATGGAAGTTAACCTTTAAGCAAAGTTGTAGTATTTGAGTAGAGAAACAACTTTTATTTTTGGGTCATGAGCTAATTCTGTGCATAGCTTGGTCTTTTTGAGCTCACAAAAATCATCATGTAACTGTTTTTAAACACTTAGAATTTTTCTAAGTCTTATTTTGTTTACAGTTTCGCTGGCTCGACATTGGTGATGATTTTACTCCTCATCCATTTGAGAATTAGAACTTGTTCCTTTAATAGAAGTTGAAGATGATATATAGGGCTTCAACTTTGGTTTAGATTGTTTGCGCTAATTAGCTATGGAGTAGGAGCATGAACGAAGGACAAGTTGCACTGTCAGGCCTATTCATTCGCTCTGATTGCCAAACTGCATCGCACCTACAGTGCCGACCGGTTTAGAACTTGGACACCGCGTGTGCGACACGCGTTGCCGCTGGCCTGACCGGCTAGGCCATGTTGGGCCTCGGCGCTTCACTTCACGCCTGCGCTCACCCATGACCTCTCCGTGCTCTCATTTCCACTGCCTCCTTTCTCCTTCGCCTTCGCGCTCGCCCACAGCAGCCGCAGTAGCTCACCATAGCGCCACCATCGCCATTGCCAACCCCAGCTCGCACCGCGTCGCGCATTCGCCATCAGAGCAGTCCCGTCGTACTCCCACCGCACCATCGCACCCACATTTGCCTGCTAGACGTGCCCGGTAAGCAGTCGTGCCGCACATGACCTTGCCGTTGTTTTGCCGCCATCCTCCGTCCCCGTGGCCGAGCCGTTTCCGACCACCGCGAGTCACGCTTTGCATTCTCCTCAACGAGGGGCTCCATCCTCTTGATCAGCTGCTGCTAGTGTACGACAGTTCACGCTATGCCCTGCAAAGAACCAAGACTATAAAGGACATATTCTCCAATGCCAAAAATGGACATCGCCGACGCAATACTAACCTCAATTTGCTTCATGGCTATGGAAAGGGTGGACCATAGCCTCTTCACCTCCCTGGTGGTATCCTCCTCCTCCACGACCATAACTTCATCCCCCTGCTTACGGAGGATGCGGATGGCTTGAGGTCGTGATTCTTCACGCTCAATCTCCTTGACCTCATCCTCTTCCTCCACTGCTGGTGGCGCTCCCTGCGGGCTCGGTGGCCACACGAAGCGACCGACCACGCCCTACAGCATGTTCGGGCACGACGCTTGCTCCTCCGATGCTACCAGCCTCTGCGCCCCAGATTCTGGCATGATGTTGATAGCTCTTGCCTCTGCCTTTGAAGACTCAGCGGCTCTCGCCGTTGCTCCTGGCGTATCCGCCGACCCGCCGGCCATCGTCGCCAACCGCTCTTCGCTTTCAACTCCACCAGCAGCGGTGTTCGACTCCTCTGCAAACCACCGAGTGCCTAGGGACTCTGGGATGGAGTCCGCTGGCATGGTCTCTACACCGAGAACAGCCCCTAGCTTCTCGCTAGTCTAGACAAAAGGATTTGGATCCTCTGTGTGCCTCGTTCTGCATCAGATTGGCTCATCGATCACCGCAACTATAAAGATCGGACAACAACCGACTACAAGACAGGGATACTTACACATCAGCTTTCCGATAGATGGTTCTAAATCGGCGCTGCCTCCCCGAGCACCCAGGCACTGCTCTGGGGTCAACACGTGTGTCCTAGGTTAGAGGTCTTGTGGCCCCTGCCATCGGCACCTCGTCCGCCTGCTGGTCGGGGACTCCTTCCCCTCCCTTCGATTGTGTCTCTGTGCGTGTGTTGCGTGATGAGTCTTTAGCGCTCGGAGGGGAAGCTATCGGAACCTCATCGTCGTCCGACCACTCAGATATCGCCGTGCTCTGCATCCAAGTGGTCTGATCACCACCAAGCGAGATGCCGCCCAGCTTGCGGGGAGCTACATCTGCCGTTCTCCTCTTCTTTCGGGCTGACTCATCTGTCGCCGCCCTTTTCCCCCAAACTTTCTCCGATACGAGGGGGGAACTCTCCTTCTGACTAGCACCTACACCTCCAGATTCAGATGAGGTGCTGATGGCACCTTCCTCCAGCTGAGTGGTCAGCCTGGCGTCCACTACCTTCGGCTAATCGCTCCTCGACACGCCTGAGAAGTACGCCGTCCTTTCCTGCAAATGGATCTTTCCACGAGCGAATCAGTACACTGCTCGACACCAGCATGGGATAAAGTCACCAGGAACAATAGTCAAGGTTTTTACCTAAGGAGGTGGGTTCATGTAGTTGAAGGCTCTCGACTGCCCTGGTACGCTGAACAACGCGTTTGGAGCGAATAGCTCTGTGGCCCAATGTAGCACAACCTCCTTCATCAATCTCTCTGTCCTCTCTCAGGTGTCATCAGTGTCTCCCTTGAAGTCAAAGCCTAGATGAGCCCTCTCCTTGCTGGGCTAGACATGGCGCACTATGAAGCTCACCGTCACCACTACTCCGTTCATCTTCATACACCTTATTAGCCCGAGGAGCTCCTTTACTTGCTCCATATCGGCACTGGTCAGCTTCTCTGACCAGCTCCTCTGGTTCTCTAGAATTTGGTCAATGTCGCATCAGATGGTAGGATGGCTCTGCTTCATGTAAAACCACCTGGCATTCCACCCCTTCAGCGAGGTATTTAGTGGCACCATAATGTTCTCGCCCACCATCCTGTCACGGAGTTGTAGATACACACCGCCGACCACTTTGGAACCACCCCCACCCTTCTTCTTGAGCCAGAACAGGTGTTGGAAAAGATTGAAGTGGGGAAGAATGCCAAGATACGCCTCATAGAAATGGATAAACACATCAATGTGCAAGATCGTGTTCGAATGCAGATTACATAGGCTCACTCCCCAATACACCAATAGATCCCACAAGAAAGGATGCACCGGAAGTCCTAATCCGCGCCAGAAATAATCTTCAAATACTATGACTTCGTCGGTGTGTGGCATCGGATAGGGCTCACCATCAGCCGGACACCATCCAGCGGTGACTCGGTCAGGAAGGACGCCCGCCTCCACCATCTCGTTGAGCTCCGTCTCCCCCATGAGTGACGGCACCCATTCCTTGCCATGGCTCATCGCGGCGGCCACCTTCTTTGGGTTACCACCTCCCCTCTTCAGCGCCATCCCTCAGATCTAGATCAAAACTATTTCCTTTGCGCAAGCTTTCTAGACCTAGCGGCAGAGCGCGTGTGAGTGCGAATTGGGAAGTGCGAGGGCTGAGGAGGATGATGAAGTGGCAAAGTGGCAAAGGTGGGAGTGCAGAGTGCGGTGATGCAGTTATAAAGATGCCCTCTCCGCTTTTCGCATTCAAGGGTTTTTGGGAAATCGCACCATGATTTGTGCCTTTCCGAATTCCCCGAAGCAGCGTGGTGGGCCGTTATCTGGGCTTTCGCACAACTGCAGCCCATATCGCCCATTTTTCGATGCAACTTGGAACTGCACACCGAATATTCACCGACTTCTCTACAATACCATCAAGGCTCAGTAATTTCTACTGTATAGCCGTTACTCTGGCTTTTTCTCCACGATTTGATTCATCTGAGATTTTCACTTGTGGCTCGAGCACTACGTCATCTAAGATTTTCACTTGTGGCCCGGGGACTATTCCACCATACTGGGGACTTTCTTCTAGTTACTGTTGTTTCTAACCCCTGGCACCACATGACGACATCACCTACAGTCAGGCTCGGGGACTAAGTGGGCACACTTCACCTTGTGGTGAATGTGCGTTTTTCATTTTAGGGCTACGGTTGGGGACTGGTTGCCTGCTCGGCTGGTCTTCTGCCTTTCTTCTACTTTCTGGACCCTGGCATCACGTGACTACGTCACCTACTATTAGGCTTAGGGACTAAGTGGGCACACTTCACCTTGCGGTGAGTGTGTTTTCTCTAATATGGAAGACTCCATGCCTCCTGAAGTTGAAGACGATTATCTCCCTTTCTCATGGTCGGACTCTAAGTGGGCACACTTGGTTCACAGCAAGAAATTTTTTGATTTTGAACTTGAGCCCCTTACATCCTTATGGCAAGCCTTACTTGGGATACTCTGCTCGGTGATGGTTCACAACTGCTCGATGACTCATTAAGGTGGTCGGACTATGAGTTTGGTTGCTTGGCTTTGTTCACACTTGCTCGGACAAGCTTAAGACGGCGTTGCACATCGGATACAAGGCGCTCGGGGACAAGCTATGGGGGGTATGACCCCGGATACCCATGGCAGACTACATGGGCTACGCTCCTAGGGGCGGTCCAGCCCACAAGATGAAGCCTTATGGTGCATGGTACTGCTCGGTGTGTACCGTAAGGCATCAAGGATGATATCCTCAATATACTATGAGATCTGTTAGGATACGTTCGATCCCATGATTCATGAAATCTGTTATTACTTACCGATTATCTCCTAGATTTAAACGACTTGTAACCCTGCCCCTAGACTATATAAGGCGGGTAGGGACCCCCTCAAAACACACAATATCATACGATCGCTAATACAAACCAACATACCACAGGAGTAGGGTATTATGTCGTGCTGATGGCCCGAACCTGTCTAACTCTTGTGTCTCTATTGCTTTCTTGTTCTTGATTATGTGCACCTCTACCGATCAATCTACCTTCATGGGATACCCCTCGAAGGACTGCCGAGCATCTTTTGTCGACACCACATGTGTGTCCAACAAAGATTACGCGATTTGATTTGGGTTTAGCCTTGTGCTCTTCTCGTTTGGGCCCTGTTTTGCCTGGTTGTGGGCCTCTCTCTTTTGCGCTTGTGTAGAATGGTATCTGTACTTTGTTCTCTTGCCAATTTTTAGCTCTTTTATGTGTGTTTCCATAAATACCCTCTTGCAAATGAATAAACACTAAAACTCATGGAATTAGTTAGTTATAAACCTTAATTCTAAGTAGCTACCCTCGACGGTGATGACCCCATTGGGGCCTGGCATCTTTAGCTTTTGGTAGGTGTACTTGGGGATGGCCATGAACTTGGAGAAGCGTGGCTAATCGAGGATAGTGTGGTAGAAGCCAGGGAAGTCCACCACTTTGAAGGTGAGCGGCTCCTTCCGGAAGTTGTCCGGCCGGCTGAAGGTGACATTGAGCCGAATGCGCCCGAGGGGCACGACCTCCTTCCCCGACATGATCCTATAGAATGGCGCCTTGCTAGAACGTAGGCTGCTCCATGGGTGTTGACATAGAGGATGTTGAGGCCGCTACTACCGTCCTTCAGCACCTTGGAGAGGTGCGTGGTGCCCACGATCGGGCTAACCACGAGCGGGTAGCGCCCCAGACGAGGAACGCTGTTAGGGTGATCCTCCTGGTCGAAGGTGTAACACCCTAGGTGTTAAGCATGCATCCAACCTTGATATTGCATGATCACAATCATCATTGAGCATCCATGATCATAAGCATATCATGTATTCCATCTAAGTTGGCTTATATTGCATGTGTATCACTTAATTTCATTACTTATGCTAGGGTTTACATGTCACCAATGTATGAAATGTGTGTGGAACCTTGGGAATACCTTAAACATGTTTAGAATAGCATAAGGAACAACTTTGGTATTCATGACTAAGGCTAGTTTAGTCATTGATATGGTGTATGACATCATTTTAAGGTGTTATGTTTGACCTAGTTTGAACTATGTCATAGAGTCTTTGCATGGTAGTGAACCTTTAAGCAAAGTTGTAGTATTTGAGTAGAGAAACAACTTTTATTTTTGGGTCATGAGCTAATTCTATGCATAGCTTGGTCTTTTTGAGCTCACAAAAAAATCACCATGTAACTATTTTTCAACACTTAGAATTTCTCTAAGTCTTATTGTGTTTACAGTTTCCCTGGCTCGACATTGGTGATGATTTTACTCCTCATCCATTGAGAATTAGAACTTGTACCTTTAATAGAAGTTGAAGATGATATATAGGGCCTCAACTTGGGTTTAGATTGTTTGCGCTAATTAGCTATGGATTAGGAGCATGAACGATGCCAAGTTGTGCTGTCGGGGTGGTTCATTCGCTCTGATGGCCGAACTGCATCGCACCTATAGTGCCGACCGGTTCAGAACTTGGACGCCACGTGTGCGCCGCGCGTCGCCATTGGCCTGACCGGCCAGGCCACGTTGGGCCTCGGTGCTTCACTTCACACCCGCGCTCGCCCATGAACTCTACGCGCTCTCATTTGCACTGCCTCCTTTCTCCTTCGCCTTCGCGCTCGCCCGCAGCAGCCGTAGCAGCTCACCGCAGCGCCACCATCACCATTGCCAGCCCCAGCTCGCATCGCGTCGCGCATTCGCCATCAGAGTAGTCCCGTCGTACTCCCACCACACCATCACACCCACATTTGCCTACTAGACACGCCCGGTAAGCAGTTGTGCCGCACACGACCTTGCCGTTGTTTCACCGCCATCCTCCGTCGCCGTGGCCGGGCCATTTCCGACCACTGCGAGTCATGCTTGTAGGTGCGCTAGAATCACCGTGTCTGGTAGGACCTTGGCTGAACCCTAGATCAAGCTATTATAGCCAACTTCGGTGTCTCGCCATCGAGCCGCACCGCTGCATCGCCATGGTCGCCGCCGTCATCGTTAGCTCCGGCGATTGGTCTAGCTAGATAGCTCAATAGGTGCGGGAGGTCATGGTGGTCACTGTTGTACCGATGCCGTCGCCGGGGAGGATCACCATCATCGAACTCCGGCCGATCCGCATCGAGCAGTGTCGCTCCTCTGTTTTACTTTCGCAGACGCATGGGCCCGTCTGAGGCGTGGACCCCGGCTGTCAGCGGCTCAGTTTGAAAGGATAGTTCATTTATTTCTAGATTTGCATGCAACTTTGAAAAATCATAAGTGGAGTTTTAGAGGTCCAATTCTTGCGAACCAAATTTTGTTGTGTTCCTCATGAAGTGTAGTTTTTTATAAAAATATGAAATGTACATTTTCTGGAATTTTTATTGGTGATTAAATGTATTTGAATAAGTACTTTTTGAATGTTAGTAAACTTGTAAAATAGATATCTTTAGCTAGAAATGTGATAAAATTGTGATTCCAATTTTGTTGGTTTTCTATTGACATGCTCCAGCTAGAAAAAATAATAAACTTGCTGTAAACTTGAGTTAAGTAGGCTATTTCTATTTATCTAGTAATATATGGTATTTTTTGAGGAAAATTGTAGGGATAAAAATATGTAACATATTGATATGCAAAATTTTGTACAGTAGTATGGCACTAATATGAAGCTAGTAAAAATATATAATTTGTTGTTTGACACTTTTCTATAGGGTTTACTATTTTCACTAAAATAGGCCTTGCTAGCTTGTCATTTTTCTAAAGAATGTTATACTTGGTAAAATGGCATGAAACTTTGACAATAGTCTTTTGGTAGCACTTGTAAGCCACTGTAAGTTTTTGAGAATTTATTGTGCACATTTGGTATATGTTTATTATTTCCCCTACTTATCTAATTAAATTGATAAAGGCATTTAAATAAATAGTTTGGGATTGGCCATTATGTTTTCTTGAGTGTATTTGATGTTCTTGCACTGTTGGTATACTTGGTAATGTCAAATTTTGAATGCTTACATATAGTAAAAATATTGTTGCTCTATAATTCAAAGTAAAGGGTTTTCGGACAGATTTTGTGGTTTGGTATGTTGCATGATCAAAATGATGTTTTATGTGGAAATGGTTAATAAATGAGTTGTAGGGAACTTCTTAATATATCTTGTGTTAAAATTTCAGGGCAATAGGCCGAAGGGTTTATGAGTTATAGCTGTTTAAATTTAGTTTTCCGAAATGCTTGTTCTCTAGAATTTTCTCAACAGCACTGGATTGATTGTCTGTTTTGGTTAGGATAGATTGTGAACTAGTTTTTGGTGATTAAATAAGAGTTGTAGGAACTTTTACAAGATTTTCATAAAGTCCAAGATCACAGCATTTGGATAAGTAGAACTTCAGTTATGATGTAAATAGTAACTGTCATGTGTAGCTTAGACATTTGCATTGTGTGAAATTTGTAAGTAGATAGAGAAGAGATATGCACCTACTCAGCTAGCATGGAGTTAGCATTGTTATCATTATGGTACTCAACATCATTACCGCAGCATGTACCTTTCCATATCACATCATCTATGATCCCTCTTATGCATTCATGAGCTTACTTATGCATATGCATGCAATAGGTGCCACCGAGGAGATCACGTTGGTGGAGCTAGACGACGATCCACAAGAGGAGAATCAGGAAGTGCAGCACCAGGAGGTTCCCAGAGAAGGAGAGCCTGAAGCCGATCACCTTCCCGAGTGCCCTGATCATCAGCCGTCAACATTCATGAAAGGCAAGCCCCGGAGCATTATGAGCCTCCCTACTTTATGAATGTCACTTAAAGTTATTCGTATTGATGCATTACATGACATGAGTTGTTTAGAAACACTTGCTGCATATTACCTTCCTTGACCAGAAATATCTACCATGAATCATATTTAACTCCAAGAACGCTTACCATGCTTAGCTATGCTTAGACCGGTAGAAGTCGGGTGATTTCCTGTCACCTGCGAGCTATAAGTGATAACTTGATCACGGTTGGCTATATTGTGCTATCGTGGAACATAACCTGGTACTGTTGAATAAATGGAGACCGGGCGGAGTCTTATGTGTGGTATCGTAGTGACTTCGTCTGAATCGTTTAAGGACCAGACGTTGGAGGTCATCTTGTCATGTTGAACACATGCCTCTCACATAGTTGGCCGAATAAGTCATTCCGACCGCGAAGCTGAGTAGCTCAACTCAGGCTAGGACCATGAGCGGTAAAAGTGTGCACCCTAGAAGCAGTAAGGATGTGCGGAGAGCCAAAGGCGTAAGCCCAAGGGCAGGTTAGAGTTCCGAGCACCCTTGGCAGATTGGTTGTATCTTTGAGGGTGCGGCACTGGTCGTACCCGTGAGTTTACTTGAGTTGTACCAAAGGTGACCTAATGCGACCCTAATGGGGGAAGTATGGGTGTGTGTTAGGAATAATTCCCCAGCTTGGTAGGAATCGATTCGAATCGTTGTCTCTCCCGGATAGTGGGAACTTGACTTGAGTTCCTTTCATCGTAGTTAATTGATGGAAATGTTGGTTATGAGATTATGCAAGAGTTCAACTGGATATGGTTATTATTGTGATGACTTAATGGTACCAACATGTTTGGCATAGGATAGTTGCTAATCTAGTATGAGATAGGATTAATAACTGGTGATTCACAATTAAAGATATGTTGGATAACTTATGTTTTTTCTGCAAATAATGTCTACCAGTTCTACTTATAAAGCCTTGCATACTCCTTGGTGTCTTAGTATATTAGTTTGATGGGTAAGTCTCGCTGAGTACCTTCTCATCCTCAGGATTTTATTCCCATTGTTGCAGATAACGTTATGTATCATAGCTACTGCAAGAACTGCCTTACTCCTACAGTGGATGAGGACTAGGACCATGGGCAATGGTCATTCTATATATCATCTCACCCTTGTGCTTTTGGTTGGAGATGACTATAACACTAGCTTTGTATTAAACTACGTGTGATGTTGATGTTAAACTACTTTGCTTCCGCTACTTTTAAACTTGGTTTGTAATAATTATTCGAACTCTGATGTATGAGAAATATTTGTGAACTGTGATGTAACATATGACTGGTTATGTTGAATCTCTATGATCTTGGTTTGTATGTTGGTTGTTTGAGATCCTTCATGATTTCATTGGACTACTGGGTTTATATGGGCTCAAGTATGACGGTTTGATCGCTTCGGTGATTGCTGTTGTACTTGTGCTCTTATAAATTGGACAGTTCTATAACAGAAGGTGATAGCCATCTAGGACCAATGGAGCCATGTTGGAGCGGCAAGGGTATGAATGGTGTTAACCTCCTACTCGGTGATGCAGTGCTGCTAGCAGGACTCATAGGCCTAGGAGTCCCCGAAGATCATGAGGCATCACTCAGCCTTGGGGAATCTGGCATCCTCCCCTTGGGTGCCATCCACCGGCTCACTGGCCTTTAGGGCAGGCTTCTAGGCCTTGTCCTATTGGTCGAGGGTGCCACAGATGTAGCCCCTGATGGTAGCGTAGTCTTTGAGGAGGTGCTTTGCCTGTCCCCTGTGGAATGTATAGGGGGCCTCGAGCGCCTTCTTGAAGTGCTCGGGGCACGCACCATGCCCGCAGGCTAAGGCCTGGCAGCACGGTCGGCTACAGCCACCATCTCCTCCTTGTGGCGCTTCCGATCCTTGGCCCTCTTTGTCGCGGTGATGCTAGGATGAAGCAGGGTCGTCAGCGCTATTCCCACCATTGAGGTGGCCGGCGGCCTTCGCCTTGTCGCTGAAGTTGGCCTGGATGGCCTCCTCACCGGTGGTGTACTATGTGGCGACTATAACACCCTAGGTGTTAGGCTTGCACTTCTGCACTTGCATTGCATGGGCATAAGCATCATTCATTCATATTTGAGCATTAGCATATGAAACATACCTTTGTTATTTTATGTTACAACATGTATATGCTTGTGATCATGAGTGACCAATGTAGAAGATTTGTGTGGGGTCACAAAAACACCTTAGACATGCTTAGGATGGTGGTTGGAACAAAGTTGGTATTCATGTCATGGACCAAATTAGTCTCTAAGTCATAGTTACTCTAAAAAGTGTCAATTTCATGTTACTACTTTGACCAAAGTTGAACTATAGTCTAGAGTGTTTGCATGGCAGTGCACCCTTAAGAAAAGTTGTAGTACTTGACTAGTGTAACAACTTTTATTTTTGGGTCAAAGTCAAATCTAGTGCATAGCATGCTCCAAAATAGCTCACAATTAACAAGAAATTGCAGTTTTATACTTAGCAAAATTTTTGTAAGACTGAGGGAGTTTTCGGTTTCAAAGTGCACGACTTTGGGATGATTTAACTCACAAACCATGGTGAATTAGGGGATGCTTCCTAAAGCAAAGATGTAGAGGACATGTAGCTCTACAACTTTCCTTAATAGAGTTTTAGCAATGGATGAAGAATGGATTAGGAGATATAAGGGGTTGAAAACGCGCTGTCAGTCACCGGTGTCAGCTCTGACGATCTTGTTCACGCGCATGCCAGCGGCCGACCGGCCACAGGCCATGGCCGCTGCATGGTGACCGTACGCCGATGTTGGCCCAGCCGGTCATGCCAAGGCATACACATATGCACCGCACACCAGCCGCTCGGTCCACTCACTCGCTCTCGCCTTCTCCCGCTCGCTCTGCCTCGCCAAAGCGCCGCACCGAGCTCGCTGTGCACCGCCGTAGCTCCACCGTAGCCGCTCGCCGCCAACATAGCCTTGCTAACCGATTTGTCTTGGCCACTGCTGCTCTACCATCACCTCCACCTCCTCGAGCCACCAGCACCACCTATCGACCCCAGGTACAACGACATTTAGCCTCGCCATAGCCACCATCGTCATCGGAGCGCTGCCACGCTCGCGGCTACCGTGGCCCGACTGCTCCACCACATCGCATGCCTCTGTCTTCTCTAGTCCAGCACCATGCTTGGGTCTAGATGCTTAGGCTAGATCTAGGGATGACGCTATCGCCGGGTAGCACCAGAACGTGTCACCACTCCGCGCGCGGCCGCAATGGCTGCCATGGCACTCGAGCTCGCCGCCGTTGAGGTAGTCCACCGTCTCCCTCCTTTCTCTCATGTATTAGGTCGAGTACTCCAAGACCTAGCTAGTGGCATGACAGAGACCTACCTTTCACCGCCGTCTAGCTAGAATGGTGAGAGCCACGCCATGCTCTGTGCGCCATCGCACGGCCATGCACACGGACAAGCTCACCGATGCCACCACGAGCCCCCACCTACGCATTGTAGCTTCCCTAGGTTACCAGGATGGAGTAGTTGTCCTCGCCTGAGCATGCAATGGCTGAAGATGGCCGGCGTACCGCCGCCCGACCTCCACCGTCCGCCATGGCCGCCGTCGAGCTTGCTCCGGCGAGCCACCGGGCCAGCTAAACCTACTAGTCGATGCGCGGGTGTGAGAAGAGTGCAGCGGTGAAGACGCTACCGCCGAAGACCTCGCTGTTGGTGAGTTCTCGTCGGTCAGCGCCGCTCCCCTACGCTGGTCTCGCTGACGGGTGGGTCCCATTGACCGTGGGCCCCAGCAGTCAGTCTCTGCGTATATTTTGATTTTTTGATTTATTTTCTAGATTTGAATGCATGTTTCAAAAATTCATATCTCAAGCTAAGAGTGTCCAATTTTGGTGAACCAAATTTTTTTGGATTCATCATGAAGTGTAGTATTTTGTAAAAATATTAAATACACTATTTTTGGTATTTTTCTAAGAGAATAAATTGTAACTAGAAAAATGCTTTTGAAGTGGTTTCTATCTTAGAAAATGCATAACTTGAGCTTGGTGTGTGCAAAAATTGTGATTTAAATCCTGTTAAGTTTGTATTGACATGATCTAGGTAGAAAAAATACTAAACTTGCAGTAGTCATACTGGGAATATGGTCTTCTTATTTAATCTTAAATAAATGCTAGTTTTTGGTGAAAATAAATAAGGCAAAAATACATAACTTGGGCTCATGCAAATTTTTGTACAGTGTTCTTATGTTATGGTGAAACTAAGAAACATATAAAATCTATTGCTTGGCACTTTTCACTTGGCTAAACTATTTTTGCTAAAATAAACCTATGCAACTTGTCATTTTTGTATAGATGGCTATACTGATCCAACTGGCATGAAATTTGCACAGTAGACTTTTGGGGTCATATGTATGCTACTGTAAGTTTCTCAAAATTTATGGAGTACTGGAAATATTTCTCATAAGTCATCCTATTATATAAGGAAATTGATAAATGTATATGAATAAATTAGTTGGGCTTAAACATAATGTTTTTTATGGTCCTTGTGATGCATATGATATGTTGATAATGGTAGTTGTGCTTGAAATTGATTGGTTATAAGCAGCTACTTAATTATTTCTTTATAATTCAACTAGAAGACTACAGGAGTAGTTTCTGTTGTATTGATAAATTCTTGATGATAATTACATTTCCTGTGAAACTTATTATTAACAAAGTTGTAGATAACTTACTTATCTTACTTGTGTTAAATTCTCATGGTAATAGTCTAAATGGTTTGGGAGTTATAGCTGTTAGAAGTCTGCTGTCAGATTTGTTTGTCCTCTGGATAGATCTGGATGATTGAATTGTTTGACCTAGATAGCTATTGAATCATACTATGGTGATTGAATGAAAGTTGTAGAAAATTTTATGAGCTTTCTAGAAAGTCCAAGATCATAGTATTTGGTTGTGTATAACTCCAGTTATGGTCAAAACATGTGACTGCTATCTTGCAGTCCCAAAAACACTTTTTATGAAAGTTGTTTAAATTATATGCGAAGAGATATGCACCTACTCAGTAAAATAAGATTTATTTGGGTATCACCTTAATACTTTACTGTTATGAACACTTATACACATGCATTTTATCATATCATAGCATCCATGTAACTATCTATGCATCCATGATATCTTATTTCATGCTCATACATATAGGATCGCTCGAAGAAGTGACGCTCTTGGAATTCGAAGGAGAAACAAAGGACAACCAAGAGGCACCACAAACTGTAGCTCTCGAAGGAGAGGAGCCATCCACTAATGAGCTCCTAGTGTGTCCTGACCATTGTCCCACCTCGTTCCTGAAAGGCAAGCCCCAGAGCATTCTAAGGCTCCTATATTTTACAAAATATCACTTGAGTCCTTTATGTTTGATGCATTAGGTTATAAGAGTTGGTTGGAAACACTTGCTGCATGATACTACCTTGTCCAGATATCTATACCTTTAACCCTATATAGGTCCAGGATCAAACATACGCTTAGCAATGCTTAGAACGGTAGAAGTCGAGTGATTTCCTATCACCTGCGAGATATAGGTGGATACCGGAGCACGGTTGGCTATATTTGCTATCGTGGAAAATAACCATGGGTTGATATTAAATGGAGATCAGGCAGGAACTTATATGCAATGGTGTTAGGTTGGCTATGTTGGTCCCATCCATGTTGATTAAGGACCGTACCATTGTTGGCACTTCTATCGAGATTGAACGCATGCCTCTCACTTAGCTAGTAGGATAACTCATTCTGACCGTGAAGCCAAGTAGCTCAACTCAGGTCGGGCCTCATTCTGTTAGAGTGCACATAGTGGAGGTAGTAAGGATGTGCGAGGAGCCTGTGTGAGGCCAAGGGCAGGCTGTCCCTGATCGACCTGGCATCTGGTAGTGTCCCTGATTGTGCGGCGCTGATCGAACTCGCAAAATGTGGACCTGAGTTGTACCAAAGGTGACCGTTGATCTGGTCTGCCTGGGTTTGTGTTAGGAATAAATTCCCAGCTAGTTGAAATCGATTCGAATCACCGTCGCTCCTAGATAGTGAGAAACTTGACTAGCTCCAACATCATAGTAAATGGATTATGAAATATGATGGTTATGATGGATATGAAAATCTTACACCGGCTATGGTTACTATTGTATGCTACTAAATGTTATACCACATGTTTGGCATAGGTTAGATGCTAATGTAGTGATGAATAGCTATAATTAACTTGATGACCAATGTAACAGAACCGACCAAATCATAAGAACGTAAGTACAAAAACAATCACCGAAGCGATCAAATTCCTGTACTTAAGCTCCCATAATCCCGGTAGTCCAGAAATCACGAAGGATTTCAACCAACTCTCGACATACAAACCAAGATCGTAGTGATTCAACACAACACATCATCCGTTACAACATTTCATAAGTAGCATTCGGATTACATCCATCAGAGTTCAAATAAAATATTACAAACCAAGTTTAAATGTGCGGAAGCAACATAGTTTAGTACATAACTTCATAGTTTCAAATACATTGCCAGATCAGAGTCATGTCCCACAAAAGCATTATCAGGTACGAGAACTAGTAGAGACCGCGCCCAATGGCCTAGTCTTCATCCCCAGCTGGGAGAAGGCAGTACTTGCAGCAACCAAAGAAGAACTGGTCATCTGCAACAGGTGGGAGATAAACCCTGAGTACGAGAAGGTACTCAGCTAGACTTACCCATCAAAACCAGAAATAAAAGACACCAAGGATCATGCAAGGCTTTTCAGGTGGGCTAGCTTGACATAGTTGCATAAAAAGCTTATGATTATAGTAACCAATTTAAACTTATTATCAAGCTTATCATTATTTACCTGTCCACTAGATTAGCACCTGTACTAGAGCACTCAGTTATTAGGAGCAAACAATATTAACCATAGCAGGTATAATAAGGCTGTCATCATCATAACATCATTTCCGAACCATTAAGTTATTAAGTGTATCTACATTGGAGATAAGCCCGTCAAGTTCTCACTAACCGGGAGAGACGGAGACTCGAATCGAATTACAACTCAGCTGAGGGGGTATTCCTCACTCTCACCCCGCATACTTAGCAAGGGTAGCCGTGGGTCACCTTTGGAACAACTCAGAACCAAATTGCTGGGTTCGATCGGCGCCAAGACTCTCGTGGATTACCCTTCCGCCAGACGATCGGGACTTTTAAATCATCTACCCTTGGACTCACACCTACGGCTCCCTTCCGAGGCGCACTTTATACTTATCGACTCCCGGCCTGAGGTGAGCTACTCGGCTTCGCGGTCGGTCATCGGACACGGCCAACTAAGAGAGAGGCATGCGTTCAACATGAACAGGAAAGGCTCCAAGAATCAGTCCTTAAACGACACAGACGGAGTCACTGCAAACCGGCAAGCCTCCGTCCGGTCTTCATTTGATTAAGACTGGTTCTTTTCCCCGATAGCAAATATAGCCAACCGTGCCACATGTATCTTCCTATATCTCGCAGGTGTGTGAAATCACCCGACTTCTACCGCGTTTAAGCGAGGGGCTAAGCACTACTCGAGCACGGGCTACATAGGATTCTGTGGTAACAATATCCGGACAAGGATTGGGTAACCAATGCAAAGAATGGTTTGCATCCAACACCTAAACTTAATGCAACAATATATATATGTAACAATAATATCAGATGCGCATTTTAGAAATTAGGAGGCTTAATATGCTCGGGGCTTGCCTTTCACAAAGTTGCAAGGACGGTGGTCCGGGCACTCAACGGCGACCTCGTCGTCAAGCACTTCTCCTCGAAGGTTGTTTGCTCCACGAATCTCTCGGCGTCACCGCCGCCTTTCTTTCGGTTCCTCGAATTCCAGCAGGGTTACTCCTTCCGGTACACCTATTGCATGCCGATGCAAAAGATAAAGATCATGGATGCATAAGGAATGACATGATGCTCATGATGAATGAATCACAGTGAGTGTTTACGAAAGCATCACTAGACACTCGTTTACCGAGTAATTAGCTCTATTCAAATCACTTTAAGCATGTATCTACTTAACTTAAAGAACAAGATCAACTTACCTAACTTGCATAACCTAAGATAAAGATGCTCATCTTCAGTTAAAGGCCTAACACCTAGGAACATTACCACAACTTAGAATAGTAAAGGTATACATAATTTAACATTTAAAGTTTCATATGCATACAAATAGTCCCTTAAATCAATCACAACCAGAGTTCTACAAATCCAAATGACTTGCAAGAGGACATTCTGGAAAGCTTATGAAATTCTCTACAATTAATTTGTAAACCTCAAAGCATGATTCTTAAGTTAACCAAATCAAATTTCAGTAAACCTAGAATCTGTCCCGCAATGACAGGGTTGCTAACTTAATTATTTAATGATGATGCAAAAGCCTAATTTGACCAAACCAAGTTTACCAACTTGTTACCCATACCAGAGGAACACTAGAAAGTATAATGCCAACTTCTAAATAATTTATTTAATATCCTTTTCCAATTTATTTAGTTAATTAGGTGATTTAAGCAATATATAGTAAAACTATTCATAAAAATCTACAAAAATTACAGTAGCTATCTCATGCTGCACATAGACTACCATAAAAATTTCAAAGCCATTGGGCACGTAAAACTTGTTGTATCTAAAATAACAGATGACATGTCTATTTCTAGCATAATTAGGAAACCTTATTAAAAAGTGTCAAGCAACAGATTTCCTATTTTTCCTAGCATCATTATAGCATAAGAATAGCACTCATCAAATTTTAGCTTCACTGGATCTATAGAAAAATTATGAAAATTCTCACAAGATCTATCCATTAATAAAAGGAAATTCTATAACTTAAAAACTACACATGAACTAGCTCTGAAATTTTAACCAGAGATTCTAATAAGCAATAATAGACTACCCACAAAATTTCATAATTTTTGGACCACAGAAACTCAAGATAAAATTCAAACAAGTTTGCATGCATCTAAAAACACATTTCAAAGTCCTATTTAATTCATCCATAATTTCTAAAACATGTGCCCATATAATATTTTTATTAAATACTAGACATTATCATGAACTCAACAAAATTGGAACCATAGCATTTGGGTCTACCAACTAGGAGATACATATTTTTGAATATCAACACAAATCTGTGAAATAATAAAGAAAAACAAATAAGAAAATAAATCACGGCCACTGTTGGGCCGGCCCGCGAACACGCGCAAACGTAGCCCAGCACTCGGCGCGGCCCAGGCTGGTTCCCGCTGCGCGCGTCAGCGACTGACAAGCAGGGCCCGCGTGTCAGCGAGACAGGCAGGGGAGGAAAACAGGGCGGCGGCGTAGATTGTCGCCGGTGACATCTCCGGCGAACTCGACGGCACCGGCGTGTTCCCCACACCCATGCGCATCTAGAGGACCCATCTATTGCAACAATTGCAGCGGCTAGAGGGGGTGGCGACGAGCACGGTGGAGCACGGCGGCGCACGGCCGCGGCATGGCTGGCTCCGGCGAGACGACGGCGTCTCGGCCCTAATGGCCCGCTCTCCGAGCATCAGTAGCCCACGCAGCAGCTAGCGCAAGGGAGAGAAGAGGATGGGAAGGCCGTGGTGGCAGTTGGTCGCGCGGAGCGCCAACTCCGGTGAGGTCCGACAAGGCGGTGGTGGGGAAAAACCGGCGATTGGCCCTTACCGATGTACGATTGACTCGCTAGCACGGTGGAAAAGGGAGAGGGGATCACGGCGGGGCTCTGGGTGAGCTGGGCAACGCGTTTTTGCCAAGACGTGGGAGCTAGGCGAGAGCGAAGTTCCGGCGGCAATGGCGGGTGGCTCGGTGCTGCGCTATGGGAGGCGAAGAATGCAAACAGGGGCGTGCGAGTGCGTCGGGCAGGCGCGGGGTGGCTTCAAGACACGGCTGGTCGTGCCAGGGCGCCCATGGCGCGTGGCCTGCGCACTCAGGCGATCAGCGATGGGTGGCGCCACGCGTCAAAGGTTTTCTGAAACGGTCGGCCATTTTCACTGAACGTTTTCTGAAAACGCGATTCAGAGCTCCACGACGGTGACTGACCGAGCGAGTTTGACGATGATTATCTCCTAAACCGTGACGATCTGGGTTAAGTTGTAGTTAACAAAGTTGGAGACCTATGTGATTACTACAAATTTGCTAATTGGAGCTCGAGCTAGTTTGGCTTGGTTAGGGAGATACAAGGTGACAAAGTTGGGTACATGAAACTGCAACATAGTTAAGGACTTAGAAAAATTTCTAAGTCTGAAATCAGCATGTACTTCGGAATTGTGGGCCATGTTTGAGCATGTTCTAGCCATTTTCATGAGTTGGTCATAAAACAACTTTTGTTCCTTGATAAATTAGCTACAACTTTTGTAAAGAGTGCATAGCCATGCAAAGTCTCTAAGTTGGACTTTTGAATCAGTCAAACGATGACACTCCAAGGGTCAATTCAAGTCAAACTTGCACTTGAGGGCATTTTGGTCATTTTGATCTACATGAACAATGTCCCAACAAGTAACCTAAGTATAGTTAAGGTGTAATAGACCATGATCAACCACTTTACAAAAATTGTTATACCACTTCTAATGATCACATGTGATAAAGAAAGTAAAACAAGCAATTCATTGATATGTTGCAATGCAATGTTTCACATGTTTCAAGACCTTGTTGTCATTTTATAATTGCCACATTACTACCATATTGCCATGTTTCCAAGTATGAGAGTTTCATGTTACATTCACATGTTTCACTACTACCATTCTAAGCAATCAAGCATGAAACACATACAATTTAAAATGTTGCATATGTTTGTTTCAATGATAATGACATGATGACATAGATAATGCACATGTTTATGAAATGACATGCAATTTAGTGGAAGCCAAACACCTAGGGTGTTACAGCCCTCCCCCCTTAGAAAAATCTCATCCCAAGATTTGGAAAGCGTACCAATCAGTATAGAAAGCTGGATAGTTTTCCTTTAAATAATCTTCCCGCTCCCATGTCGCATCCCGTTCACTATGATTACTCCAAACTACCTTGTATAACTTAACCACTCGTGTATGAGTCACTCTTTCTTGAGTATCCAGAACTTGCACGGGCTTTTCCTCATAAGAAAGATCATATTTCAAGTTGACTTTCCTTGTTGCTATTCTTTCCTCGGGAATACGAAGACACTTCTTCAGCTGGGACACATGGAATACCGGGAATATAGCTCCCATCTCATGGGGTAGATCGAGTTTATAGGCTACTCTTCCACTTTTCTCGATAATGCGGTAAGGTCCAACATATCGAGGCTCAAGCTTCCTTTTAATTCCAAAACGTTTGACTCCTTTCATAGGGGATACCTTCAGATAAACATGATCACCTACTTCAAACTCAATAGGTTTTCTTCTCTTGTCAGCATAGCTCTTTTGTCTAGCCTGTGTGGCAGTCATATTCTTCTGTATAGTTCGGACTTGCTCTTCGGCTTCTTTTACAAAGTCAATACCATAGAATCTTCTTTCCCCGGGTTCCACCCAGTTCAAAGGAGTTCTACACTTGCGGCCATAAAGAGCTTCAAAAGGAGCCATTTTGATACTCTCTTGATAACTGTTGTTATAAGAGAATTCAGCGAGAGGTAACCAGTCTTCCCAAGAGCCTTTGCAAGAGATAAGACAAGCTCTAAGCATGTCTTCAAGAATTTGATTAACACGCTCAGTCTGTCCTGATGTTTGAGGATGATAGGCAGAACTACGGATCAAATGAGTGCCAAGATTCTGATGTAAGCACTCCCAAAAGCGAGCCGTAAATTGCGGTCCTCTATCAGAAATAATGGATTTGGGTACACCATGGAGACGTACCACTTGTTGAAAATAAATCTCAGCATAATTGTGCGGGTGATAGGTAGACTTGACCGGAATAAAGTGAGCGGATTTAGTTAGACGATCTACGATAACCCAGATGGAATCACAACCCTTTTTGGTAGTGGGTAATCCAACAATAAAATCCATGCTAATTTCTTCCCACTTCCAGCCAGGAATAGAGAGTGGCTGTAATAATCTGGGCCTTATGTGAATAGCCTTGACTCTACAACAGTTATCACACCTTGCCACGTAAGCTGCGATTTCTTTCTTCATCTTGGTCCACCAATAATACAGCTTGAGATCTTGATATATTTTACTACTACCAGGATGGATGGACAATTTAGAAGAATGGGCTTCAGCCATAATTTGATTTCTAAGTTCTTTATCTTTGGGTACCACAAGTCTATCATTAAACCAGAGAATTCCTTTGTCATCGACCCTAAAGTGCTTGGTCTCTTTCTCTTTCATCTTTCGCTTGATGTGAAACACACCCACATCAGTCTTCTGGAGTTCGATAATTCGACTTCTAAGAGAGCAATCCACAGTGATATTGTGGAGTACTACAGGATGAAGGAGGTGTGCCAGATGAAAATCTTCACTAACTAAGGAATTGCAATGGGCCTTTCTGCTTAAGGCATCAGCAACCACATTTGCCTTACCAGGATGGTAGTGCACTTGAAGGTTGTACTCCTTGATCAATTCTAACCATCGCCGTTGACGCATGTTCAACTCGGGTTGAGTAAAGATGTACTTGAGGCTTTTATGGTCAGTATAGATGTTGCACACATTACCCAGCAAGTAATGTCTCCAAATCTTCAGGGCATGAACAACTGCGGCTAGCTCTAAGTCATGGGTAGGATAGCTGACTTCATGCTTTCGAAGCTGGCGCGAAGCATAAGCAATTACTCGGCCCTCCTGCATAAGAACACACCCCAAACCGGTGCCACATGCATCACAATAGACATCAAAAGGCTTTTCGATGTCAGGTTGTGCCAATACAGGAGCAGAGGTTAGCAAGGTCCGCAAAGTGTGGAAAGCATCTTCACACTTTGGAGTCCACACAAACTTCTCATCTTTTTGAAGTAGTCGAGTCATGGGCTTGGCTATCTTAGAGAAATCCGGGATAAAGCGACGATAATAGCCAGCCAATCCCAGGAAACTTCGAATTTCTGTGACCGTAGTAGGTGCCTTCCACTCAAGGACTTCTTGCACCGTAGTAGGGTCAACCGAAATTCCATCACCAGATAACACATGACCTAGAAAAGGTATCTTGTTCAACCAGAATTCACACTTACTGAACTTAGCATATAGCTGGTTGTCACGTAACCGAGTTAAGACAATTCTCAGATGTTCAGCATGCTCTTCTTCATTCTGAGAATATACCAGGATATCATCAATAAACACGACGACAAACTTGTCCAATTCTGGCATGAATACAGAATTCATCAGGTACATAAAGTGTGCCAGAGCATTTGTCAACCCAAAGGACATGACAAGGTACTCGAACAAGCCATAACGAGTAGAGAAAGCTGTCTTGGGTATATCTTTAGGACGAATTTTGATCTGATGGTAACCAGACCTCAAATCGATCTTGGAGAATACCTTAGCTTTGGAGAGCTGATCAAACAGAATATCGATGCGAGGAAGAGGGTATTTGTTCTTGATGGTAACAGCATTTAGGGGACGATAATCCACACACATGCGTAGAGACTCATCCTTCTTCTTCACAAATATAGCCGGACAACCCCAAGGAGAAGAACTAGGCCGAATCAAACCTTTCTTCAATAGCTCATTCAACTGACTCTTCAGCTCAGCCAACTCATTGGGTGGCATTCTATAGGGCCTTCGAGAAATAGGAGCCGTTCCTGGAATGAGTTCTATCTTGAATTCTACATCATGGTCCGGAGGTAATCCAGGCAAGTCATCAGGGAAGACATCTGGAAACTCACAGACAACTGGTAGATCCTTAATGGCTTTGGCTAGGGTAGCATTGGCTGTATTGTGAATAGAGATATCACGAGGTAACTACACTAGAAAACCCTTCTTATCCACAGGATCCCTCAACATTACCACACGGGTTGACGTATCGATCAACACTCCATTCCCACTCATCCACTTCATTCCTAGGATTATATCAATTCCTACCCCCGGTAGAACTACAAGATCCGTAAGGAACTCTCGATCCCCAATTTCAAGCTTTACATCTTTTACTACTTGGTTAGTCATGATATTATTCCCAGCAGCACTAATGCAATAACCACCCTTGACAATTGTAATCACATTCATCTTATGCTTAGATGCAAAAGTAGAACTCACAAAGGAATGTGAAGCACCCGAATCAAAGAGCACAACTGCAGGGTGATCATTAACAAGAAACTTACCAGCGGTGACCACTTCACCAGCAGGAATTTCCTCCATAGTAGTGTAGTGAACACGCCCCTGACGGACGTTTCCTTGAGCATTCTTGGGAGGATGGGGACATCTATTTGCCCAGTGACCAGGCTAGTTATAGTTCCAACACGGCCTGTTAGCTGGTGGGACATTGGAGCTACCCTGCCCAGAGGTATTCTTTGGCAAGGAAATTGTGTACCCCTTGCAAAAACCAGTTTTAGCTTGATTCTTCTTCTGAGGTGGGTGGTACCGGACATTAGCATTGGGTGGACGGTACTGGGTCTTGGATACCATTGGTGCCTTAGACTAAGAAGCACCTGCCTCAAAGTTTCTTTTGCGGTTCTTGGAAGCGGCATATATCTTATCATTGTTCTCCTGAGTCAGAGTGTCACTGATAAACTCATTGAAGGTGACACACTTGCAGTTGCCCATTGACTTCATCAGTTTAGGGGAAAGTCCCCTCTTGAAGCTAGCTATTCTCTTAGCGTCAGTATCGACGAACTCAGGAGCATACCTCGCCAGGTTGTTGAATGCCTGGAGGTATTCATTAAGACTCTTGTTGCCTTGGGTGAGCTTCATAAACTCAGTATGCTTAATGGCCATGAGACCAGGAGGGATAAAGTGTCCTCTCGAAAGTTGCTCAAATCTGGACCCCAAACTATCTCGATGTTTGCGGGGAAGGTGGTCTGTGATGTGTCCACCGGACACTGCAGGCCTTGGAGCTGGTGTCCTGCATATGTGGCCTTCATACCTTCAGTCAAACGGAGCAATCCAAACCTTTGCTCTATCGTGCTCAACCATTCATCAGCTTGTAATGGTTCTTCTGCCTCACGAAAGATAGGAGGCTTTGTATCCATGAAGTCCTTAAAGTCTGCTATCTTTGGTTCGCTCGGGTCCTGGCGGACATGACGATCCTCACGGTTAGCCATCGACGATAGCCTCAGCTAACATGCGCCGACTTTCCACAAATGCGTCGCATTAGCTCAGTTTGGTGTGGGCGGTGGCGGAGGTGGTTGTTCCTCATTTCCCATGCCACGACCGCGACGAAGGTTATGAGCCATCTACAAAATGTATAGCCAATGAGCACTGACGATGTGGAAATTTTTGTAGATGAATCGTATAATTATGCCAAACTGAGTCCATTGGAGGGAATGCATTTATATAATCAACAGAGGCACAATCATTCATCACAACCACACAACTCATCAAGTGCGTCAATTGACACATAAATGCGATGAACTTAACCAACAACGAGATCCATAGACCGCAAAGATGAAATTCATCAAAGGCTCACATACGTGGAGCATAATATGTTCGATAGGTTACATCCAAGCCATAGTGGTTCCAAACTTACATCCAAAGATAACTTATGGTTCAATATTACATCCCAACGATTAACTTATTACAAAGCTACTCGTTCATGCGTGAGGATCAACAAAAGACTAGCTCTTGCGCATTAGCTAAGTAGTAAGCTAAACTACGCATCGTCCTCGGAGTCAGTGTCGAAGATCTCTCCTCCATCTTCATCACTAGCAGGCTCTAACTCCTCATCTTCCTCCTCATCGTGGAATGTCCTCAGTCCATTGACCTCCATGTCATCATCACCTTCAGCCATGATGACACCAGAACCCATCTCATCCTCATCATCGTGGCGGGAGAGGGTGAAGTTGATTATGTAATGGTGAACCTCCTCATGGAGATGGTCATTGTACTCTTTGAAGCGCCACTTGGTTGCTCTAGCTCTACCGCCGTGCTCTCAACACATTCTCCTCGTTCCAGCTTCATTCCGTTGGTTCATCACGTGAATCAACATGCGTTCCTGAGCTGCGGTGAGCAAGCTGTCAACCTCTAAACCTCAAGGGTCTCTTGGTCCCTTTCTGCATTACTTGCTCCAAGCGGTCTTGAGCCGCATTCCTCTCAAAGATCACCCGAGCTAGCTCGTCCTCAGCCTTTTCCTCCTCAAGAGGCTCGGGATGGGGCTCACGAGAGCTAAACGGTGATGAGGCGCCCTGCCTCCAGCGGACTTGCGAGCAGTGAGCTTCATGCGCGCCATCTGTAGCAAAAGTTACAACGTAAGGGGAGAATCATTTAAGGGATACGAAATTTAATTAGTCGGGACAATCATATTTTAAAGGAGGGAGTAATGCAAGAAATGCCATGTATGCTTGAACATGATGCATGCACGATCCGTACGTCCTCACAATCCTAGAAAAATTTAAAGGCTAGCGAAATATACGGTGGCATACATACGCTTCTCAGTATACGGTAGCTAGTCGATCTACAACGATACGTTGTTAGTGTACCTGCAGAAAATTTCATTTCAGCCCAGTAATTTCCTAAAATGCATAAAAGCAAGCAGTAAACTAAATACTTTCATACATACATCCCCTGATGCATATACTCTAGTATCACCGCTACCCGTCAGAGATACCCACATTTAAGTACTCTCATAGATACATGATTGAACATGTAAGTATGCGAGCAACCACAACTACTCTCCCTAGACCGATTTGCTGACGGTCATGCTCTCACAACTCCCACTTACAGGGCGTAGAGGTATTTGATCCAAACATTACCACCCAAGCGGATGGCATCCATACAATAGCACGCCGTATGGACGACGAAACAGAAACAAGCAGGAATCCCCAAGTTAGTACTTAATAAGCCACCTAAGAGTCCTTATTTGGGCATAAGGGATATGACCACTGGCAATACTTATTTAATTTAGGATTTTCACAAATACTTTTGTTTTAAATACACAAATGACATGTTTAGTGTCGAATCTTGCTCGATGCCAATGTAATGTAAACCGACCAAATCATAAGAACGTAAGTACAAAAACAATCACCAAGCGATCAAATTTCGCACTTAAGCTCCCATAATCCCGGTAGTCCGGAAATCACGAAGGATTTCAACCAACTCTCGACATACAAACCAAGATCGTAGTGATTCAACACAACACATCATCCGTTACAACATTTCATAAGTAGCATTCGGATTACATCCATCAGAGTTCAAATAAAATATTACAAACCAAGTTTAAATGTGCGGAAGCAACATAGTTTAGTACATAACTTCATAGTTTCAAATACATTGCCAGATCAGAGTCATGTCCCACAAAAGCATTATTAGGTACGAGAACTAGTAGAGACCGCGCCCAATGGCCTAGTCTTCATCCCCAGCTGGGAGAAGGCAGTACTTGCAGCAACCAAAGAAGAACTGGTCATCTGCAACAGGTGGGAGATAAACCCTGAGTACGAGAAGGTACTCAGCTAGACTTACCCGTCAAAACCAGAAATAAAAGACACCAAGGATCATGCAAGGCTTTTCAGGTGGGCTAGCTTAACATAGTTGCATAAAAAGCTTATGATTATAGTAACCAATTTAAACTTATTATCAAGCTTATCATTATTTACCTGTCCACTAGATTAGCACCTATACTAGAGCACTCACTTATTAGGAGCAAACAATATTAACCATAGCAGGTATAATAAGGTTGTCATCATCATAACATCATTTCCGAACCATTAAGTTATTAAGTGTATCTACATTGGAGATAAGCCCGTCAAGTTCTCACTAACTTGGGAGAGACGGCGACTCGAATCGAATTACAACTCACCGAGGGGTATTCCTAACTCTCACCCCTGGCATACTTAGCAAGGGTAGCCGTGGGTCACCTTTGGAACAACTCAGAACCAAATTCAGCGGGTTCGATCAGCGCAAAGACTCTCGTGGATTACCCTTCCGCCAGACGATCGGGACTTTTAAATCACCGCCCTTGGACTCACGCCACGGCTCCTTCCGAGGCGCACTTTATACTTATCGACTCCCGGCCTGAGGTGAGCTACTCGGCTTCGCGGTCGGTCATCGGACACGGCCAACTAAGAGAGAGGCATGCATTCAACATGAACAGGAAAGGCTCCAAGAATCAGTCCTTAAACGACACAGATGGAGTCACTGCAAACCGGCAAGCCTCCGTCCGGTCTTCATTTTAGATTAAGACTGGTTCTTTTCCACGATAGCAAATATAGCCAACCGTGCCACATGTATCTTCCTATATCTCGCAGGTGACAGGAAATCACCCGACTTCTACCGCGTTTAAGCAGGGCTAAGCACTACTCGAGCCTGGGCTACATAGGATTCAGGGTAACAATATCTGGACAAGGATTGGGTAACCAATGCAGCAATGGTTTGCATCCAACACCTAAACTTAATGCAACAATATATATATGTAACAATAATACTGTAACTGCATTTCAGAAATTAGGAGGCTTAATATGCTCCGGGGCTTGCCTTTCACAAAGTTGCAAGGACGGTGGTCCGGGCACTCAACGGTGACCTCGTCCGGCACTTCTCTTGAAGGTTGCTCCTCCTGAATCTCCGGCGTCGGCTGCTACTGCTCGCTCGGTTCCTCGAATTCCAGCAGGGTTACTCCTTTCGGTACACCTATTGCATGCCGATGCAAAAGATAAAGATCATGGATGCATAAGGAATGACATGATGCTCATGATGAATGAATCACAGTGAGTGTTAACGAAAGCATCACTGGACACTCGTTTACCGAGTAATTAGCTCTATTCAAATCACTTTAAGCATGTATCTACTTAACTTAAAGAACAAGATCAACTTACCTAACTTGCATAACCTAATATAAAGATGCTCATCTTCAGTTAAAGGCCTAACACCTAGGAACATTACCACAACTTAGAATAGTAAAGGTATACATAATTTAACATTTAAAGTTTCATATGCATACAAATAGTCCCTTAATTCAATCACAACCAGAGTTCTACAAATCCAAATGACTTGTAAGAGGACATTCTGGAAAGCTTATGAAATTCTCTACAATTCATTTGTAAACATCAAAGCATGATTCTTAAGTTAATCAAATCAAATTCCAGTAAACCTAGAATCTGTCCCGCAATGACAGGGTTGCTAACTTAATTATTCAATGATGATGCAAAAGCCTAATTTGACCAAACCAAGTTTACCAACTTGTTACCCATACCAGAGGAACAATAGAAAGTATAATGCCAACTTCTAAATAATTTATTTAATATCCTTTTCCAATTTATTTAGTTAATTAGGTGATTTAAGCAATATATAGTAAAACTATTCATAAAAATCTACAAAAATTATAGTAGCTATCTCATGCTGCACATAGACTACCATAAAAATTTCAAATCCATTGGGCAAGTAAAACTTGCTGTATCTAAAATAACAGATGACATGTCTATTTCTAGCATAATTAGGAAACCTTATTAAAAAGTGTCAAGCAATAGATTTCCCATTTTTCCTAGCATCATTCTAGCATAAGAATAGCACTCATCAAATTTTACCTTCACTGGATCTATAGAAAAATTATGAAAATTCTCATAAGATCTACCCATTAATAAAAGGAAATTATATAACTTAAAAACTACACATGAACTAGCTCTGAAATTTTAACCAGAGCTTCTAATAAGCAATAATAGACTACCCACAAAATTTCATAATTTTTGGACCACAGAAACTCAAGATAAAATTCAAACAAGTTTGCATGCATCTAAAAACACATTTCAAAGTCCTATTTAATTCATCCAGAATTTCTAAAACATGTGCCCATATAATATTTTTATTAAATACTATACATTATCATGAACTCAACAAAATTGGAACCATAGCATTTGGATCTACCAACTAGGAGATACATATTTTTGAATATCAACACAAATCTATGAAATAATAAAGCAAAATAAATAAGAAAATAAATCACGGCCACTGTTGGGCCGGCCTGAAGGAACGGCGGCCCGCGAACATGCACAAACGTAGCCCAGCACTCGGCGCAGCCCAGGCTGGTTCCTGCTGCGCGCGTTAGCGACTGACAAGCAGGGCCTGCGTGTCAGCGAGACAGGCAGGGGAGGAAAACAGGGCGGCGGCGTAGATTGTCGCCGGTGACATCTCCGGCGAACTCGACGGCACCGGCGTGTTCCCCACACCCATGCGCATCTAGAGGACCCATCTATTGCAATGATTGCAGCGGCTAGAGGGGGTGGCGACGAGCACGACGGCGCACGGCCGCGGCATGGCCGGCTCCGGCGAGACGACGGCGTCTCGGCCCTAATGGCCCGCTCTCCGAGCATCAGTAGCCCACGCAGCAGCTAGCGCAAGGGAGAGAAGAGGATGGGAAGGCCATGGTGGCAGTTGGTCACACGGAGCGCCAACTCCGGTGAGGTCCGACAAGGCGGTGGTGGGGAAAAACCGGCGATTGGCCCTTACCGATGTACGATTGACTCGCTAGCACGGTGGAAAAGGGAGAGGGGATCACGGCGGGGCTCTGGGTGAGCTGGGCAACGCGTTTTTGCCAAGACGCGGGAGCTAGGCGAGAGCGAAGTTCCAGCGGCAATGGCGGGTGGCTCGGTGCTGCGCTGTGGGAGGCGAAGAATGCAAACAGGGGCGTGCGAGTGCGTCGGGCAGGCGCGGGGTGGCTTCAAGACGCGGCTGGTCGTGCCAGGGCGCCCACGGCGCGTGGCCTGCACGCTCAGGCGATCGGCGACGGGTGGCGCCACGCGTCGAAGGTTTTCTGAAATGGTCGGCCATTTTCACTGAATGTTTTCTGAAAACGCGATTCAGAGCTCCACAACGGTGACCGACCGAGCGAGTTTGATGATGATTATCTCCTAAACCGTGACGATCTGGGTTAAGTTGTAGTTAACAAAGTTGGAGACCTACGTGATTACTACAAATTTGCTAATTGGAGCTCGAGCTAGTTTGGCTTGGTTAGGGAGATACAAGGTGACAAAGTTGGGTACATGAAACTGCAACATAGTTAAGGACTTAGAAAAATTTCTAAGTCTGAAATTAGCTTGTACTTCGGACTTGTGGGCCATGTTTGAGCATGTTCTAGCCATTTTCATGAGTTGGTCATAAAACAACTTTTGTTCCTTGATAAATTAGCTACAACTTTTGTAAAGAGTGCACAGCCTTGCAAAGTCTCTAAGTTGGACTTTTGAGTCAGTCAAACGATGACACTCCAAGGGTCAATTCAAGTCAAAGTTGCACTTGAGGGCATTTTGGTCATTTTGATCTACATGAACAATGTCCCAATAAGTAACCTAAGTATAGTTAAGGTGTAATAGACCATGATCAACCACTTTACAAAAATTGTTATACCACTTCTAATGATCACATGTGATAAAGAAAGTAAAACAAGCAATTCATTGATATGTTGCAATGCAATGTTTCACATGTTTCAAGACCTTGTTGTCATTTTATAATTGCCACATTACTACCATATTGCCATGTTTCCAAGTATGAGAGTTTCATGTTACATTCACATGTTTCACTACTACCATTCTAAGCAATCAAGCATGAAACACATACAATTTAAAATGTTGCATATGTTTGTTTCAATGATAATGACATGATGACATAGATAATGCACATGTTTATGAAATGACATGCAATTTAGTGGAAGCCAAACACCTAGGGTGTTACAACCAAATTATAAATGTATAGTTAAGTAGTGGCTTTTATGCAAAATGTTGTCAAGCTAGATTCACTTATAAAGCCTTGCATGATCCTTGGAATCACCTTATTTTGGTTTATGACGGGTAAGTCTAGCTGAGTACCTTCTCATACTCAGAGTTTATTCCCACTAGTTGCAGATAATACTGTCTACCACGACTATTGTAAGAATTGCTTCTGTACCGCTGTGGATGAGGAGTAGGCCCGGGCAAGGCGCTTCCATTATATGTCTTATCTTTGATGCTTTTGTTGGACTTGATCACTAGCTGGCATGTATTTGAATAGTATGTGTGATGTTGTTTCAAAACTACTTTACTTCCGCTACAACTTTATTTGGAATTGATGTTGTAATAACTTTAATTGCACTCTGATGTATGACAATGTATTTGTGAACTTTATGTAACATGTGGTTGTATGTTGAATCATGTACGATCTTGGTTGTATGTTGGCAATGAATCGAGACCCTTTGTGGTACTCGACAGACTACCGGGTTTATATGGGTTCAAGTATGAAAGTGTGACCGCTCTGGTGGTTGTCATTGTACTTGTACTCTTATAAATTGGGCAGTTCTGTTACAGCTAGCATCAGAGCAAGATTCAACATTATAGCCGTATGTGTATTTAAAACCAAAACTCTTTGTTTTACAAAAATCAGTTTTTGGGAAACTTATAGCTATATATAAATAGGTGTTCAAATCTGAACTTTGAATCTAAAGTGTGCCAGTGATCATTTCCATTATGCCTAGTTAAGGATTCTAGGTGGTTAGTTAAGTACTAACATGGGGGTTTTTATTTTCGTCGTCCATACGGCGTGCTATTGTATGGATGCCATTCACTTGAGTGGTAATGTATGGATCAAATGCCTCTACACCCAAGGTAAGATGATGAGTGGCCTGATCGCAAGATGTGAGCGTGCGGTCTAAGGGGAGAGTTAGTTTTGATACTAAAGTATATATATGTCTCATATATATGCGTAGGTATTTAATTGTGGGTTAGTTTTGATACGGCTATATATGCATATTTATCTGTGTGATCGCTTCGGTGGTTGCCATTGTACTTGTACTCTTATAAATTAGGCGGTTCTGTTACAACGACGTCCAAGAGCTCCCGCGTTGTGCGTGGGGTCTCGCGGCCAAGCGCGTGGACGAGCATTTCACATGTCGTGCCGCAGATGAAGGCATTGATCACGTTGGCGTCGGTGATGTTGGGGAGCTCGTTGCGCTTCTCGGAAAAGCGCTAGATGTACTTCTGGAGGGTCTTGTTTGCCCTCTGCCTACAGTTGTGGAGGTCCCATGAGTTCTTGGGTCAAGTGTACGTACGTACCCTAGAAGTGATCGATGAAGACACAGTGGAGGTTCATGTTGATACTTCTTAACGACTAGTGGAGGAATTTGGCAAGCGCAAAGAACTATCGCGTAGCACTTTGCTCGGTGAGTACCAAATGTCGAATTTACATTTTTCCCATAGGAAGGCAGATGGCTTGAATTTATATTTACTATTAGGATTGCTAACGGAAAGGCTAAGGGTATCCTAGGTAGGTGAATGATAGTGGAAGTTGAATGTGAACTACCGAAATTAAACAACTAAACAAGCTACACTAGAGATAGCTAGGTGGAAGAGAGAGCGATTTATTTTTCAGTAACTAAGGGTAAACTAATGACTAGGAGAAATGCGCTAGTACTTTGGGGCACAGCCCACCTACCAACTAGGAGAGTTAAATAGAAAAGGTCTGCCATGACCTCTATGATTTAATAACTAGACCTAATGTGGTGGAATATAGAGGATGGACAAGGCTCTTACCACTTGCCACCTATTGGCGGTGCTTAACTCAATTCATATACCGCCAACATTCATATGAAATTCACTAAAAACACCACCAAACATAGAAATGGGACTTAAAACTAATCATTTCCACAAGTTTTGGTGTTTATAATGTCTTGCAGGATAAAACATGAAAACATACCAAGTTGGGCCAAAAGGAAAGAAAAGAAACACCCATTCTTCATTTTGGCCCAAGCAAACAAAGGAAGAAGAAGCAAAAGGCCCACTCAATCATCAAACCTGGGCCGAGCACTAGTATAGAAGCAACCCAAGTCCACACAGCAATCGACCAGAGAAGGCCGGTGGCCAGGCATGCCAACCAGGGTGAGGGTGTGGCCGCACCACTAGAACCACCTCCCGGGCCCACTCTCCTCTGGTGGTATCATCAATGAGCTTAGGGTCGGTTTTGAGAGGTTTCCTATTTTACCTCACCCAAACCGACCATGGAGCACTATATAAGAAGCCACCCCCTCCTCATTTCAAAATCAATACACAAGAGAGCAAGAGAGGAGAAGAGCTTCGTTCCTACATTGGCTTTAGCTAGAATTTGAATAGGGAGTGAGTGAGCTATGAGTTGGAGGAGTACCAGAGTGTCGGCTACCTCTACTTCTTGTACTTGGTGACCCTAGTACATCGAGTAGACGGAGTGCCGAGGTTGTTGGCTCCCTCTACACTTGTACCTCAACGAACCAAGTACTACTTGGAGTATAAGGTTCGGGTTTATCTTTGGTATTGAGTTCTTAAGAAATGTTATCTTTGATCACTATATTCTTGTGGGTTCGTCGTCCATCCTCATGACAGATACTCTAGTAGAAGGGCCCTGATAATGGCGGATAACCCTTGCATGCACTCTAGAGTAGTAGTCAATAGCATAGACGTGGTGTCTAGGCTTGAGGCTACCTTCATTTGCCTCATTGCCCATGGTTGAGGGTAGGCGGAGGTGGTGACAACCCTGTCTGTCCCTTGTAATCCCCATGTTCGGGCTCAGCGTAGAGCTATAGGCCGGGATCACCTGGCAGACCATGTGTGCTCCGGTGCCCAAAGCAAGACTGTAGTGGCAAAGCTATCTTAACTTACGATCTCTATCCTTAGAGAAACCTCACTACCTAAGCTATCCTTGTTCTTGTTATCTTGGGCGAATTAGCTAAGAGGCTTTACACATTCATTCCTTTGGGAAAATATGATACCCTGAATACTTCCGGGTGAAGTGCTACGATGGTATATTCGTGCGCTCGAGGATTCTTTTGCTTACGCTAAGAAATACCAACAAGCATTTCTAGCGCCGTTGCCGGGGAACGGTTGTTGTAATTATCTCCAAACCTAGTTCACCTGTGTATCCTTTTATTTTTACCTTTCTTTTCTTTTTATTCTTTTCCAATGGAGCAACCATCAATTCATCAACTTTCTGCTCCCAAGGGCAAGTTCTTAGAGCCACCCCATTCCTCAAAGCCAATCACAGCTTCTAGCTATGAACTCCACCCTAGCCTTATAACCATGGTTCGGGAACAAACCTTCTCGGGGTTAGATCACAAAAACCCATATCATCACCTAAGGGAATTTGAGCAGCTCTGTGCATGCCTAACCATTTCAGGCATGTCACATGAAACTCTTCGGTGGAAGTTGTTTCCCTTCTCTCATGATGAGAGGGAAAAACAATGGTACACCCATAACGTACGGAAGGTAAAAGGAGATTGGGAAGAATTGAGGAACAGATTTTGTCTCGTGTTCTTCCCTATATCTCGGATCGCTTCTCTACGACAGGAGATTCTCAATTTCCAACAAAAAGAGAAGGAAACCATAGGTGCTGCTTTGGCTAGATTTTCACTCCTAGCACACTCTGGCCTACACTTTTCTATACCAAACCATGTGTTGTTATAGCATTTTTGGTTATGTCTTAGCAAGGAATCTGCCCTATAGCTTGATATCGTTGCCGGAGGTTCGTTCAACCATAAAACCATAGCGGAAGGAGAAGCATTACTAGACCGCATTGTAGAGAACACTCCTCCCCTAAGACCCCTCCATGTAGAGCCCGAGTCAAGCCATGAGGAAGTTTCTTTGGCCAAGGCCGAACCCATAATTCCCATTCAGAGACCCTCACCCAAACCAAAAAATCCGGAGGAAGGTTTCCAACCTTCGGAATTTCCATATTTCGAGGATGAATTTCATGAAGATTTTGGAAATACCTCGAATTACTCACACCAAAAGAGACCACCAGTTCCCGTCACTCCTCTTGACCCACTATACAAAGAATTCCTTAGAGAATTTATCAAGGAGTTGATGGCCATCATGAGTAGTGAATGGGTAGAAGAAGCAGAGCTTTCTTCTGAAAAAATTAGATTCACACCCCTTCTTTAACCATCCAATGCAAAATTTGTGGAATCATGGTGGATATTCTCTATAATCCAACTATCGGAGCAAACCTCATGTCTGCATCTTTTGCATCCACCTATTTAGGTAACGAACATATTGCTCCGACAATCAAATCCTATAGAGTTGCCCCATATATTAGTCTAGAAGGACTAGGGATTCTTCAAAACATATCATTGTATTACAACAATGCTGAAATTGCCCTAGACTTCCGTGTCTTTGACTTCTAGGATTTTGATATCATGATAGGTCATCCCCTAGAAAAACTCTTCATAGAACCACCAATGTCAGGGGACCTAGACATAAAGCTAGGGAAAGAAACTTTTTCCATTCCTATCACTCGAGCCAAAAACTCGGTGGCAGAATCTCTCCCCAATCCGCAACTACCCGAGGAGGTCATGTCGGTTTCGCCCTTTGAATCTCCCAAGTCGGCCTTAGGAAAAGATGCCAAACTCTTCATTGAAGAGAAGGACAACTTAGGAGAAACCATAGACCTTCAAACAGAGGAAGTACCGGCACAACCTCTGGTTGAGCTAAAACCCCTACCCGCTGGACTACGTAATGCTTTTCTAAATGGTGATAAAAACACTGTTGTAATCATTAGTGATAAGCTTTCCAATGAGGAGTCGTCCAAACTCATCACCATTCTAGAAAAACATAGGTCAGTCTTTGGGTATTCCTTGTAGGATCTCAAGGGGATTAGCCAAACTCTTTGTACCCGTCGCATTCCAATTGACCCTGCTAGCCCACCATCACACGAACCCCAACGTAGGCTCAATAATGCGATGTGGGAAGTAGTGAAGAAGGAAGTCCTCAAACTTCTTCACGCCAGGATTATTTATCCCATACCACATAGCGACTGGGTTAGTCCCATCCATGTGGTACCCAAGAAAGGAGGCATGATGGTCATTGAAAATAATAAAAATGAATTAATACCACAACGTACCATCACGGGGTGGAGAATGTGCATTGATTACCGAAAACTCAATGCGGCAACAAAGAAAGACCACTTCCCACTGCCTTTCATTAATGAAATGTTAGAGCGGTTGGCAAAGCATTCTTTCTTCTATTTCCTCGATGGGTACTCAGGATATCATCAAATTCCCATCCACCCCGATGATCAAAGCAAGACAACGTTTACATGCCCGTATGGAACATACGCTTATCATAGAATGTCGTTCGGGTTGTGTAATGCACCCGCATCATTTCAACTGTGCATGATGTCTATTTTCTCATACATGATAGAAGAAATCTTGGAGGTTTTCATGGACGATTTCTCTGTCTATAGCAAAACCTTTGACCATTTTCTTGAGAATCTAGACAAAGTCTTGTAGAGATGCCAATAGAAGGACCTAGTACTTAATTGGGAAAAGTGTCACTTTATGGTCCGTGAAGGCATCGTTCTCAGGCACCTTGTGTCCGAGAGGGGGATCGAGGTAGATAAAGCCAAAATAGAAGTCATTGAGCAACTACCACCCCCATGAATGTAAAAGGGATCCGTAGCTTCTTAGGTCATGCAGGGTTCTATAGGCGGTTTATCAACGATTTTTCACAAATCGCTAGACCCCTCACGAACCTATTAGCTAAGGATGCACACTTTGAGTTCATAGATGAGTGCTTAAATGATTTTCACACCATCAATAAAGCACTCATCTCAGTGCCTATCATCCAACCACTCAATTGGTCACTACCATTCGAGATTATGTGTGATGCAAGTGACTATGTTGTTGGTGCGATCCTAGGCCAAACCAAAGATAAGAAGCATCACACAATCGCATATGCTAGCAAAACACTGACAGAAGCACAACATAACTACACTACCATTGAAAAAGAGCTCCAAGCAGTCATTTTTGCTATCGACAAGTTTAGGTCCTACCTAGTGGGTGCGAAAGTTATCGTCTATACTGATCATGCTGCGCTCAAATATCTACTCACTAAAAAGGACGCTAAACCTAGATTAATTAGATGGGTTCTTTTACTCCAAGAATTTGATCTTGAAATAAAAGATAAAAAGGGAGTAGAGAATACTGTCGCCGACAATCTATCGCGTTTGCAGGTCACTAACATGCAGGAACTTCCAATAAATGACATCTTACGCGATGACATGCTACTCAAGGTGATGGATTCAAACCCATGGTACGCAAACATCGTGAGCTTCATGGTTTCATGATATGTACCACCGAGCGAGGACAAAAGAAAGCTACAAATAGAAAGCAGACGTCACCTTTGGGATGACCCATATCTATACAGGGTATGCTCTGATGGTCTATTGAGGAGGTGTGTACTAACGGCAGATGGTCTGCAAATCGTTGAGAAATGCTATGCAGCACCGTACGGATGCCATTATGGAGTATTCCGCACGCAAGCCAAAATCTGGCAGCGCGGGTTATTCTGGCCGACGATGTACGAGGACACCAAGGAGTTCGCCCGAATATGCCAAAAATGTCAGCTGCAAGGAGGCATTACAGCTCGCAATCCAATGCCCCTCCACTATAACCTACAAGTGGAGATCTTTGATGTCTAGGGCATTGACTTCATGGGACCATTCCAAAAGTCCCATGACAGCGAGTACATCCTCATCGCCATTTTTTACGTATCAAAATGGGTGGAAGCTTTACCCTGTAGAGCTGCTGACGCCAGGCATGCAAGGAAGATGTTTCATGAAGTGATCTTTCCTCACTTTGGAACACCACAGATGGTGATAAGCGATGGAGGATCTCACTTCATTGACAAAACCTTTAGAGCCTTCCTGAAAGAGCTAGGGGCCAAGCACAACATTGCCACCCCGTACCATCCTCAAACAAGCAGTCAGGCAGAAACTTTCAATAAACAGATTAAAAATATCCTATAAAAATGGTCAATGCAATGGGAAAATGATGGAAAGATAAGCTACCTGATGCACTTTGGGCATACAGGATAGCTTATAAAACTCCCATTGGCATGTCGCCATACTAGCTAGTCTATGGAAAAAGTTGTCATTTGCCTGTTGAGCTTGAACACCGAGCTCATTGGGCAATCAAAAGCTAGAATATGGATGTGAAGCTAGCCGGCCAAAATCGTCAAAAACAAATAGCTGAGCTAGAAGAATGGCGAGAGAAGGCGTACCACAGTGCCAAGCTCTACAAAGAAAGAACTAAGAGATGTCCCGATCACCGAATCTTGCTCAATCTTGATGATTTATGCTGATCACATGAATATTCACTCATCAATACAAAATCATGTGAAATTTGAAACATGAATATTCTCTTGATTTACCATGATCATGCACATCTCACTCTATCCCTCATTGATCCTGCTGAATCACAATCTGACACCAGCATCACTAGGATCTTCATACATGCATGTGCATCTAGGCCAAAATTTAGGCTAGGAGGGGGAGCTGGGGATGCGGGCGCACCCATGGTGCGGGCACATCACCCCTGGCTCCACTGGCCTCCAATCTTCTCCCACATCCTCTTGATCCTCGGTGTATCACAGTCATGGCAGTGCTTGGTTTGTTTCCTTCATGGTAGAGGCCAGAACACCTATATAAACCACCCCATGACCTCTCCTCTCCTTACACCAAGCTACAAGCTTTCTTCTCTCCCCCCACATAGCATTCTTAGTCCTAAGAGCAGCAATGGCCAGCTATGCGCTCTCTTTGTGCAAAGCTTCCAGCTACGACCTTGATGTAGCACCACTATCCATTGACTACACCCCGAGAGCTCCTATGTGCGGGAGGAGGCTAGGCTCATCACCGAGGAGCTGCTTGCCATCATGCCACCACCAAGTTATACCATGAGTGGTGGTTCTAGCATCAAGTCCACGGCGCATTCCAAGGCGCCCCAAGGAGGAGAGAAGGAGAAGAAACTGGCGCCATCGGCCTCAAGCGAAAGGCCAACATTAGTAGCAAACCTAACAAGCGCTCTCATGTAACGCCTTCAGGCAACTTCGTTTCACGCGCTAGTTCATCCATACCATCCGCTAGGCCTAGCCCTTCCTACACCATTGTAGGGGTGCGCAAACCTAGTGGTGGGTATGGGAAACCGCTCATGCGTAAACCGGCTAAGAAGCCGGTAAGTGAGCCAACTCCTTCCGAAAAAGGGTTGGAATCCTTGGGTGCACCTCTTAGAATCAAAAGGATGGTTAAACCTCAAATTAGAGGGCAGCCCACTGGATTTTTCAGCGAAAGTGAGGATGAGCAGCCCTCCAAGGGACCAACGCTCGCCTCGCTTAGTACTAGCAACAGAACCCTATGTGAAAGCATTATGAAAGCCAATGATCGTATCGCCGAGAGTATTCTTAAAATCAAAGAACTCGGTGATGAGATCAATGAGCTTTGCCGTGGCTTTGGAGAAAAGTTGTTATAGTAGCAAAAGCCACGGGAGTAGAGCATGCACTTAACCAACCTCTTTAGGCCACCCCCACTGCAATAATTAGGCACATTGTTTTCTTTCAAGTTTTTCATTCCTATCACATTTGAATTATGCCTTATAAAGCGCCTATCATTTTATAACTGAATAAAGAATTTTATTATTAGAAATATATTGGTGCACTTGTTTTCTTTTCTCTTTATATTAAATAATGACAGGTAAGAAAACAAGTGTGGGGGAGAAACCACACTCACCTCCAACTCGGTTGCACAAAAGATGCCCAAAATCCAAATTCGGTATGTGCAACTCTCGCTCTCTCATTCTAAAACATTAGAAGCTTTAAAATGGAATGAATTTTAAAATGAAATCAAAATAATTATGTTCCATCTCCATGTCTTCCTATGATTAAAAGTTTGCATACTTTTTATTCCTTGCTAATATTCCTACCAACTTGTGAACACTTATTTATAGGGAACCCATTTTATCTAAGTAATTGATGAATGAGATATGGTAGGATGACATGACTCTTGCTTAATTCCTACAAAAACACTTGGGATTTATTTTATAAAGCAAAATTCAAATAGCATGTTCCTTGAATGACATTTCAAATACTTACCAAGGCCATATATGTTCTTACATGACAAAACCTTCCACATATGCCTCTTACTTTGTATTGAGTTTGGTCAAATTTTGTGACCCCGTTGAGAGTCGTTTCATGCTCCCAAGATCAAAACTCATGTACATGCCACCAAAATAAATGACTATTCCTACACTGGGAATATGCTACACATGTTTTCCATTCCAAAAATAATACTCCATTCATTTATCATGTACCTCTCTCTCAAAAAATTTCATATGCCAAAAAGGAAGATATGGGCTATGCCAAGAAAAAGAAAAAGAAAGAAGAAAATATATCCATGCCAAAAGGCATGAGAGAAAAAGAGATGCATGCCAAAGAGTATGTAGAAAAGAAGAAAAAGAAAAAAAGAAATAAGGATAGCCCATACTTTCAAATAAAAAGGCATACATCAAAAAGAGAGAGATGCATGATTCAAGGAGTACCAAAAACATTTAGAATTCCACACACTTACACTATTTTGATCTAGGAGTATGATGCTTCCCTCCGGTGTGGTCCAGAATTTGACTTTACAACATATTCAAGGTAAGTGTGCCTCAAAATATTAATCCTAAAGCTCCAGATAAGCTTATTAGAAATTGGATGATCAAAAGAAGGAAAAATCTCAAAATATGCCTTGGAGTGGAACCAATTACAAAAAAATATGAGTGATCCGAGAGTATCATTCAAGGAACAAAAGCTGTCTTTATGACTTCAAAATTACACAAAAACCCATGTTTCTGAGCAGGAAGAGAGTAAGAAGACTTGAATACAAGCTATTCCATTTTTCAATTACCCAAGATAACTTGGTAGACACTTTGAAGTTCATAGGTTTAGGTGAAGCTTGGAATAACTAGTATACAGATCTTTAAAATCAAGGAGATGAACCCACTTAGTCCATAGAACTTTACTCGAGGACGAGCAAATGGCTAAGTGTGGGGGGCTTGTTGGTGGTTTTTAACGCATATTTTACCGCCAACATTTTACTAAAATATTATAAATATGACCACCAAAACTTAGAATAGGGCTTTACAACTCACATTCTCCACAAGTTTTGGTCTATATATGTTTTGCAGGACAACACGCGAAAACATACGAAAATGCACAATCAAGAAGGCGTATTTAAGCAAAACAGATGCAAATGCCCAATCAATGATTCAACTGGGCCAGAACGCCTGCATGGGAGGCACCCAGGACTAGCTAGCAAGCCACTAGAGCAAGGCGGTGGCTAGTGGGCTGGCCCAGGGTGCGGCCACACCCTGGGTTTGGGTGCACCGCCCCCAAGCCTACTCAGCCCCACCTCGCTCTGGCGCTTCCATGGCAGCATGCAAAGGGCGGTTTGAGTGGTTTACTATTTTATCTCCTAACAAACTAACCTTAGCATGTATAAAAGCATGGGTAGAGCTCACATTCAAGGCATTCAACATATACGCATTTGGAGAAGAAGAAGAGGGACACACTTCATTCCACTAGCTTCTAGCTAGAATAGTAGGGAGTGAGAGAGGGAAAGAGTTGGAAGAATAGCAAAGTAGCGGTACCCTCTACCTCTTGTACTCGGCGAGCCTTGTACCTCAGGTGGACGGAATGCCAGACTTGTCGGCCCCCTCTACACTTGTACCTCTATGATCATCTTACTAATTGGAGTAAGAAGTTCGTGTTCATCTTTTGGTTTGATTCTTTAAGTAAAGTTATCCTTGTTACTACTTACTTGTGGGTTCGTTGTTTGTCCTCGTGATAGGTGCTCTAGTAGAGGACTCCTAATAAAGACAGAAGTTCTGGGCCAACGCTGGAGTAGTAAAGGTTAGCGTAGACGCGGTGTCTATGCTACACGTTACCTTCATTTGCTTTGTATCCCATGTTAGTGGGGTAGGCGGCAGGTGGTGATAACCCTGTCCATCCCTAGCACTCCCCCACATTCGGATACGACATAGAGCCGTAGGCCGGTATCGCTTGGTAGACCTGGTGTACGTCGGTGCCCGAAGTAAGTTCGTAGTGACAAAGTTATCTTCGCTTAAGGTTTCTACCCTTAGAAGAACCTCAGTACCCAAGTTATCCGTCATCCTATTCTCCTAGGTAAACTAGCCAAGAGACTACTTACAATACCGTTCCTTTGGGAAAATATGATACCCTTAATACTTCTGGGTGAAGTGCTACAACGGTACTTCCGTGTGCTTGCGGACTTTTCTGCTTTCGCGAAGAAGCACCAACAAGAATGTGGCCATCTCTGGTTCTTGCACGTTTTAGGTTCTTAATGGACCACGTGTCAGGCCCCTGTTGTTCCACATGTCTATTTTCTATTGGCGCACTTGTCGTGTTGTAGTTGGGTCACGTGTCATTTCTTCATTGGACCATGTGTTGTAATTTTATTGGTCCATGTGGCCGTTTTCTATTCGACCATGTGTCACAGTGCTGTCCATCCATGTTTCGTTTTTTGATTTGGCCACATGGCTTGATGGCTTCCTTCCACGTGTTGGATTTTTATTGGCCCACATGTCGTGCCATGGCTATTTCACGTGTCATGTACTGGTTCGTCCATGTGTTGCATTTTTATTTGATCATGTGGCCTACCTAGGTTCTACCACGTGCCCAACAATGAATTCATCATAAAAGTAATTCAAGACCGTCACAGCTGCATAGATTGACTACATAATTATTCGACAATGTCTACATAATTATTTAGCATGACAATCAAATACAACAAATTACTATTTACGCATCAGCAGCAACCTGCTGATAGTTTCACCACATCAAATTAGCACACGAGTACACACATCAAACCACAAATGTTCACTGCATCAAGCCAACAGAGTTGACGACTGAGAGTTACCAGAAGAAGAGCTGAAGCGCATGATATCCTCATGTAGCTTATTGTACTCCTCCTGTTGCTGTATCTTGAACTCCTTAAACTCTCTTTTGGGTTTTTCTGTCTTCCTTGTCAGTTCATCCACTTGTTCGACAAGGTTAGCAGAACTTTCCTATTCAGCAATAAGCTATTCCCGAAGCATTCTCTCCGCTGATGTATCTGTTCTGGCGGAGCTTGTCGGGATACCAGCATTCTTCAAAACAGGGTGTTGCCGCTGACCTGGGAGTGGACCTAGCCATGGGAGAGGCAAAGGACCATGGGAACAACATCAACACTTATCATTGGTTCATGCCCATTAGCAACAGGTTCTGCTCGCATAGTTTCCATAGCTTCCTGTGAAATTCAAGCAGTAAACATTAGGTTACAGATAGTGGAAGAGGACTTTAATTGAAAACCTAAGAGATTAGTTTATAACAAGTAACACATGTTTCATATTGATATGGAATACATAAGCACAATGCACACGTACTAATATGGATTACATACTACAAAATTCAAGTAGAAACTAATAGGTTACAGATATGGATTACATAAGCACAATGCACAGGTATGACAATTTTAAAATTAAATGATGATGCCAAATTTAGGGTCCCTTTGGTTCATAGGATTTCCAAAGAAAAAATGTAGGAACCAGTAATCCTATGGAATCAACACCGTAGAGGCCTTGGGTTCATAGGAAGAAATGGGGAAAGGAAAACCATAGGAAAGTTTCCTAACCTTCAACTTTCATAGGAAAAACAAAGGAAAAAACATCCAGTGAAACCTCATTGTATTGGTTTCCTATGTTTTTCCCGTACAAAACCAAACAACCCTTCTAACAAAATTCCTCTTTTTTCATTCCTCTATTTTTCACATGCATTCCAATCAAATTCCTGTATTTTTCCTGTTCCTACGTTTTTCCGATCATGCGTTCAAATGGGGGCCTTAGGCTCCTGCCACTATTGCTTCTATTAATAGTGCACATAAGTTTCTGTTTATACAAAGGCTAGAGTAACAATAAAAGACAACCATCACTTACAAATGATTGCAGCTGTACAACATAGGAGCGAGATCCTATAGCCTGGTGGCACTTCGCTTTTGCATGGTTTTGCTTGTTCTTCTCAGATCCAGGAGTCAGCTCTTCTGGTCATGTTGACTTCACTCTCTTAGACTGCCTTCCTTTAGGACTGATATCAGAGCTGCCTTTTGTTCTGCTGGTGGAGCCTCCTCTACGGCTTCTTCAAACCGGACGTTGAAATTAGAGAAAGAAATTTAAGCAGAAGCATGTACAAACTGCATTGCTATCCAGACAGCAAAGCATTGCATTGCTATCTGCCCCCCGGGCCCCTCCCGTCCGAACTCCATATAAGGTAGAACAAGCACCACAATGCAAGGGCCACTGGCTCATCTTGTAAATCTGAATATGTTTCATCTGTATCACCAAATCCCTCAAGAACCACCCCTAGTTCTTCCATCTTCCTATGATTCTTTATGACTTGTGCCTCCCACTCTCTTTCAAAAGCATTTAGTGGCTATTCATCTAGATTACAAAGGTATTTATTAACTAAAGCTTCTAGAGAATGTCAACACAACAGAGCAAAAGTATGCAAATAAGCGCCTAACTAGTAACTACAGCTTATACGGAAGTCATTAATCTAATAAAGCACATGTCAGCTACACTCAACTATAGGAAATATGCAACCCCATCACTATCTACATATCCTAGGTTGAATCACTACAATACAGCACACATCATAAAAGGAATTTGGGTACCTCTTCCTCAGCATACCTTGGCTACGCTTCATCGTCGGCACAACCGTCTTGTCATCATGGTCGCGGAACTGGTGCGGCTGACGTTGACGAATGGGTACCAGATCCGACTTTAGCTAGGATTCAGATCTAGCTGGTCATGAAAGGTGCTGAAGTAGGGGATCCAAATCCAGCCTATACCATCATCAAGGTGGTCCTTCCACCGTCAGCTGACTTGCTGTCGACGAATCGAAGGGGATCTGGCTTTGGCTAAGGTTTAGAAAGCTATGAGAGAGGGTATGGCTGGAGAGTGCAGATTGATGAGTCGAGCTGCTGTGCTGATGGTGCCTAGGGCCTAGAGAGGGGTGGTAGAGGGGGTGGCTGGAGGGTGGAGAGGAAGGTCATGGGGCTAGGATTTGGAGCAGGAGGAGAGACAGTGGCGGCTGGAGGATGTTGATGGAGGAGGAGATGGTGACTCCTTGCGCTTTTATGTGGCCATCACAGTACGACAAATGCCCTTGTCTAAAATCGATGGCATGGTAAACCTAATTTCTGTGCGGAGGGCAAAAGAGAGATATCTAATTTTTGGTGCATGTTGGCGGCACTGCTTGGTGCGGTGCAAAATTTTCGCTGAAAATCAAATTTTTGCACAGGCAGATCTCCTCATCTATTTGGGACCCACCAACACTACAAAATGGAATCCTGAGAAATGGACAAAAGAAACACAAAAACTTATGGCTCCTTTGGAATGCAGGAGAAACAAGAATTTTGAAGGATCCAAATCCTATAGGAAAAAAATCCGATGAAGCACTTTGGACCGGCAGCTTCGGCGGGAACCCTAGCTCCACCGCATGCAAGTCTGTGTCCGAACGGAGGTTGGCGGCGGACAGGGCGGACGCAGCCCCGTGGTGAAGGCCATGTGTCACTACCTCTCGGATCCGTGCCGGCAGAGCACGGACGCGCTCAAGGAAGTTTGGCCTCACCGGCAGCACGGACGCAGCATTCAGCTGCTCCATGACGGCTGAAAGAGCAAGAATGAGAAAACTATACCAATTAATAAGGTGCGGTGCCACACAAAACAAGAAGATACGGTAATGATAATGCCTTACCATGAGCTGCGCCTACGGTTAACCCGCTATGACTTTAGACACGGTCGTCTCGCTATCGGCTGCGGTGAGTGCTGTCTCCAAAGCAGAGAACCACAACCGCAGCCACTCCGCCTCTTGGTTCTTCACGCAGAGAGCCTGCCTAGTCACGTCCAGGTCCCGTACCATTGTCTCCTCCCTTGGATGCTTCTCCGCTGCCATGGTTCAAGCTTGAAGAACGAGGTGCTAGGGAGCAGGAGGTGAGCAGGAAAGGTGGGTTTGCAAGGTTATAAGACAATTGTACTGACTCCCCTATTTTTCCTCTATTTTCATAGCAGGGGACGCGCGTAGCCGATATACCCAAATTCCAGTAGATGTCGGGTGATGGCGGGAGGTAAGGCAAGGCCACATTTCCACGATCTTTGAGGAGCATGCCTTCTGAGAAATATGCATCGAGAAATGAGCCACCAAAAAGGAGCAGCCAGATAGCTGTTCATATTTTACTACACTTGCAAGAAAGTCCAAATGCGGCACATTTCATCTCGTCGGACAATATACATTGCAGAGCTATGAGTAAAACTATTGCCTACGGAGTATACTCGGTCACAACATTTGTATCAATAGTAGTAGTCATGAGTGGCTTTGATTTGTGTTGAAGCCAACTTGTCTTATTTTTGTGTATTTGATAAGATTTGTTGAATTTGCAAGAACCATGCATCAAAGATAATTTTAAACAGAATTCGAATTTTATAATCTAATGCATGCCTCTGCAAACCAAGAGAAATTGAAGCAAGTTCTCACTCTGCCCCTCAACTGTCGTGACTACTTGGATTAGACCGCACTGTCTACTTCATAGGATCACACAAGGTCTGGCCATCTAAAATCTTGACTACCCAGACGACGTGCTCCTACATTCTCACGTAGGTGCGCACGCGTGGTTGGCGTTAGCAGCCTGTTATAGCAGGGGACCTCGCCTCCCATCCCGTCGCATTGACAGGATGGGGCAAAGCCCCACCACCCACCCACACAAACATCTCGGTCGTGGGGTGGTCGACGGCCCTCAAACTATAGCAGCAGAGACAAGGGTGCGAGAGGGAAGGTCATACCTGCTGCCTTCTCTCTCTAGAGCTCCCGATTCCATCCCAAAGCTTTTGCCTTCCACCCTACTGCGTCGCTGACGCCTCCTACAAAGGACCATGGTGTAGTGGACGAGGTCGTCTGTCGACTGGGCTGTGTTTGACCAGTTGCAAGACAGGGGGGTGATCCTGGAGGCCGCCGAGGAGCTCGTGTGGGGAGTACCGACGAAAATGAGGTCGTCTCTTTTGTCCTTTTCCACCTTCTTGGGTTAGAGCTGCCAGCACTCCCCTTACTAAGGTGGTTGCTCTACTACTACAGGCTCTGCCTCCACGACTTAACCCTAGAGGGGATCCTCCACCTCTCGGTCTTCATCATGCTATGCTAGGGCTTCCTAGGAATTCCTTCCCATTATGATGTATGGCGGTTTCTTTTTTTGGTGGTTCCGTCAGCGTCCTCTTGGCACCGTCCTTGTCCGATGGGGGGTGCCTCGATCGAAGTTCGTCCCAGATTGGAGGAGCACTACCTAAGCCTTGACCACCACTATGCCATAGACCTGGATTGGGAGCATAGGTGGCTCTACGTCCCCAACAATGAGTGGCTACCACTGCCGACTTTTTCTCATGACTGGCTACGTCCTGACACGCCGGAATCATGGTCAAGGCTACCAACCCTGTTGGCGGTTCTTAATCTCACATTTCTACCACCAACATTTCAACATAATAAAATAAATATGAATGCCAAAGCTTAGAGATAGGGTTTTTAACTAACATTCTCCATGAGTTTTTGTATGTATATGTTTTGTAGGGCGAGATACGAAAATACACCAAAATGCACAAACAAGAAGACGCATATAAGCAAAACAAATGGAAAAGCCCAACCAAAGATCCAACTGGGCTAGAACACCGGTGTGGGAGACACCTAGGCCTAGCCAGCAACCCACCAGAGCAAGGCGGTGGCGAGCGGGCTAGCCCAGGGTGCGGCCGCACCCCTGGTGTGCCCGCACCGCCCCCAGCTCTGATCAGGCCCACCTTGCTCTAGCGATGCATTTAATGCTAGGGGAGGCAGTTGCATGTGGTGCTTGCCTAAAATACATCACCAAACCGACCTCCCCAAGCTATAAAGAAGGGCCTCCTTCTCACATTCACATATTCAATATATACACATTTGGAGAAGAAGAAGAGGGGCACACTTCATTCCATTAGCTTCTAGCTAGATTAGTAGGGAGTGAGAGAGGGAAAGAGTTGGAGGAATAGCGGAGAAGCGGTACCCTCTACCTCTTGTACTCGGCGAGCCTTGTACCTCGGTTGGACAGAGTGCTAAACTTGTCGACTACCCTCTACACTTGTACCTCTATGATCATCTTACTACTTGGAGTAAGAAGTTCATGTTCATCTTTTGGTTTGATTCTTTAAGTTCAGTTATCCTTGTTATTACTTACTTGTGGGTTCATCGTCCGTTCTCATGATGGGTGGTCCAGTAGAGGACTCCTGATAAAGACAGAAGTTCCTGGCCAACGCTAGAGTAGTTGCGGCTAGCGTAGACGTGGTGTCTAAGGTACACGCTACCTTCGTTTGCCTCATATCCCATGGTTGAGGGGAAGGCGGCAGGTGGTGACAACCCTTCCATCCCTTGTAATCCCCCACATTCGGATACAACGTAAAGCCGTAGGCCGGCATAGACTGGCAGACCAGTTGCAACCCGGTGCCCGAAGTGAGTTTGTAATAACAAAGTTATCTTAGCTTAAGGCATCTACACATAGAAGAACCTCTCTACCCAAGTTACCATTAGCTTGTTCTCCTAGGTAAACTAGCCAAGAGACTACTTACAATACCGTTCCTTTGGGAAAATATGATACCCTGATAGCGTAATTTTGCGTCTCTTTTGTTCGGGTCTTGACATAGATGCTGACCTATGCCTAGACGTGACTGCTAGAGGATGGTTCACAGACAAAACTATGATGGAACAAGTAGAATTCCTTGAACACTTCATAGCTAAACACACTTCTTCCATTGTAAGAACCAAACCCCTCCAAGCAAAAGTCATGTCGAGTGTGGAGGAGTCCTCGTTGGTGAAATCTAAACTTGTACCTTCCCTAGATTTGACTTATGAGCCCCTACCCAAACTACGGACACCGAAGGAACGAGTAATTCATCCTTTGGAGTTCCTGATCAAATTTGAGGATTATGGCAATACCTCAAAACTCTCATGGCATGAAAAGCACATAAAGGATGTTTCCCCTAGAGCAGAACTATCAAAGGAATGGTTAATGTAAGTGAAACATTCTTCCAAAGCAATTCATATTCTTTCACCTTCTACGGCCATGCCATGTTCATTAAGGGGAACAACCATAGAAGCCCTACACAACCCCACAGTTGGGACTAGTATCATGTTAGAATTCCTAGTGAAAAACCTTTTGGGAAACATGCCACTAGTATCGACCAATAAACTCTTCAAAAGTCCTTTGGGACTATTTTTCGAGTGTTGTGGGATCGCTAGGACCGTGCCAGTCATAATTAACAAAATTGAGGTTTTTATAGATTTCCACACCTAAGCCATCCTTGAGTTCGATCTACTCATAGGCTACTCCATTGAAAAACTTTTAAAAGAAAAACCTTCCCATGGGAGCCTTGACAAAAATGTGGGAAAAACTGCTATTGTAGCTCATACCTTGTGCCCAGTAAGTCTAATGGCAAAGCAGCATCTCACCCATGACCCGTTCGAGGAGGTGAAGTTTGTATCTCCGTTAGTTTCACCTAAGCTTGCTTGTGAAACATAATGTATACCATCACCCTCGCTCGAACCCATGTCGTGTCCCTCTAGCCATCCAAACGTTGTTCTCGATAGTGATCAAGATTCAACATTGATCCTACACGAAAGGTTTTGTGCCTTGGATATGCCTAAAGCACCAACTCTGGAGACTGAGGAGAAAGATTCCACCATTGAGCATGAAAGTTTCTCTTTCAAGACACCTCATGTTCCATGCTCAGTTTTGGAGTCTCTAGGGTTCATTGTGCTTAGTACCACTTGCTTCTATGGGGAAGACAACTACCCATCACTCGTTGTTTGCAAACTTTTTAAGAGGATGGTTGTAGATGTCTTCGTTTATCACAAGTATTACAGATCTCGTAGTTGCAATGTGGCACCAACCTTGCATCTTGAGCAATAATGCTTTATGCTTGGGGGTAAAACTAGGAACTATACCACCATAGATAGCTGCAAGATCAAGTTCCCACGGTCAAGCTTAAGACCATAAATTAAGCACTATCGGGAGATACCCTAGATTATCATAAAAAGAAAAAAGATTATCATAAAAAACTTTCCTCTTTAAATAAAAGCAAGAACATGTTGTTAAGTTAGTATGCACCTTCGGGTATTCTTGTGTGTTAACCCTTTCAGGTTAAGATCAAGAAGGACAGGGACATACGATGCCTGAAAACATGAGAGCTACATCAACTACATACCTTGATGACCTTTGGTAGTGGAACATGCTCAAAAAGCAGACCCCGATATTGCACACTTGACTTTTACACAAAAGTCCAAGTGTGGGGGAGAGAGTCTCACCATAAGCTCCATACATACCAAGGGCCATCTCCGCTAAAAAAATGATGATGATGTCAGCTCTACCTTGCTAATAAAAAAGGGATGGGGAGAAGATGAGAAAAGAAAAGAGAAAACAAAAAATGATATATAAAAGAGAGAGAGAGAGAAGGAGGATTCTCCTTTTCTAGATCTTTGCTACCGCTAAAGGGCCATGGTCCATACACACAAGTTGTGTATAAGGCCTAGCCTTATGGCTCGCCTAAGTTAGACTTCATGCAACCACTACAGCAACTTCAAAATCTTCATCCATTTATGCTGCCGGTAAGTATACTCAGGTATGCAAAGGTCACTCATTGTTCACCAACTCCTTGACTCATATTTATCTCCATGTAAAAATAACTTGCTCATGCTAGTTCATGCTTCTCTTGTTTATGTCGTATGCTCTAGTTTGGGTGTATTCGTATACAGTACATGTACGGTACATCCGTAGGCTCTTTTAAATTAAGCATGGTGCTTAGGTTAAAATAGCCTTCTTTAATCAAAATGTGACATGGTGTTGAAATTTGATTAATGAACTTTGAGTATTTATTTTCATAAACAATGGAAGTAAATCTATTATGGAGATAAATCAAGGCTAGAATTACACAGCATCTTTACATTAGCCTTGCTTGAGTATACAATGTCTGGTGAACAAATAAATAAATAAATAAAATACATTAATAGATAAAAATACAAATAATAATATAATAATAATAAACAAATTTAATAATAATAAGACTTAAGCTCCCCGGTGTTCAAACCGGTAGAGTCATTGTTTGTTTCCACTTTGTTTCTTGTTGTTTGAATAAACAGGTACAAGAATAAGTGTGGGGGAGACAATCCACACAAGCTATCAAAACCTCCCCCACAAATGATGCACAACGGATCAATAGTTCCAAACTCAGTTTGTGCATCATCTCTCCCTTCAATTTTGAGTTTAAATGAACATAATATTAATCACTAGAATTAAACTCAATAAACCAATTGTGCCTCCATGCAATCTTATAAACCACACTTAGTTCAAAATTTCAAAAGTGACTTATTCGTAACATCTTTAAGATAGAAGCTTGCATAAAGTTTGTTCCATATACATACACTTATGCTTGTGGGAAAATATTCTAATAGGACAATCATGTTGACTAAGTTGTTGACAAGTGTGATATAGTTCTGACTTAGAAATCCTACCGTTTCTATTCATAGCACTTGGAGAATTTGTTTTGATAAAAATGTTATAAAACCATAGTATCACATACTCCTCAATTGGTGAGCAATTCCTACCAAAGCCAAATATGACATCTTGCAAGTTTTAAAGCCTTGCACATACACTGCTTGTTATTGTGTTGAGTTTGGTCAAGTCTTGTTGACCCTTGTTGAGAGATTTATCATACTCCCTAGATCAAGATCACGCACACCCACATATACATGTTGCTCCTACACTGGGGGTACACAAAAACATGCTTCCATCCACCAAAAACTCTGCTCCTACACTGGGAGTAGACAAAAAATGTTTGTTCGGAAAATACTCCATGTTCTAAAAGATAGCGATCTCTCTCTAAATACATGTTTAAAAGAAGAAACATGGGCTATGCAAAAGGATTAAAATAAAAAAATATGGACACATGAAGGTCCAAGTAAAAAAAATGATGATGAGCACATGAAGTCTCATGTATTGAACAAAAAAGGAGAAGAAAGATAGCCATGTTTGAAAACAATAAGTTATAGAGAGAGAACATATCTACAAAAGGAGTATAGTTTTAGTTTACCTTTTTCCACACACATGCACATCTTGATCTAAGAGTATGGCACTTCTCTCCTTGGATCCTCGATTTGAGTTTACAATGTATGCAATACAAGTATGCTATGTTGTTTATCCCTACCAAAAGCTCCACATAAATGTTTTTAGAAGTAGGAGAAAACAAAAAAATGCAAAACATTGCTATGCCTTGGTAAGGATTTATACACCATTGAGTGATTTGAGAGTGCCATTTGAGGAGTATAAAGTGACCTATGCTTTTCTTAAAAAAACTTTCAAAACTTCAAGTGCTAAGATGTGAAATTGGGAAGATGACTTTGTTGCGAGATCTGTTCCACTTTTCAACAACCCAAGGAAACATGTTAGCTAATGCCACATATCCCACTTGCATAAAGAATGTGTTAGAATAACTTTTATGTATAGCTATATATCTTAAGATGTTATGCTTGTGATTACTTTTTATCCCTAAAAGCTTTGCTCGAGGACGAGCAAAGGGCTAGTATGATGGAGTTTGTTGGCGGTCCTTAACTCACACTTTTAACCACCAACACTTGCATAAAATCCACTGAAATAAACACCAAACATAGTGATAGGATTTATAACTAACGAATTCCATGAGTTTTGGTGTTTATTCATTTACAGGAGGGCATTTGTGCAAATACACATAAAAGGGCTAAAAATGTGCAAAAGAACAAAGGATAAATATCATTCTACTCGAGCCCAAAGAAAAGAGGCCCAGCCGCCAGGCAAATCAGGGCTCAAAAATGAGGAAATAAGGCCAAAACCTAAGTCAAATCACCTTATCTCCGCAGAACACCAACATGGCACAAGTTAGGAAGTCCAAAGGAGCACACTCACCAAAAATGGGCGCGTTTGGGCTTAGTTACGGTCCCCAACCGGCCCCTTTCAGCCCCTTTTTTGGCAGGTAGCTTCCCATCGATGTTGCAATGATGATTATGTAGGTGCCCGGTTAGGTTCAGTGTATCTTGAGGTCGGTTTGCACTTTCCATGAGGGAATGAGGCATTATTCAAAGAGCCCCTCCTCTCCACCTATAAAAGGAGGCTCCCCTCTCCTCATTTCGACAACATACCAAGGAGCAAGAGCTACACCATAAGAGCACCTTTCCAAAGGGTCTAGGCCCTAGCTAGCTAGTAGACTTGGAGAGGGAGAGATGTGAGGGAGAGTACTGGGAAGTGCTGGACTTGTCGGTATCTCCCCAAACTTGTACCTCGTCGAACACTTGTACCTCGATGGAATATTCGCTAAGTAAGTGTTCGGGTTTCTTATGGCATTGAGTCTTTGATTCGTTAAGCTTTGCTCTGACTTGTTTGTGAGTTTGTCGTCCGTCCTCATGGCTAATACTCTAGCAAAGGGCCCTAATGAAGATGGATAACCCTGCACAACACTAGAGTAGTAATCGATAGCGTAGACATGGTGTCTAGGCTAGAGGTTACCTTCATTTGCCTCATGCCCCACGGTAGTTAGGTAGGTGGCAGGTGGTGATAGCCCTATCCATCCCTAGCACTCCCCCACATAGAGCCATAGGCCGGCAACACTCGGCATACTAGTATTCATCGGTACCCGAAGCAAGCAAGTAAAAGTAGAGTTTATCTATCCTTAGACCCAATAGCCATAGGAATCCATCTCAACACTATCCAAGTCTACCCATGTGTTGTCCTTGGACGGATTAGCTAGAAGAAGTACCTCTGTTCCCTGTGGAAATACGATACCTTGAATACTTTCGGGTGAAAGCTACAATGGTAATTCTATGTGCTTGCGGAATCTTTCTATTCGCGTTAACAAATACCAACAAATACTGAGATGACGCAGACTACCATCAATTGTTGAAGGATTACCGCAAGGTCCAAGCGTTGTTCTCATCGTCCAGGCGGAACACCGAGATGCTATGCGGTGAGCTAGATGCCGTGCGTGACACACTTCAAGTTTCTGAGAATGAGGCCTCCCAGGCACGAGCTGACTAGGCGATGGTCAAGGAGTAGGCCCATAACATGATGAACCTTCTTATGGAATTGAGGACACTGGTCCAAACCCTACAGCTGTGCGCGTAAGCCACCTATGACGTAGCCTTCCTCGTGGAAACAGCGGGCAATCTGGTGGTCGTAGAGGAGCGCCTCCGAGCTCTACCGGTCCGCCTTCGAGCCGTGGTGACCAAAGCCGTATGTCAGGGGGCTGCTATTGGCGGTTCTTAACTCATATTTTTACCACCAACATTTAAGTAAAATAAGACAAATATTACCACCAAAACATAGAATAGGACTTTACAACTCACATTCTCCACAAGTTTTGGTCCATATATGTTTTGCAGGGCAACACATGAAAATATATCGAAGTGCGCAATTAAGAAGGCGCATTCAAGCAAAAGAAAAGCAAAAGCCCAACCAAAGATCAAAACTGGGCCAGAACGCCAGCGGTGGAGGCACCCAGGCCAAGCCAGCAACCCACCAGAGCAAGGCAACAACGAGTGGGTTGGCCCAGGGTGCGACCGCACCCTTGGTGCGCCCGCACTGCCCCTAGCTCCGCTCGGGCTCACCTTGCTCTGGCGATGCAATTAGTGCTATGGGAGGTGGTTGCATGTGGTGCTTTCCTAAATTACCAGCAAACCAACCTCCTCCAAGCTATAAAAGGAGCCCCCTCCTCACATTCAAGAGGATCATACACATTTGGAGATGAAGAAGAGGGACACACTCAATTCCATTAGCTTCTACCTACATTAGTAGGGAGTGAGAGAGGGAAAGAGTTGGCGGAATAGCGAAGTAGCGGTACCCTCTACCTTTGGTACTCGGCGAGACTTCTACCTTGGGTGGATGGAGTGTCAGACTTGTCGGTCCGCTCTACACTTGTACCTCTACGATCGTCTTACTACTTGGAGTAATAAGTTCGTGTTCATCTTTTAGTTTTTATTCTTTAAGTAAAGTTATCATTATAACTACTTACTTACGAGTTCGTTGTCCGTCCTTGTGATGGGTGCTCTAGTAGAGGACTCCTGATAAAGACGGATGTTCCTGGCCAATGCTAGAGTAGTAACGAATAGCGTAGACGTGGTGTCTAAGCTACACGTTACCTTCGTTTGCTCCATATCCCATGGTAGTGGGGTAGGCGGCAGGTGGTGATTGCCCTGTCCATCCCTAGCACTCCCCCACGTTCGGATACGGCGTAGAGCCATAGGTCGGCAACACTCGACAGACCAGTGTTCACTGGTGCCCGAAGTAAGTCTGTAGTAGCAAAGTTATCTTCGCTTAAAGTTTCTACCCCAAGAAGAACCTCACTACCCAAGTTACCCTTAGCTTGTTCTCCTAGGTAAACTAGCCAAGAGACTACTTACAATACCATTCCTTTGGGAAAATATGATACCCTTAATACTTCCAGGTCAAGTGCTACAACGGTACTTCCATGTGCTTGTGGACTTTTCTGCTTATGCTAAGAAGCACCAACAAGGATTTCTGGCACCATTGTTGGGGAACGGTAGTCATTTTAGTCTCCGAACCTAGTTTCCCTGTGGATCCTTTGTTTTTACCTTTCTTTTCTTTTTACCCTTTTTTAATGGAGTAACCTACCATTCTTAACCTTTCTGCTCCCAAGGATGAGTTCGTTGAACCTCCACAATCTTCGAAGCTAATCACAGCTTCTAGTTTTCAAATAAAAACCTTTTCTATTTCTAGTTTTCAAATCCCAGGTCAAATTCAATTCAAATTCAAGTATAGTTTCAAATATACTTCCCTATTCAAATAAAAATGGACAATTTTGTTAGGCTTCCCAAGATAAACTTTACAACTTTTTAAAAATACTTTTATTTTTCTAATTTTCTTTTCGTTTATTTCAAAGCCATTTTCAAAAACATTCCAAATTACTTTAGAGTTTGGATCAACACCATTCATCACAATAAATAAAATGCAACAGCATGTATGCTCACACATGTTACTACCTTATGATGAATTTTAAATTAATGAAAATTTTTATTTTTCTATATTTCATGTGCACAAAAATTCATAAATAGATCATTTTAGCTCTATTTCAAAAGAGGCAAATTTTAGGGTGTTATAATTCTACCCCCTTAAGATGAATCTCGTCATCGAGATTTGGAAGACGTCGACTTGGAGATGGGAATACTCCGTCCTTGGATTCTTCTTTACTTCCTCATGCAGTTCCATCGTCTTGATAAAGATCCACTTTACTTTGCATACCTATTGCCCTTACTCCAAGTAATTTGCCTAACTAATTCCAAAATTTTGACAGGTACCTTGAACAACTGTCAGGTAACCCTAATCACTAGGCCATAATTCTCTTTCCTCATATGTTCACCTTCCAATGGAGCTTCCTTATCCTCTTGGTCCGAAAGAGAATCTACCACCAATCTTCAAAATATTAATGATCCTGGTTAAGTTGCTCGAACTGGGAATACAACTCTTAATCCTTGGTGTCACCCGAACCTTCTTAGCACAATTCTCCATTGCTAAGGGCATCGGCCATAACTTCACTTTTCAAAGTGATAGCACTTTTCCAAGTCATAATCAATCTCATTCCAACGAGGATATCACAAGCTCAAGACCAACTTAGTGAAGATGTCCTATATATTCTTGTGATCCTCCTAGATGTCATTTTTACTTTCAAAAAGATGGTACTTCCATGCTCCACAATGGATAGCTCTAGATAACATGTTAGTTAGTTCAACTCATGCTTCCTTAGCTGACTTAACGAGCAAGCCACTACTTTTCTTCTCGTATAAGGACACATCCCACACCTTCACAAGATGCATTATTGTAGATACAAAGCTCTTGTCCTGATCTAACAAAGCTAATACTTAGGTTTTACTTCGACCTCTTGGACTCCTACAAACACTTGGTTGAGGTCTCTTGATCCAAACTAACTTAAAAGCTTCTCCGGTAACTTTATCAACATCTTGCTGGTCTTGGATAAACTTCCCTCTAACCAAACCTCATTATTTAATACTCTGAGTTTCTCTTGCATCTTTGGGTACCACCACGCTTCCGCTGCGCAAACTAGAACGTATGATACTTTATCTTTCAAATTCTTCCACTTGGCTACCCCCCTTAAGAAAAGATAAACCAGGGGACACAAGAAGGGTAGCTTGCACCTTCTTCAGATGAGCCTTCTAGTATCAAGATGTTCTGTCATCCCAATGATACTCTTGTATATGGGCAAGGACAAGAAATCTGAATTTCCTCGCGAGCAGAAATACAACAGCGCATTAAAACAGATGTAACTCCCATTCTGTGAATCCAATGAAGTTGTAGCTTATACCGTTGGAAAGCTTATCAAATTCTCCACAACTTCCTTATAGAACACTTTTCCGAATTCTGCAGTTCGCTTGGTTGAAAACAGTGCACAAGAGAAACTGTTCCTGGTTCCAAACAGCACAGATGCATCGCCTTGTGATTGAAGTCTACTGTTGTCCAGAATTTTCTCATGATTTTTGATCATCCAAAATAAGAGATATGAACCGATAAGGATATGCTGCTCCGAAGACAGGATAGGGAGAACAGAAGAAAACCATAACCTAGCTATTTATTTCATAAATCCTTATACCTTAGACCTATAAACTAAATGAAATTGTGAGAACACCCAACAAGATCATTGCACTCATTACAAAGATTCAAAACAAGCATAAACATAATGACAAATCAACAAAGCACTTAAAGATGCACAACTCAATCATGGACTCAACTTGTGATACTATCGTTTTTATTACATAAGGGGCACAACTCCTATCCTTAACTAAGGATCTTGGATAGTCTAGCATAACTTCTTCATTCACCACTCTCACCAAATGCTTCTTTTGGATTGGTTATCACTGACACTTTCTGGTAATAGTCGAGTAGTGATCTAACTTTGGCTACTTCCTTGGTGTAATTGTTGATTCTTCTATGGGCAAGATTTAACATAATGTCCTTCCTGCTGGTAAGGATGACACTTTCTCTTAGCTGGATCTTTAGTGATGTCATACTCCACAAAATTGTTGCTTCGAGTATTGTCAACTTGCTGACTCTGTAAGTTCATCTTTGTTTGACTGGACCGCTTTTTAGCTCGCTTGATCTTTCGGGGTTGAAACTCCTTGTAGGTGATTGTCCATTCATCTATGCATACCTCATGTGGAAAGAGTGGAGTAACCTTTCTGAGTTTATCTGACCAGGGATTGGAGCTAGATGTGACAATGTAATAGAACTCGAATGTTGATTGCTTCCTGATTCTGACTCTGGTGAGACCTCCTTTCTCTTCTTATCCACATTGTCCTCAGGTACAGGCTGAATACCTTCATACTCAATTCTTTCTCCTGACAGTGTGGTTAGAAGCACCGAACGCTGGGCATACTTGATCACTCCTTTACATGCTGACATCCATCCCATTCCAAGAATGACATCAATGTCCACTAACTCTAATACAATAAGGTTTGCTTCAAATTTTACCCCCCTTATGTTAAGACTAACTCTTGGGCATTTGTGGTTTGCCTTCATTTCTCCTCCTGGGGACTTAACTATCACTGGTTTCCTCATTAGAAGCATAGTTATCTTATGTTCTTTTACGTATGCACTAGAGATAAATGAATGTGACGCACTGGGATCAAACAGCACTGTGGCGGGAGTTTAGTTTACTAGAATGAAACCGTACACAACCTCCTTAGCTCCATGAGTGGTATCATATCCACATTATTCAATCTTCCTTGGATGTAGTTTCTCTTTACTTTACTTTCTTGCTCCTGTTTCTTTTGGACCTTCTGTTCTTGCTTCTGCTATGGTTGATCCTGGCATTCATGTGTCGTCCTTCTAACATCTTCATTGGACTTCATATTCTTCCAAGCTTCTGCTACTTGTCTCTTCACTGATCCCTTTGGTATGTTGGTTTGACCTTGTGGCAAGCACTGTTGAGAACTCCTAGGTTGAGTCATTCCTTCTGGTGCTTGTTGTTGCATAGCTACAAGCTTCTCGTTGTTGAATACAGTCAAGGACAACATAGCTTGGTCCTCCTAATCTCGATCTAATGCTGATGGTCTCCTCATTACAACCCATCTATATAAATGAAGAGAGAGGATTGAGAATAGAGACAAAGTTTTCATAACAGACAGAGGCTGAAGTGAGCATAACTTTTAGCAAATAACAAGGTTGGAGAGAAAACAAGAACTAAGCAAAGATGAAAGCATGCTAAAACATCCAGTTCTATCTAGACTTGCGTCCTACAGTCAGCATTGCTTTGATACCACTTTGTAGCACCCGATTTTAAAGACAAAACTAGATACACACTATATGTGAGCGTAGGAAGTCAAATCTCACATATAACCACAAATAAGAGTAATATCAAGAGACAATACTTATTACATAACGTATTAGTAAAAGGAAAATAACCTCAGAGTATAGACAGTGGAAAGGCAACTCCGATCTTCTGGTGAAGACTCCAAATCCACAGGGATGACTGACTAGTTGACCACAAGCCTAACTTCTCCAAACCAGCAATCTGGTACCCATCCGGAATTTTTATCCAAAGTATAGAAAAGTAAAGCAAGCGTAAGTACATGTCGTACTTAACAATTATATCATGGGGTTCATGAGGCTCAAAAGGCTGACACTGGTTTAACTGCAATTAGCCTTTGTTTATCATAATTTTAGCAATTGGTTGACAATAAGTTTATCCATAAGCCCATAAACACATGATCAGGTAAACATGAATAATGTATAGCATAAACAATTAATCATTAGTACAATTATCCATTAGTGATCATCTCTATTCTATAAGGGTCCAAGGCCGCTCGTGACCGTGAGTATGACTGTTATAACAATTTTACACTCTGCAGAGGTTGTACACTTTCACTGTGAGTCGTGATTTACCCTTTCGCCCGAGGTAGCTAATCTCTTGACCCACTTCCAAGGAAGGTCGACAGGGTTCACTATGAAGCCTTTCAAAGGTTCGTCTAACAAATTATGGCCGCTAGGCGTATGTGGCCCTTCTCTAGGAGTGGCACGCGTGGGCACGCAACACGGTACACACACCCTAGCAGAAAAGGAAACATACCCTCATGCGCCATAAAGGTAACCACTAACAAGCTAGAAAAGGTCCTCATACTGAGCTAAAGCTAGAGCCATATAGCCCTCACAGCTGTACTATAAGTCCCGGATGATCGCTTATAGATAAGTCCTTAGGAAGAGGAATCTAGAGCATTTAGAAAGTAGCTAAACACTCTAGCCCCCTGTTTCCATGTTACTAAAAAGTCATGTTTTAATGTTTATTGCATATACCATTAGTCAAGTTACAAGATCATGGTTTTGGTTAAGCACTAGCAAAAACTACCCAATGCAGTAACCCAAAGGTTTCAAGGTACAAGATATCAAATATCTAGGATATCCTTATTGGCAACAAGGTAGACACATGCAATATGAATTAAGTGATTAAATGTGAATAGGTATCAAGGATGGTCCCATGCTATACTTGCCTTACACACCAATCCTTTGGTAAGCTTTAATCTTCAACGTTCTTCTTCTTCTTCTTCTTGACCACCACGTATATCTCAACGACTGGACGTAATCGTAGAACACCACACAAACATCCATACACATACATGCATAGGATACAATTGCATTTATATCAGAACAATACACATTTCATAGCAAAATAAGTAAAAGAGATTGAAATATGATTCTACCATCGCTATGAACACACAGTCGCGAGAAGCACGCTAATCGGAGCTACGATTGAAAATATACAACTACTGAAAGATTTACTTTAAAAACAAAACCACAGACTTCATTTATTTTAATAATTATATAAAACATGTATAAGATATTTTAGAGAAAATACTTAAGTTGAATTAAGTCAACTTATATTTGGTTTTAAAAATCAAAGTGGATTTTATTACATTTTATTTATAAATCTAGTGACATTTATTATTCAAGTTGGGATTTAAACCATGAAATTCTAGAGATTTTGACATAGAAATTATTGCTACTAATGCGTAGGTCACGTCATTATGAAACAAACGCAACTTGAACAGACTATTTTGGAGTTAAGATGAATAAGTTATGATTTAAACAAGTTTTCCTATAGTTAGATAATAGATTAAATCTATCCATGAATTTTAGATATTGAAAACATGCCTAATAGTACTATAAACACGTAGAAAACGTAAATACGGTCTTAAAACTCATTTTTAAAACGCAAAAGTTACGCATGAAATAAGGTTTAGTGGCATTTCTGTAAATAACTCAAACTCATTTTTGAATTAAAACAATTAAAAATCTGAATTTAAACGGATTTTGGACTGTGCATGAAATAAGGTTTGACCCGGCTGCTGATCAGGCTGCCACGTGTCGCTGCGCGAGTGGTACGGTTCACCACGCATGCGTGAGCGAGCGCTGACTCAACGCAGTGGACAAAGTCCACGGTCCATGGTAGACCGCCCACTTAACCAACCAGTAGATCTAATCTTGGCCATCCATAGGGATCCAATGGCGTAGGCACGTGCGGGTGATCCTCCGGTGCTGCTCTTTGTCTCTGGCGAGCCTGCCATTGCCGGCGGCGAGGAAGACACGGCGACTGTCGTCAGGAGGGCGTTCCAGACCTCCCTGTAGCAAACCGAAGGCATCTACGTGAAGCGCGGAACCTCGTGAACTCTATGGCGTACCTAACGGGGATAGGGATCTCGTCGGGGCAACGATCCGCGGTGGCGCCATGGTCGGTGGCTTAGGTGCTCGCTGCTACAGCGTTCTAGGGCACCAAATGCGGCGATAAAGGATCGAGGGGGTTCAGGAGCTCACCACGAGTCGTCAGGAGGGGAGCGCATCGTCCGGGGAGGGCTCCAAAGGCGCGGTCGATGGCGGCTGTGGCTGGAGAGAGGAGTGGAGCACGGGTGAGGGGAAAACCGGGCAAATCAAGGCCAAAACGAGGAATTGACGGTACCTACGGTTTCGGGGAAACACGGCGAAGCTCCAGGTGGCGTTGGTGATGGGGATTGGGGCGCCAGAATGAGGAATTGTGGCGGCAGCGAGCTTCGAGCGGTGAACGGAGAAAAGAGAGAACAAGGGCGTCAAGCTCGGTGCTTTATAGGTGGGGCAAGGCGCAGTGGATGGAAGGCGAGCGGGGCACACGGGCAGGATTGGGTGCTTTCCATGTAAGTGAGGGCGCGGCGGCTTGTCGAGCATGGCAACGCCATCGGCGGGCGGCTGGGAAGGAAAGGATGCGGGGAAGAAAAGGAAAGAACAGGACGGAAGGGGACGACAGGCGTGCGGGTGGCTGACAGGCGGGGCCAGCGTCGCAGCGGGGAGAAGGGAAGCACGTGTGGGTGCACCCTTACAAGTGGGCCAGCATCCTTGTGTCGGAAGGGAGCGGAGTGCGGGCGTGGGCCGAGAAGCGCGCTGAGCGGGCCGTAGTGCCGAGCTAGGCCACGCGGTGAGCAGGCGCGCGTGGAAAAGGAGAAGGGAGGGGGAGTGCGGCTAGGCCACCGGGCAGGCCAAGCCAGGAAGAGAAGGAGAAAAGAGGGCCAGGCCGGGAAGGAGGAAAGGAGGGGAAGGGAGGGGATGCTGGGCCGGCCGGTTCCTGGGGTTGGGCTGAATAGAAGATTTTCAAATAAAAACCTTTTCTTTTTCTAGTTTTCAAATCCCAAGTCAAATTCAATTCAAATTCAAGTATAGTTTCAAATATACTTCCCTATTCAAATAAAAATGGACAATTTTGTTAGGCTTCCCAAGATAAACTTTACAACTTTTTAAAAATACTTTTATTTTTCTAATTTTCTTTTCTTTCTTTTCTTTTATTTTAAAGCCATTTTCAAAAACATTCCAAATTACTTTGGAGTTTGGATCAACACCATTCATCACAATAAATAAAATGCAACAACATGTATGCTCACACATGTTACTACCTTATGATGAATTTTAAATTAATGAATTTTTTTATTTTCCTATATTTCATGTGCACAAAAATTCATAAATAGATCATTTTAGCTGTACTTCAAAAGAGGCAAATTTTAGGGTGTTACAATAATAAAAATGAGTTAATCCCGCAACGTACCGTCACGGGGTGGAGAATGTGCATTGATTACCGAAAACTCAATGCAGCAACAAAGAAAGACCACTTCCCATTGCCTTTCATTGATGAAATGTTAGAGCGGTTGGTGAATCACACTTTCTTCTGTTTCCTCGATGGGTATTTGGGATATCATCCATTTCCCATACACCTCGATGATCAAAGCAAGACAATGTTTACATGCCCGTATGGAACATATGCTTATTGTAGGACGTCGTTGGGGTTGTGTAATGCACCCTCATCATTCCAACGGTGCATGATGTCTATTTTCTCGGACATGATAGAAGAAATCATGGAGGTATTCTTGGATGATTTCTCAGTCTATGGCAAAACCTTTGAGCACTGTCTAGAGAATCTAGACAAAGTCTTGTAGAGATGCCAAGAAAAGGACCTAGTACTTAACTGGGACAAGTGCCACTTCATGGTCCGTAAAGGCATTATTCTCGGACACCTTGTGTCCGAAAGGGGGATCGAGGTAGATAAAGCCAAATAGAAGTCATTGAGCAGCTACCACCCCCCGTGAACGTAAAAGGAATCCACAGCTTCCTAGGTCATGCAGGGTTCTATAGGCGGTTTATCAAAGATTTTCACAAATTGCTAGACGCCTCACAAACCTGTTAGCTAAGGATGCACCTTTTGAGTTCACAGATGAGTGCTTAAACACTTTTCTCACTCTCAAGAAAGCACACATCTCGGCACCGATCATCCAACCACCTGATTGGTCACTGCCGTTCGAGATTATGTGTGATGCTAGTGACTATGTTGTTGGTGCGGTCCTTGGCCAAACCAAAGATAAGAGGCATCACGCAATCGCATATGCTAGCAAAACATTGATAGGAGCACAACTTAACCATGCTACCACAGAGAAAGAGCTCTTAGCAGTCGTTTTTGCTATCGACAAGTTTAGGCCTTACTTAGTGGGTGCAAAAGTTATCGTCTATACTGATCATGCTGCACTTAAATATTTGCTCACTAAGAAGGACGCTAAACCTAGACTAATTAGATGGGTTATTTTACTCCAAGAATTTGACCTTGAAATAAAAGATAAAAAGGGAGTAGAGAACACTGTCGCCGATCATCTATCGCATTAGCAAGTCACTAACATGCAGGAACTCCCAATAAATGACTTCTTACGTGACGACATGCTACTCAAGGTGACAGACTCAAACCCATGGTATGCAAACATTATGAATTTCATGGTTTCAGGATACGTACCACTGGGCAAAAATAAAAGAAAGCTGCAAGCAGAAAGCAGATGTCACCTTTGGGATGACCATTATGTATAGGGTATGCTCTGACGGTCTATTGAGGAGATGTGTACCAATGGCGGAGGATCTACAAATCATTGAGAAATGCCATGCAGCACCATATGGAGGCCATTACGGTGTATTCCGCACACAAGCCAAAATCTGGCAGTGCGGGTTCTTCTAGCCAATGATATATGAGGACACCAAGGAGTTCATCCGAAGGTGCCAAAAATGCTAGCTGCAAGGAGGCATTACAGCTCGGAATGCAATGCCCCTCCACTATAACCTACAAGTGGAGATCTTCGATGTTTGGGGCATTGACTTCATGGGGCCATTCCAAAAGTCCCATGATAGAAGTACATCCTCATCGCCATTGATTACATATCAAAATGGGTGGAAGCTTTACCCAGCCGAGCTGCTAACGCTAGGCATGCAAAGAAGATGTTTTATGAAGTGATCTTCCCTTGCTTTGGAACACCACGAATGGTGATAAGCGATGGAGGGTCCCACTTCATTGACCTACAGAGCTGCTGACGCCAGGCATGCAAGGAAGATGTTTCATGAAGTGACCTTCCCTCGCTTTGGAACACCACGAATGGTGATAAGTGATGGAGGGTCCCACTTCATTGACAAAACCTTCAGAGCCTTCTTGATAGGGCTAGGGGCAAAGCACAACATTGCCACCCCGTACCATCCTCAAACAAGCGGTCAGGCAAAAACTTCCAATAAACAGATCAAAAATATCCTGCAGAAAACGGTCAATGCAATGGGAAAAGGATGGAAAGATAAGCTACCTGATGCACTTTGGGCATACAGGACAGCTTATAAAACTCCCATTGGCATGTCGCCATACCAGCTCATCTATGGAAAAAGCTACCATTTGCCTATTGAGCTTGAACACCGAGCTCACTGGGCAATCAAAAGCTAGAATATGGATGTGAAACTAGCTGGCCGAAATCGTCAAAAACAAATAGCCGAGCTAGAAGAATGGAGAGAGAAGGCGTACCATAGTGCCAAGCTCTACAAGGAAAGAACTAAGAGATGGCATGATCACCGAATCCAATACAAAGAGTTCAAGGAGGGAGATAAAGTTCTTCTATTCAACTCCTGAGTCAAACTCTTCGGTGAAGGAAAACTATGAAGCAAATGGCAACGTCCATACACTGTCATCAACACTTCGTCACATGGCGCGATCACCATCCAGGACGATGACGGTAACATTTTTAAAGTTATTGGTCAATGTTTAAAAGTTTTCCTGGAGCCTTCCTATAACACTAATTTAGAAATAGATAGAATAGATTTAATAGCTTTTGATAAATTCATTCAAAACTTATGAAAATTTAAAAATTAATTATACTACCATATTCTTAAAATATAAACAAATTTGCTTCTCAAGCAAGTCATCATGGTAAAATGACCTTTATGCCCTCACTAGACAAACCATGTTTCTTGCTCAATCTTGATGATTTATGCTGATCACATGAATATTCACTCATTAATACAAAATCATGTGAAATTTGAAACATGAATATTCTCTTGATTCATCATGATCATGTGCATCTCACTCTATCACTCACTGATCCTGCTGAATCAAAATCCAAGCACCAGCATGTTCATGATATACATGTCTGCAGGCGCACCCATGGTGTGGCCGGACCACCCCTGGCTCCACTGGCCTCCAATCTTCTCCCACATCTTCTTGATTCTTGGTGTATCACAGTCATGGCGGGGCTTGGTTTATTTCCATCGCGGTAGAGGCCCGAGATCCTATATATGCCACCCTATAGCCTCTCCTCTCCTCACACCAAGCTACAAGTTTTCTTCTCTCCCTCCACATAGCACTCTAAGTCCTAAGCTCAGCATGGCCAGCCACGCTCTTGCTTTGTACACGGCCTCCAGCTCCACCTATGATCTCGAAGGAGTGCCGTTGTCCATTGACTTAGTGCCCGAGAGCTCCTTTGTGAGAGAACAAGCAAGGCTCATCACTAAGGCGCCGCTTGCCATCATGCCACCACCAAGTTATACCATGAGCGGTGGTTCAAGCCTCAAGAGCACGGCGCATTCCATGGTGCCCCAAGGTGGTGCGAAGGAGAAGAAGACAACGCCCACACAACCTACCACCGGTGCCTTGGACTCAAGTGGAAGGCCTCCGATGTTAACGAACCTAGCAAGCGCTCTCTTGTAACGTCTTCGGGCAATACAGTTTCCCGTGCTTGTTCGTCCCTTCATACCGCTAGGCCTAGCCTTTCCAACACCATAGTAGCCGTGCGCAAACCCGAAGGAGGGTACGGAAAGGCACTCATGCGCAAGCCGGCTAAGAAGCTGGTAAGCAACTAGGCTCCATAAGGAAAAGAGTCGTTAGAATCCTCGGGTGCGCCCCTTAGGATCAAGAGGAGGATTAAGCCTCAATTTAGAGGGCTGCCCGTTGGATTTTTCAGTGAAAGTGAGGATGAGAAGCCCTCCATGGGTCCTACGCTCACCTCACTTAGTACTAGCAACAGAAGCCTACGCGAAAGCATTAGGAAAGCCAATGATTGTATCACCGAGAGTATTCTGAAAATCAAAGAACTCGGCGATGAGATCAATGAGCTTCGCCGCGGCTTTGGAGAAAAAGTTGCTAGAGTGGCAAAAGCCGCGGGAGTGGAACATGCACTTAACCAACCTCTCTAGGCCACTCCCGCTACAATAATAATTTAGGCGCATCATTTTAAGGCTTTCATTCCTATCATGTTTTGAATTACATCTTAAAATGTGCCTATCATTTTATAATTGAATAAAGATTTTATTATTAGAAATATTTGTTGCACTTGTTTCTTGTTCCTTTGTTATCATAATAAAGACATGTACGAAAACAAGTGTGGGGGAGAAACCACAGTCACCTCCAACTCGGTTGCACAAAAAGACAGTCAAATTCAAACTCGATTTGTGCAACTCTTACTCTCTCATTCAATACTTTAATAAAGAAGCTTTAAAACTGAATGGATTTAAAATAAATCAAATTGATTACGCTCCATCTCCATGTCTCCTATGATTAAAAAGTTTGCATACTTTTTATTCCTTGCTAACATTCCTACCAACTTGTGAACACTTATTTATAGGGAACCCATTTATCGAAGTAATTGACAAATGGGATATAGTAGGATGACATGACTCTTGCTTAATTCTTGCAAAGCACTTGGGATTTATTTTATAAAGCAAAAATTCAAATAGCATGTTCCTTGAATGACATTCAAATACCCACCAAGGCCATATATGATCTTACATGACAAAACCTTCCATATATGCCTCTTACTTTGTATTGAGTTTGGTCAAATTTTGTGACCCTGTTGAGAGATGTTTCATTCTCCCAAGATCAAAACTCACGTACATGCCACAAAATAAACATCTATTCCTACACTACGAATACGCTACAACATGCTTTCGATCACCAAAACAAATACTCCATGCTCTAAAATATGATCTCTCTAGCATACATCTTAAAAAAGAGACAAAAAGGCTACACAAAAAGATTGAAAAAGAATGGGACAAATGAAGGTCCCAAAGTATATAAAAATAATGATGAGCACAAGAATGCTCACACAAAGAGAAAAAAAATAAGCTAGTCATGTCTCAAAATAAAAGCTAGAAAAAGAGATCATATCCAATAGAGGAGTACAATTCCACCAAAAAATTCCACACACTTGCACTGTTTTGATCTAGGAGTATGACATTTCCCTCCGGTGTGGTTTAGAATATGACTTTTCAAATGCAAGGTAAGTGTGCCTCATAATTTTTCATCCCTACCCAAAGCTCTAGATAAGCTTACTAGAAGTAGGATGATCAAAAGAAAAGGCAAAATCTCAAAATATGCCTTGGAGAGGAACCACTTACAAAATTTGAGTGATCCGAGAGAAACCATTCAAGGAACAAAAGATATCTTTATGATTTCAAAAACGTATAAAAACCCAAGTTTCTGAGTAGGGATAGAGCAAGAAGATTTGAGTCCAAGCTATTCCATTTTCAATTACTCAAGATATTTTGGTAGACACTTGAAAGTTCACAGGTTTAGGTGAAGCTTGGAATAACCTGTATGCAGATTTTCAAATCAAGGAGATGAACCCGCTTAGTCCTTAGAACTTTACACGAGGACGAGCAAAGGACTAAGTGTGGGGGAGCTTGTTGACGGTTCTTAACTCATATTATTACCACCAACATTTAAGTAAAATAAGACAAATATGACCACCAAAACTTAGAATAGGACTTTACAACTCACATTCTCCACAAGTTTTGGTCTATATATGTTTTGTAGGGCAACACATGAAAATATATCAAAATGCGCAATCAAGAAGGCGCATTCAAGCAAAACAAAAGCAAAAGCCCAACTAAGATCAAAACTAGGCCAGAACACCAATGGGGGAGGCACCCAGGCCCAACCAGCAACCCACCAGAGCAAGGCGGTGGTGAGTGGGCTGGCCTAGGGTGCACCCACACCTGCCCCAGCTCTGCTCTGGCCTACCTTGCTCTGGCGGTGCAATTAATGCTAGGGGAGGTGGTTGCATGCGGTGCTTTCCTAAATTACCAGCAAACCAACCTCCTCCAAGCTATAAAAGGAGCTCCCTCCTCACATTCAAGAGGATTATACACATTTGGAGAAGAAGAAGAGGGACACACTCAATTCCATTAGCTTCTAGCTAGATTAGTAGGGAGTGAGAGAGGGAAAGAGTTGGAGGAATAGCAGAGTAGTGGTACCCTCTACCTTTTGTACTCGGCAAGCCTTGTACCTCGGGTGGAAGGAGTGCTGGATTTGTCGGCCACCTCTACACTTGTACCTCTATGATCATCTTACTACTTGGAGTAAGAAGTTCATGTTCATCTTTCGGTTTTGATTCTTTAAGTAAAGTTATCATTGTTACTACTTACTTACGGGTTCATCGTTCATCCTCGTGATGGGTGCTCTAGTAGAGGACTCCTGATAAAGACGGATGTTCCTGGCCAATGCTAGATGTCGGGGATCTAATACCAAGGTACCCCAGAAGGTGGAACCAATGACCATCGAACGTTAAAAACTTCTGAACGGACAAGGGCGCCGCTGCGTTCCTTGCCTGAATGATGAAAGTTAGGTTCCGTCTCTCCCGACGCCTTTGGGCCAGCCCCGCCTCACCCAAGGGCAAAAGGGCTGGCCTCCGTCTCACCCGATGCCTTTGGGCCAGCCCTACCTCGCCCGAGGGCAAAGGGCTAGCCTCCGTCTCGCCCAACGCCTTTGGACTAGCCCCGCCTCGCCCAAGGACAAAGGGCTGGACTCCGTCTCTCCCGATGCCTTTGGGCTAGCCCCGCCTCGCCCGAGGGCTAAAGGCTAGTCTCCGCCTCCCCCAAGGGCTGAGGGATACACTCCGCCTCGCCTGACCCCCGAGGGGTGGGCTCGGTCATGCCCAAGGGATAAGGACTGGGCTCCGCCTCGCCCGACGACCGAGGACGAACCTCACCCAGTTTGATGTCCAAAGGCTGGTTTTATCTTACCTGGTAACTTCTCTCCCGTTCCCTCGTGATGATGGGTACAGAGCAAGACAAGACGTTCGGGTCAACCACAGCTTCAAGGACCACACCCTGCGCCCTGGTAGGAAAGGTACTGCTAGGGAATGACTGGACATGTGCTTTAGACCCTCTCGGGCGCCGCAGAGCCCAAAAGGTATTGCAGGCGCGTACTCCTCACCCTGTAGAGTTGTAGGCGCCGCCTTCGGCTCTGGGACACGGAACCCGATGAAGATACACGACAACCACTACACTCTAGAAAAGGATTTGTCATCTCCATGAATGACGGACATGCCGTCACCACATTATGGACCCAAGGGAGCGGTGCCCGCTTCCCGACCCCTCGGGTCCACCGACTCACAGGACCTTACCCATAGCGCTACTCCGGACCTCGACTCCGCGTCCCTCCGACAGAGACTCATAGAGCCAGAAGGCGTGCGGAGCAAGGCTGGGCGAGGTTCATAAGTCAAAACCACTATACTCTAGCCCATACCCTACGTAGGGCACTATTCTGTAACCATCCTGACATTCTACAGAAGCATCCACAGTATTGTAGGCGCTTATCTTCCTTTCGCACCCATCAGAATGGGTAAGGAGGCTAGGTAGAGCATGGATCCTAAGCCCTGACCCTTGTAAAGCCGTCCCCTCCATCTATAAAAGGGGATGCGCTTCCTCCAGCTAAAGGGGACCAAAAAACAACGCAACACACACACATAGTCAAGCTACTACCAAGCTCTTGACTTTTTTTCGACCCTTCCATCAGAGACTTGGGACCTGTCCCTCTCTCGATCGTTTGTATCCCCTACTACGAACCATTCACGGTGCTAATAACACGAGCAGCAACAAACTGGACGTAGGGATATTCAGCCCGAACCAGTATAAATCTTGTGTCCTTTAGCGCACCATCTGAGCCTAACGTGAATTACTATAAATTTACTTGCCGGTGCTTGTACGAAACACCGACAGTTGGCGCGCCAGGTAGGGGGCTTGCGTGTTCCAAACCAGGCCTCGGATGGCCACCCATGCAATCAGCTAGGCCCCAGGCGCACATGTGCATTTCGGCGACCTAGATTTCATCGTCACACTAAGAGGAGAACTGGCGCTGACCCACACGGCCGCACAGCCTCTCCCTTCCATCAACCTCAGTCGTCTGAGGCTTGAGGGCCCGCGGGGCGACTCCCTTGGACCCCGATTTTCCAGGCAGCCCCCGTATAGCATCACCCTATTTCCGGAAGGCCCCGTACGAAGCGCCCCGACAGCGCTTCCATTCGGTCTCCGCAATGCCGCGGCGACCGCTAGCCACCTTCTGTCACTACGCATGGTTCAGCCGCCTACGGACAGCGAGTTCATGGGGGTAGTCGAACATGATTCGGAGACACTCTACGGGCTCCTCGCGGAGGAACCAGAATCATCCTCCAGCTCCGACTCCAGCAATGGGAGCCATCACCCTTCCCAGGAATGCTTCAAGATGCAAACCCCCGAGGGACACGTCCAAAGCGGCTTCGGAGAAGAAACAACCCCAACAGGCAACCCCGACGCCAGGATCAAAGCGGAGACGGCGGCTCCATCTCACGTAAGGATGGAGCAGCTAAGAGCACGAAAGCTGGAGATCGATGACGCCGAGCAACAGCTTGTCCGAGAATACCGAAACATCGAGGAGGAGATCATGTGTCGCGGAGACGGTGGGTAGGCACGCACCTCGGCCCGTGATGTGCATCGGAGGATCCTCACCGATGATGGGACTCTCCCTCACTTTGCTTGGGCAAGCCAGAACATCGCCGCAGCGACGGCCTTGCTACACAACCGTCCAGAGGCCGCGACGTCCGAGGATCGCCACGCCCGTCGAGAAATTCGCACGTTGCTCAAACGTGCGGCGGCGCAGCAGGCGGAAAGCTCATTGTCTCGACAACGTGAACCCGACACTAGCCAGAGCACGCCCTCGGTACATCCCGCCAAGGACGCGTCCGTTCACCAGACGCCGCCAGGCAACAGGCGGCGCTCCGCTATCCCGGTACATCAACGTCTCGGCCACAGTCGTGACATGCGCAGCACCATCGACGCCCCGTAGGCGCACTCACGGCGACGAAGGAGAAGAAACCTGTCGCACCTATCATCCACGACGCGGCGGACGCTATGACAGCGGCGAGGACCGGAGCCTGAGTCCCAGCCTACCAGGCCCTCGGGCCTTCGGCCAACACATCCTCAACGCTGCGTTCCCCCCAAGGTACCGACCGCCCACCAATATCCTAAAATATTCTAGAGAATCAAACCCCGGGCTTTTTCTCGAAGACTATCAGCTTGCCTGCCAAGCCGGTGGTGCAAGTGACGACAATTTCATTATTCGCAATCTCCCGCTATTCTTGGCCGATTCGGCACGAGCGTGGTTGGAGCACCTACCGTCCAACGCCATTCAGAGTTGGGCAGATCTCATGGAGACCTTTGTGGGCAACTTCCAGGGCACGTATAAATGCCCTAGAAACCCATGGGACCTCAAGAACTGCCGCCAGAAGGCCGATGAAACCCTCTGCAGGTACATTCGATGCTTCTCCCAGCAGTGCAATGAGCTCCCTAATGTTGCCGACGCCAACGTGATAGGAGCCTTCCTATCTGGGACAACCTACGAATCCCTAGTCCACAAGCTGGGACGCAGGGGCCCGTGGACCACCAAGGAACTCCTGGACATCGCCACCAGCCACGCCTCAGGAGAGGAGGCGGTCGGAGCCATCTTCGACCGCACCGACAGCAAGGCAACGCGGGACAAGGCCGCCGACGAAGGCACCTCCGACCGTCCTGCCAAGAGAAAGAACAAGAAGCAATGGCGCGACAACTCACTTGTGGCCGCTGTCGACCGTAAAGGTAGACGGAAGCCCGCGGAAGGCACTCCGAACCACTTTGAAAAAATGCTCGAGGGGCCATGCCCAAACCACGCTTTCCCGGCCAAACATCTATACAAGGAATGTGGCCTCATGCGAAAATATTTGACCGGGGGCCTCAATAAAGGAGAGCAGGGGAAGGAGCCTGCCCCTAGGACAGACGACGTCGGGGAAAAGGACGACACCTTCCTGACTCCAAATGGTGCCCTCATGATCTTCGAAGGATCAGCAGCGGCCTATGACTCCAAACGCCGCCAAAAGGTCGCACGCCGCGAGGTCTATACGGCCGAACTGGCCACGCCTGCCTTCCTCCGATGGTCAGAATCCGCCATAACCTTCGACCAGGCCGACCACCCGGGCGCCGTCCCACACCCGAGAAGGTACCCGCTTGTCGTCGGCCCGATCGTCAACCCAAAATGGCTCACAAAGGTACTGATGGATGGAGGCAGCGGCCTCAACATCATGTACGCCAAAACGCTCGACGAGATGGGCGTCGATCGAACGAACCTCCGTCCCATCCGAGCACCCTTCCATGGCATCGTACCTGGTAGGCAGGCCATGCCACTGGGACAGATCGATCTACCCGTCACTTTCAGAGATCGGTCCAATTACAAGGACTGAGACCCTCACCTTCGACGTAGTGGGGTTCCCTCTGACTTTTCACGCCATCCTGGGACGACCGTGTTACGCGAAGTTCATGGCCGTCCCCAACTATACGTACCTTAAGCTAAAGATGCCGGGGCCCCACGGGGTCATCACCATCGACACCTCCTTCCAGCGCGCTTACGAGTGTGAAGTTGAATGCTGCGATCACGCCTCCGCAGTCGTCGCCACCAAAGAACTCGCCACCCTCAGGGAGCAGGTTGCCGAAAAAACGCCCGACGCCAAAACAACAACCGGGTCGGTCAAACCAATAGAGGGCTCCAAGGAGGTCCACGTGGACCCCAGCGGCTCTGAGGCTAAAAGGGTACGTATTGGTACTTCGCTCTCTTCTGAATAGGAAAGCGCGCTCATCGACTTCCTCCGTGATAACAAAGACCTCTTTGCGTGGAAACCCTCGGATATGCCAGGCATCCCGAGGGAGGTTGCCGAGCACGCTTTAAAAATCCACCCAGACTCCAAGCTGGTAAAGCAGCGCCTACGCCGCTTCGATGAAGAAAAACGCAGGGCCATCGGCGAAGAGATAGCAAAACTGTTGGCCGCTGGGTTCATCAGGGGAGTATCCCACCCAGAGTGGCTAGCAAATCCCGTTCTCTTACGAAAGAAGAACGGGAAATGGAGGATGTGTGTCGACTACACGGGCCTCAACAAGGCATGCCCAAAGGACCCATTTCCTTTACCACGCATTGACCAAATAGTTGATTCCACCTCAGGGTGCGAAACCCTCTGCTTCCTTGACGCATACTCTGGCTACCACCAGATCGCGATGAAAGAGTCCGACCAGCTTGCGACATCTTTTATCACCCCCTTCAAATTGTTCTGCTACGTTTCGATGTCGTTCAGTCTAAAGAACATTGGGGCAACTTACCAGCGCTGTATGCTCAACTGCTTCGGGGACCTCATCGGGCGGACCGTTGAGGCCTATGTCGATGACATCGTAGTTAAAACCAAGCGGGCCGAACACCTTGTCGCTGACCTTGAGCAAACCTTTGCGAAACTCCGGGCAAACGGCATCAAACTCAATCCCGAAAAATGTGTTTTCGGGGTCCTGAGGGGCATGCTGCTCGGCTTTATTGTCTCCGAACGCGGCATCGAGGCCAACCCAGAGAAAATCTCAACCATCACAAAAATGGGCCCAATCCAAAACATAAAGGGGGTTCAGCGAATCATAGGATGCCTTGCCGCCCTCAGCCGATTCATTTCACGCCTCGGTGAATGAGGACTTCCCCTTTATCGACTCCTTAAGAAATCCGACCACTTTGAGTGGACAGCCGAGGCTCAAGAGGCGCTTGACATGGTTAAACAATTCCTAACTAAACCGCCGGTCCTAGTCCCTCCGTACAACGGAGAATCCCTCCTGCTGTATATCTCGGCTACCACGCAAGTGGTCAGCTCTGCCTTAGTAGTAGAGCGAGAGGAAGAGGGGCATGCCTTCAGGGTACCGCGGCCTGTGTACTTCATCAGCGAGGTGCTATCCAACTTCAAAACCCATTACCCCCAAATCCAGAAACTCCTCTACACCGTCCTCGTCACCAAGAGAAAGCTACGCCATTACTTCAAGTCACACGCTGTGACAGTCGTGACGTCTTTCCCCCTCAGCGAGATCATCCGCAACCAGGATGCTACAGGAAGAACAGCAAAGTGGGCGCTCAAGCTAATGGATTAGGGCATTACTTATGCCCCCCGAACAACAATCAAATCCCAGGTGCTGGCTGACTTCATCGCAGAGTGGACCGAGGTCTAGATGCCACCAACAATCGCCAATCAAGAGTACTAGACGATGTACTTCGATGGATCGCTGATGAAGAAGGGCGCCGGCACGGGACTAGTCTTCGTATCTCCCCTCGGGGTCCGCATGAGGTACATGGTTCGGCTCCATTTTCCCTCATCAAACAATATCGCAGAGTACGAAGCGCTCATCAGGCCTACGAATTGCTATCGAGCTGGGCATCCGACATCTCGATGTCAGAGGCGACTCTCAGCTGGTCGTCAACCAGGTCATGAAGGAGTCAAGCTGCCACAACGCCAAGATGGAGGCATACTGCCAAGAAGTCCGACGGCTGGAGGACAGATTCGACAGCCTCAAACTCAATCACATCCCAAGGCGCCTCAACAAAGCAGCCGACACGCTTGCGAAAGCAGCATCCGGCCGAGAGCCAGTCCTGGCAGGCGTCTTTGCCAGCGATCAACGCAAACCCTCGGTACGCTACACGGGGTTAGAACAAGCCGGCGATGGCCCGTCTAGTCCGACCCCAGGGGCCGATCCACCATCTGCTTTGCCCGACCCCGAGGTCATGGCGCTTGAAGAGGACCTAGTGGCACAGTCCGACCCTCCCAATGACTAGAGAACGCTTTACCTCGACAACCTCCTCCACGACATACTACCAGCAGACAAAACAGAAGCCCGATGGCTCGCACGACGCGCCAAGTCCTTCGTTCTTGTAGAAGGCGAACTCTACAAACGGAGTCACATCGAGATTCTACAACTCTGTATCCCTAGCGAATAGGGAAAACTCCTGCTGGGCGACATCCACGGTGGAATCTGCGGTCATCATGCCACACCAAGAACCTTGGCTGGGAATGCATTCTGACAAGGCTTCTACTGGCCCACCGCAGTAGCCGATGCCGAGCAAATTGTACGCACCTGCGAAGGGTGTTAGTACTACGCTCGGCAAACTCACCTCCCGGCCTAGGCACTCTAGATGATCCCCATCACGTGGCCCTTCGTGGTCTGTGGGCTCGACCTGGTTGGGCCACTCAAAAAGGCGCCCGGGGGCTTCACCCACCTGCTTATCACCATAGACAAGTTTACAAAATGGATTGAAGCTCGACCACTATCCATGATCAAATCCGAGCAAGCTATGCTATTCTTCCTGGACATCATCCATCGCTTTGGAGTACCGAACTCCATCATCACAGACAACGGCACGCAGTTCATTGGCAGGAAATTCATTCGATTCTGCGATGAACAACACATCCGGATCGATTGGGCAGCCATCACACACCCCCGGACAAACAGGCAGGTCGAGCGCACAAACGGCATGCTCCTGTAAGGCCTTAAGCCGAGAATTTTCAACCAGTTGAACAAATTCGGCGCACGCTAGCTCGCTGAGCTTCCAGCCGTACTCTGGAGCCTGAGGACAACTCCTAGCTGAGCCACTGGCTACACACCCTTCTTCATGGTCTACGGTTCCGAGGCCATTCTCCCAACGGACCTTGACTATGGAGCACCAAGAATCAGAGCATACGACGAACAAGGGGCCGAGGCATCCCACCAAGACGCCATGGACCAGCTAGATGAAGCCCGCGACATCACCCTCCTCCGTTCAGCTAAGTACCAGCAGGCGTTGCGACGGTACCACAGCCGATGGGTACGGAGTCGATCCTTCAACGTCGGGGACCTCGTCCTCCGCCTTGTGCAGAGCAACAAGGACCGCCACAAACTCTCACCGCCCTGGGAGGGGCCCTACATCATCGTAGAAGTACTTTGCCCGGGCGCCTACAGGTTGAAAACCATCAATGGCAAGGTCTTCAACAACGCCTGGAACATTGAGTAGCTATGTCGTTTTTACCCTTCAATAAGCGCATACTCTTCCTTATCAGTTTTTGTCATTGCAAAACCTCGATCCTTAGTGACTTCCGACCCCTGCAAAGCGCGAGGGGTTAGATCTCACTCGGAGGCTGACATCAGTAATACAAGTAGTACGCTTGCAAAAACTTCCTGTGTTATATTTACAAATGTTCTCTAAAGTTTTCCGTTCTTCTCGTAAAAAAAGTCATAAGAACTAAGATTTTGGGAATAAATTCTGACTATAACTGGTAGGACTACAGGAGACCCACGCCCCAGCGGCTGCGACATCTTTGCTCACTAGCACGATCAGAATTATTTCACCCGCACTCCTAGTTTGTTACGGCTTAAACCATGGGAAGGGTCGGAGGGCACCAAAACCGTTTTTACAAAAAAGAGGAAGCTGAAGGGCCATCTGTCGTATTTTTTCTTCGTTTGCACAAATTCACCACTTGCAAAGTGATTTCATCACAAAAAGGACTAACATACTTGTAAATTCAGAGGACTGTTTACTCGGGGGCTTCCCCACAAAATTATTCAATTACAGTCTCTGCCTAGGTTTACTACAAGTACTACTACGGCCACCACGCCACGCTCTCCATCGGCAACGCCCGGGGCATGTACATGGGCCAGTTCGTCTACTGTGGCCGCCGCGCCACACTCTCCATCGGCGACGTCACGCTGCTCCATGGGGCCCTCGAAGGCACCGTCACCTGCAACGTCGAGCTCCACGCCGGCAACTGTGGTGCCCCTCCACCGGGGCATCCGGGGACTACGCCATCATCAGCAACCGCAACCCCGACAACGGCGCCCGACAACCGCAACCCCGTTTCCTCCACGGTATGCATGCCGTCTTCTTGGGTTTGGAGTCTGTCTTCACTCTAACTCTAGTTGGAAACCATCTTCTCAATGAGAGCGATAGCTCCGCTGACTGTGAGTGAGAAGAAGGCTCCTCCGACAGCAGCATCTATGTGGGCTTTGGATGTGGAAGTTAGCCCATTGTAGAAGTTTTGAAGGATTATCCAGTCTTCCATCCCATGGTGTGGGAAGGCAAGGATGTATTCTTGCTGCTTCTCCCATGCTTCTAGGATGGATTCTGATGCTGTCTGCTAGAAGTTGGAAATTCTTCCACGAAAGGCGTTGGTTTTGCTCATCGGGAAGAACTTCACGAGGAATGCCATGGAACATTTGTTCCATATGTTGATAGCTTCCCGGTGCTTGTAGAACCACTGTTTCGCCCTCCCTCGGAGGGAGAACGGGAACAAGCGAAGTTTGATTATCGTCGGTGTGACATCCTTCAGGACGATGGTGTCGCATAGCTCCAAGAAGTGTTGGAGATGTGCATTGGCATCCTCACTAAGCAGTCTGTAGAATGGACTGGCCTACACCATCATGATTAGGCCAGTCTTCAGTTGAAAGTTCGCGTCGCCCATGTTGACAGCAGGCCCAACGGGCACGTTGGGAACAGCGGGGACGGAGTACTCATGGAGGGTCTTGTTGGCCATAGGGTTCGGTACAGATGGTGCTGGGGTAACGGATTCAGTTGTCGGTGGGGTAGTGGAAGGAGGATCGACATGAGGTCGGGCCTTCTTTAGGAGTGACTACGGATTCTCGGTGAAGTTCATCGGCAAGTCAAAACCGTCTTACACTATCCTATTTTCATCCACAATAGGAGAAAACAAGCAACGTTATCCTGTTATGAGCAATAGCTGCTACACATGCATATTATCATGAACATGTCCTAATAGATTCTTTTAATCCAGTGCCTTCCTCGGCAACGGTGCCACAAATGCTTGTTGGCATTTCTTAGCGCAATCACTAGGATTTGTGTTTCCTAGCAATGGCACCAGAAATGCTGTGACAATATTTCTAAACACATGCAAAAATATTCCGCAAGCGCACGGATATATCGTTGTAGCATTTCACCCGAAAGTATTCAAGTATCGTTCATTTATATTTTCCCAAAGGAAGGCATGGTGTAAAAGTCTCCAGTAGGGACATGGTCAAGATAACATGACTGTATAATAGACCAAAGTTCATAACAGGGGTAAGATAGGATAAATAGTGGATAGTGTGATGGACACACTCAAGCCAATCTCAAGGATTAAGATAAAACAAAAGTATAAAGAATAAACCTAAACTAGAGCAGCCTTATCTTGTATAGCTATGCTTAGATGAGCAGATCATACAAATACATGAATATCTAAGGGTAGCGATCCTAAGTTAAGATAGCTTTGGTCACTATAAACTTACTTCGGGCACCGGCGTACACCTGGTCTGCCAAGTAATACCGGCCTGTAGCTCTACGCCATATCCGAACATGGGGGATTACAAAGGACGGATAGGGCTATCACCACCTGCTGCCTACCGCTCAATCGGAGGATATGAGGCAAATGAAGGTAACTTATAACATAGACACCAAATCTACGCTATCGGTTACTACTCTAGCGGTGGCCAGGAACTCCTGTCTTTATTAGGAATCCTCTTACTAGAGCATCCGCCTCGAGGATGGACGATGAACCCGCAAGAATATAATGTCCAAAACTAATCTTAAAGTAGAACCTACTACCTCAATCTAGGTCTTGGTCTAAACATGTATGTATCAAAGATTAAGCATAAAGTTCTATATGCTAATTGAATAACATAAGGACTTTGCTCTAGTTTCATAACATAGCTATAATGATAGGATAAGAACAAGAACAAGATGAAGAACATGACATGAATCACAATGAAGAACATTGTATTGATCATACCAAATATCCTCAAGATGCTCTTGATCTTCAATTACAAGCTTGCCAAGCTCCTCATAAAACTACTAAAAGGTAAAAAGATACAAGTAGAGGGAGAGTGGCTCAAATGTGGTGTCTTGAATGGGAGCCTCTACACCTCTACTTATGCATGCTTGGGTTGGTTTAGCAAGGGATAAATTAGGAAACCACCGAAAACCGCCTATGCATGCCGCCATGCAACCGCATGTAAAAGCTAGGCCTAGACCGGGCTGCCTGGGGTCCTGGTGCACCCAGGGTACGGCCACACCCTGGCTGGCTCGCCGGGCCACTGCCTTTGTCAGGTGGGCTGGTGGCTGGGCCTAGGCTCCTCTTACGCCAGTGTTCTATCCAGGTAAGTTGCGTAGGTGTTCCTGTCAATTCATTCCTCTTGCGCATTTCTGCATTATGCTTTTCGAATTGCGCCTTTTGCTTGGTTTTCCACTTGTATTTGAATATGATTCCTACAAAATAGTAATCTTGCAATACAAGTGGAACCATGTCAATAGTAAAGGTATATATGTCTAAAGATTGTTTATTTTTACTATTTTGGATTATAATTGGCGGTTAGAAATGGTCGTTCGTGACTACCAACAAATCCCCCATGCTTAATCTTTGCTCATCCCGAGCAAATAGCTAAGTACTTGGTTGTTGATCAGGAGTTGCTTCAATGCCGGTTAAATTTCAAAAGTGACATTCCTATAACAATGTTTTCATCCTTGATTTGAATAAATTGGCATTCTATCCACCCTTTATTATCTTGTTACCTGTGGGGCTTTTTAGCCTTCTCTAAGTCTTAGGTGGTTGCAAGATAGAACAGTTCATAGAAATGCATATCATTCGTTCTTTGATCGACTTTCTTTCTGAAGGTTTTGAAAGTTTTGCAAAATAAAAAGTAAGTTCCTCAGATGATTCACTCGATCGCTCAAAAGTGTATAATCCTCACCAAAGGCTTTTTATGTTTGCCTTTCCTTTCATCCTACCAACTAAATGGCTTATGTGGATCTTTGGGTAGGTCTGAAAGAAGGCATACTTGCATCACATAATATTGCTAAGTCAAAAACCGGACCTCAAGGAGATCCAAGTCATACACTTTGATCAAGACGTGCAAGTGTGTGAAATTTTTATAATCTTCCTAATGCTAAAAATATTTTTGTACTCCTTTGAATCATGGCTCTCTCTTTTTTATGATTACCTTTGAAAGTATGGGCTACCTTTTTCTCTTCTCTTTTTTTCTTCATGCTTTTTAGCATGTGATTATTTTTCTCATGCTCTTTGGCATGCATTTTTTTTCTCCCACGCCTTTTGGCATGGATTTTTTTAGCATAGCCCATACTCCTTTTTGGCATATGGAAATCTTTAGAGAGAGGGACTCATGATAAATATGAATGAAGTATTTATTTGGTGGGCAGAAAAACATGTTTTTGCATAACTCTTAGTGTAAGAGTCAACCGTTTTATTTATGGGTATATGTGTGTCTTGATCATGGGTGCATGACGAGAATCTCAACAAGGGTCACAACAATTTGACAAAGCTCAACATGATGACAAGCAGCATATGACTTGGGTTTTGTATTTGTAGAACATGTCATATGGCTTTGGTAGGAAATATAAATCACTGAGGAACTTTTAAATTTTATCATTTGAAAATAAAACTCCGGATGTCAAGTCTTTCTTAGAACAAAGTCATAGCAAATTTCTGTTGCACCATATCTTACCCCGCAACAACTTAGACTAGATTAAGCATTTGCAACCCACAAGTTTCAAGTTTTTAGGATGAGACATTTTTAGCCAATAAACTCAGATCTTGGGGAAAGCTAAGTTATGAACTAGGCACAGTCAAAATATAAGACATAGCAACTATTCATCATTTCTACAAAGGAGAAACTAAACATCCTTTAAACACATATGGGAGTGGAATTCAATTTGTTATTATTATTACTATTATTATTATCATTTATGTTGTATTCTTGAAGACTTACCCTCATGAAGTTGATAAATTCCTGCAAGGGTTAGTCCATATGATCAACCAATGTCTATACTCAATAATTTTTGGTTCAATAATCAAACTAGACACCATATCTATTTTGATCAAGGCAGGCTATTTAACCTAAGCACCATGCTTACATTAAAAAGCCTATAGAAGTATGGTCATTACATCCAAACTTCAAACTAAGTACCATGCTTAATTTAAAAAGATGTAAAACCAAAACTTCCAAACCAAAGCATGTCGGCATAGACAGAGGAAGCATGAAAGGATAAACAAGATTCATCCAACAGAGGTGAAGTCAATGAACGATGAACAAGAGAAAACTTTTTTTTAATATTATTATTATCTATTTTTATACAAGGTAACAAAGAGTGGTGAGAATGCAAGATACATGTTACCTTGTGGGGGTCCTCCCCCAAGCTAGCTCAAAGCCTATGGTGTCAGGTTGTATCCCCTTGCTTTTTTAGCACTTCCTACATGGTTAGGATATGGTAGATCACGAGTGGACTTACCATCCCTCGTGATTGCCGCATTGATATTTTCAAAAGAAATCTCAGGGCGTCCCGAGATTTTTTTTTCAAAATCATATGCAGGAATAGCGGCAAATTGAGCTAGTTGGGTTTCAAACATTTTATTAAAGCTTAGTTGATTTTTGGAGAAAAAGGTTAAGCCTTCTGAATTTGAATTAATGTTTTAAAAAATTTCATCATTAGAGGCATGTTTCTTTGTCAAGTTTTCTTTTATTTGAGCTTGCCCTAACACAAGATCTATCAAGGAAGGTTGATTTGCAAAATTTGAATAGTAAGCAAAGTTACCTTCCTGATATGGTGGGTGCGACTAATTCCACCCTAGACCTCCTTGTGGACGATGCCTATTCGTACCCTTCTTGACTGCTAGTACCTGTTGTGCTCCCGCATGCCATCTCCTAGGCTGTGATTTGTCTCCCAGTCACCCATGACGATGACATTGATGCCACCAGCACTGGTGGTTTGCTCACCACTGCCACTCCTGGTGTGGTCCACCTTGCCATCATCGTAGGCACTGTCGCGGTCCTGCACGCCGTCCCCTAGGTTGGCATTGGTCTCCCCATCGCTCACAATGATGATGTTGATGCCACCGGCACCGGTGGTTCAGTCGCCACCGCCGATCCCTGTGTGGTCCACCTCGCCGTCGTTGATGGCACCGTCGTGGTCGAGCTCACCATCGCCTAATCCGCTCCAAGTGCCCCACGGTGAGAACGGGTCTTACCGTCCGCCGAGGACACGTTCGAGGGCTCTATAGAAGTGGCCCTATCGTGGTCGAGCTCGCCTTCGCCGGATCGGCTCCTGGCGTCCCACGGCGGGAGCAGGTGAAGTGATCCTCCGGTTTGACGTGGCGGAGAGGTTTGCTGGTTTCAACCAGGCAGGTTTACCTTGTAGGCGTTGGATTTTGATCATGCCTGTTGATACCCTTGTTGCATGACTTACTTAGAGCTATGGGATGGCACCGCTTATTGAATTAATTAGTAGTATCAAGTCATGTTAACATTTGTAGTTAGGGCGAGTATGCTATCTGGTGCAGATTACTACTACGAAGTCATGTTAATCATCTATAGTTAGAACTAGTATGTTTATGTAGTACTTGTATAACTTTGAGTGGTGTGGCACGTTTCTCCTCTTATTATGGTCGATGAAGGCATGGTTATATAGTCTGAACTCGTATCGTTGTTGTACTCCACATCTATATATGAAGTTTGGTTTGATGTTATGTTATCTTTCTAGTAGCACTGCTCTCCTCTTATTATGCATGTATCCATGCCTAGCTCTGCAAAACCAACCTAGGATTAGGTGCCTAATCTTTTATGCCACAAAAGCACAGTCCGGCCATGTTGTATTAGATGAGGCCAGACCATATATTAGGTGTCTAGCCAGCTCTTTTATCTTGGACATGCAAAAATCAACAAGCAAAGGACAGTCAGCCCCCCTCGTGTTGCCATAGGCTGGACATGCAAAAAATGGTGCAGAAGCAGAAGGGCAACAAGATGAGTCAGGCGATGGTTTGAACTAGTTAATTGTGGTATGTATCTGCATGTCAATAATGTTGATTTATCTCAATCTATAATTGGCAGTGCACTTGTTTATTCAGTGTTTGTTTAGTGTTTATATCAGTTTGTTCATTTTGTCACAATGCTGTCCACTATTCAAAGAAAGCCATTACCTGTGCGCCCTCATCAAAAGCACATTCCAAAATACATGAAAAGCACTAAAAAATAGTTAAAACCACCATTATATTGATTCCTAATTCCTAATATTTATCTGGGTACATGAGGCCATTCAAAATAGACCAAAAGTGCACTACAACGCACCCGCCATTGTACTACTACTAGTAGTTAGTACTAGACCTACTACTACCACTACAAACTTCTAACCCTTGCGCAACGACGAGAAAACGTTGCAATAGGCCCAATTTTGTTGCAAAAGGTAGTTCATACCACGAAATCGCGTTCGTTGGCAATGGTTGCAAAAAGTCACATTGCAATAAGAACTTACAACCGTTGCTAGTTTGGCGTTGCAAGAGTTAGCTTTTCTTGCAACGTTGCCAAGCATTGCAGTAGGACGTTATCGCAACATTCATTGGCGTGGCAATACGAGCACTTGCCACGTTCGTCTTCGTAGCGAGAGGTGGTAAATACAATGAGCGATAGCGTGGCAATAGATTTTTGTTGCCATGCTATAATTTTGTTGCTTAAGGTGCTGTTGCCACGACCGTTGTGTCGTGGCAAGTAAATCATTTGCCACGCAAATGTAATCGTTGCGAGAGAGTATACATTATTGCCACGCTTGTCTTGGCGTGGCAATAGTATCATTTGCCACGCAAATTTATCCGTTGCGAGATACCGTTCATTATTGCCACGGCCGCGTTGCCGTTGCTACAGTATCATTTGCCACACAATTTTATTCGTTGTGATATACCGTTCATTATTGCCATGACCTCGGTGCCGTTGCAACAGTAGAATTTGCCACGCAATTTTATTCGTTGCGGAAGATTAATTGTTATTGCAACAATAGTCATGTCATGGCAATAGTATTATTTGCAACGTAAATAAGTCTGTTGCCATACAGCATATTGCCACGCATCACGGCTCGTAGGTATAGCTTTTATTGCAACGCTAGTAACATTTAATTTTGGTTTAATAAATCATCATTGCAAATCAATAAACCATATCAAAAGCAATTGCACCCACATATATTAATTATAATTAATCATTCAATATGTTGCCAAACCCATGAAATAGTAGCTAAAATCATAAACGAGTGTACAATTAACTCATTCTTTGACAACTTTTTACAAACTTCCTAACATCTATGCAGCACTTGAGAAATTCCTAGCAGCCCAACATGTCATCTCCTCGGCTATGTCCTCGCTTGATTATGAGCCTCCCACTGAAACCTTGTCCACCTACTGCCAAAAGAATATGATTGGGATATTAGAACAATATTAAGTTTACTAATTTTTGCACAAATGTAAAGAGATGAAGATATAAAATGGTTCTAATTTCTAATTTCATATACAAAAGCCATCAACCAAGCTTTTGCATAGTTGAAGTTCTACTGCAATTCAGCAAATGAGCAAATGTTGTCGGTCTAGTTGCTGCAATTCCTTTTTCCATGAAAAAGATGGAAGTCATGTTCCATTGTTCCAGAACCACAAATGTATGAATCAATTTCTAGTTTTACTCAAATTCTTACTGTATGCTTATTACAATTATGTTTTTCCATGAAAATAGCATTCTGTGTTTTCACAATAACTTGATATTTTGTTCTCTACTCTCTCAATCTTTATTTTGGTCTCTATATATCCCTCTCTTTTCAGAGTTTAAATGTTGTTCAAGATGTCAGCAATCCTTACTCCTTGGAAGCGTAGATGGCTGGAAATTTTAGCAAAATTTCATTGTAAGTATAGGTCGATTATATAAGTTCAATTGACTTTACAAATGATAATCTATATTTTTTTGCAGGCTACATACTGAAGGCATGGTTCTATTGGGTAATACAAGTTTTTGTAGCAGTCTAGCAGACACATGCAACTGTGTTCCATTTGATTGCATTATAAGATGTATGCATTCTCTTTTGCTCTTTATAAATTCTGCTAAAAGAAGCAGAGTTTATCAGCAAGCCTTGGGGAGGGATGGAGAAGAAAATACGGCTTTGATCCTATCCATCGTGGCCTTTTCAACGGATCAGATGCAGCTACTGCATATGTTACAGTAGCAGCTGCCTTCTCTGAATTTTTAAGGCAGCAGCAGTTTAGTTGATTAGAAAAATCATAACTTGAGTTGTAGACAACGAAAAATTATATTCTTTAACAATACGGAAAGCCCATGAAATTCTCTACATCTTTCTAGTTCTTTGTTAAATAAGATTCTGCTGTTATCATGGTCAAAAAACACAAACACCCACTGCTGTCCAGACCAAGGTCAAAACCTGACCGGCTACTTTCAAAATTCATAACTCTAATTCTCTAGGTCTAAAATCATGACCTTTCATGACGACAAACATCTCTAAACCCTCTACAACTTTTGTATTATCAAGTATCACAGAAAAGGTAGATTACTACTCAGAACAACTCACCCAATCAAACCTGCACAAGCTGCAATTTTCAGCACGCATGTTCAATGTATTTTCTACATTTCCTAGTTCAACAAGGAAGGTCACATTTGATAAAATTTCATTAAATCATGCAAGAATTTAGATTCCAATTAGCTGGTTGTTACCTTCCTCCTTTTGGGATTATTTCTTGTCCTATTCATTAGCTGTTGTGAAGTGATATATGTCTTCGATGCAGTCACATTTGCAGTGTTTTCGTTGAAAAGAGCTCTGCTGGGAGGTGCAGTACTTCTAGTGGAGTGAGTAGGTGCTGGTGCACCTTTTTGTACGGTGACAACGCTTCCAGGCTGAGTCTACAAACATCAAGTTGTTTGACCTATTTTAGCTACAGTTCAAGGTACATGGAACATAGTGAAATAATGTCATTACCTCCTGTAACCCATCTTCATTTTCATTTTCGTGTCCACCGGTCTCATCTTCGTCTTCTATGATTGGTGCAACTTGTGTACTGGCATTGTTTTGCAGGGTACTCTATACATACAAATATTGGGGGTGAAAGATTAGGCATCACAATCATAAGATTTGCAGGGTACTCTATACATACAAATATTGGCAGTGCAAGCTCGGCTGTGTTCTTGCTTGATCTGAGCCTCCCACTCAAAGTTTAAGCTCCTACTAACCAAAAGAATAAGATTGAGATATTAGTAAATTAGGTAAAGTTATACATACACAAAATGTAATGCAATATGGTTATAATCAAGTTGATAGTAAAGGCGGTTAACAATGACAATATAGTTAGCCAATATTAGATGCAGTTCCACATCAAGTTAGTTCAAACCACGTCAACACAAGTGCGGAACAAACTTTCAATCGCCAATGCCAACTATTCTTTAGTGCCGCTGGAACTAAAATCCAAGGCAGCTACCACAAATGAAAACCTTATGCAAGAAGTATATATTTCAAACAAATAATACTAGCACTGCAAACTATACCAAATTAGTTTTCCCTAAAAAGAACTAAAACACTTGTAATCATGAGTGTTTAAGGCCAAGGTACCAGTGGTGCACAATAGAATATTTCCTCAAAAATATCAGCTCAGGTTCATCTTGCAACCGAAAGGATAAAATTCACTTCTAGAATCCTTTTTTCTTCACATGGCATTTCTGTAAAGAAACCAAGAAAAGTTACTTTAGTCATGACTCGTAGAACAATCAACCAGTAATGTAAATCATAGCACAACAATCAACAACAATGGTTTGCTTTTAAATCAAGAAATGCGAGCGAACCCTATGGAAAAGAAGAGCGATTACTGGCAAGAAGGTGCACTTGTCGACATAGCAGAACTTGTTGTGAACCGATGTGGCTTAGTACAAGCAAGAGGATACATTGGACTAGAATAAAAATGAAAACATACGATGATTCAGATAAACAAAGAGGCACCACATGATTTGTTTTGAATCATCAATAAATAAGTAAAAATTCAGAACAGAAGAAACTATATTGGCAAACCTAATGCTAATTTCTTATGCTAGCTTAATTACCTAGTGCTAGTTATTTGGAACATACATGTATCAATTCACATTTTTTTTATCTCAGCATAGTTATGTCTAGGTAAGTTCATCCAGAGACATTCTGGTCAATTTAATTTAAAAATAGTGAAAAAAAGTTGTACATTTAGTTGATCCATCTCACTTATCTTAGGCTTAGTTACAGTGAAGGGCTGTATTCTGTCCACCACCTTCCTCCATGCTCCTTCAAGTATGCAAAGTTCAGAACAAAAACTTAATCAGAATTGTGCGACTGCAGAATATAGAAAAAGATAAAAAAAAGTTGATACATAGAATGGGCAATTGATCCATTAAAAACAGTATAGGCATGCCCATTTGCTAGATGACATTCAGGCTGAACACATTGTGCTTAGCAGCAAGGCCATGCATTGAAACAGCAGCAACTTCCACATTAACACACCTGACAGAAAAGTCACAATTTGGCTCATTTCATACTTGTTTTCTAAATGAAACAATGGCAGAGATAGCTTCTGAAAAAATCCCAGGCCTTGCATCGTACAAGTAACTAGTTAATGTTTACTTGACAGTATAAATTAAATAATGGCAGAGGTAGCTTCAGAAAATTTGCTTAGTGTCTGCAGAGCTAGACTTTCTTTTGGGAGTAGCTAGTTTATGTTTACTCCATTAATTTTGTATCAATCTATCAAATCATTTACCTATTAATTAGTGTAGTTGGGTGGATTAGAAATGTATCCCGTCGGCGAGACGAGACGGAGCACGTGCATGCTGAACCAAAAGGCCATCAACGACGTCTGTCCAAACCTAGCAGGTTCTCATATTGATAAATTATTTAATCATGTACTCTCTCCCTATTGCCACGCACGCTAACGCAAGCCCTGGCCCTGTCACCATGGGCGGCGCGGGCGAGCTCAGTGTGTGGGAGGGCAGCAGCGAGAGCGGCGGCGCAGAGCCACGACGCGAGGAACACACAGTCAGCACCGAGACGGGTGCCAACGTGCAAAGGGATTGAGAGAGGGGTATTTTGGACCTGGCCGAACCCACATGTCAGGGCTAGCAGACGGTGAAAAACCAACGGAAGGTGAACAGAATGGCGTAAAGGACAAAAAAAAGTTTTGGACGATGGCACCTATAACCGCTCGAACTTTTTAGTGGCTTATAGAAAATTATAATTTTTTATAATGGCACGCAGGTAAAAGGCTTAAAAAAATTGCCACGCACTTGTCTCATCGCTTTACCATTCTCTGTGTCTCCCCTGTGGGCCTGTGGCCTTGCCTCCATTCCCCTCTCTTCCCAGCGCAGGAGTCCAGCAGCTAATCCGGCCAAGGGCCAACAACCGACCATCCCCATGAGAATAGCCCCGCCATACCCAAGACTCGAGCCAGGCATCCATGGCTGCACGTAGCAGTTGCAGTTGTAGCTGGTGTGATGTCAGTTAGATCTATTAGACGGGGTTGTGAACTCGAGCTGCCGTGCGCGATCCCGGCTCCATGGAGGCGGAGGTGCCGATTTGGGCGTGGAGCGAGCGGCTACGGCAAGTCATGGTGGCTTGCGGGCGTGGCCGCGACATGGGACAGGCCCGCGCGCAGCCTAGGGCCATGGCGGTTTGATGGGCGACTGCCGCATCACAATGTTGTCCCCTCGTCGTCTTTGACAGGGGCAGCATGCCTTGCAAGGCGGCCACCGATAACGAGCGGCATAGGTACGGTGATTATAGTTGTGAACACATTTGTAATAAAATCACAGTTTATAATTCTTCTTTGTTTGTAGATCTGTGATTTGAGTCATCAGCTTATGTTCCTTGATTGTACTAATTTGTGGTCATTTAGGATTATTTAATTTGTTAGTATACATAAGGCATTTCAATATATACGACGCATTGGATTTCCGCTCTTGTTTTAAGGCCATACTGGAGCTGAGGTTTCTTCATTACCTAGTACCAATTATTGCTATGCTTATAGCCATAGTCTATCAACAATTTGATATTTGTACAAGATTGCCCTACTGTTAGTAGTTTTTGCTGTTTATTAGATGCAACGATAACAGGTTAATGTGCAATTCCTAATGCCTAAGCTGTAATCATAAACATTTAAGTTAATCTTGTGGTTATTCTCATTCAGGAAGAGGGAACTTGGTTCGAACATGGCGAAAGAAAAACTTGAGCAAGGAAATACAGCACAGAAAAGCATTTTCACACTATAAGAACTGTGTCCAAGGTTGGCTGATAACATGTTGTGTTATATTGCAGCATTACCCAAACTAGAACTTGCAGCAGTTTCAGATGTTGCTTTCTGCATTGTACTAACAGAAGGGAGCAACATAACCTGCTAACTGAGATTTTGTGGAATATTCTCCACATGTGTTCCACTTCCAAGTATTTTTTTGGCACAGAGATCAGGTTCAGTAACTGTATGTGCAGTTGTGCCACTGCCGTGTAGGCCTCACGGCAACTGCACGTGTATTTACTACATTTTTTGTCATGACTCAAGCTGTTTGCTCTAATGCTGCAGGAATTGGTGTTCTTGGAGGTAAAGCCAGACTATGATTATTTGATCCTAACACTAAATTTCTCTCCCTCTCTTTGCTCAGTTGGGTTAAAAACCAGCCCAACGTGGCCTAGGAAATATCAGATATATTGGAACATTCAAGGGTTAGCAGGGGCAACGTTAGTTCACCATTATTCTAGGGAATCCCAGGAAGCAAGTGTTGGGTTATCGGGGGCTCAGTGCTTATGGGTGATAGCAGGTTGCTACTGGAGATGGGAGATAGAGAGCTAAGAAGGTGTGATTGGGCAGCTACAGGGGTCATTTGATATTTGACAGCTCTTTTTTTTTATTCAAAAGACTGTGGGGGAGATCCCGACAGTAGCAAAATTTTATAAATTTAGAGGGAGAAAAGGGGTCTTACAAAGGGGTTAACTGAAAGCATCTATCCAAGCAGAAAAGGATGACCTCAAGTCACCTTTGAACCTAATAGACTGAAGATTACATTGGAATTTAAAATTTGTTAACCAAGTACTAAAATTTGGCTGCTTTCCATGGAAGATTTTGTCATTCCTGCTCCTCCAGATTTCCCAGGACGCTATTAGCACCAGATCCATGAAGAAGGGTAGATTGGAGTCCGCTCGTGCTTGGGCAAGGCGCTGGAAAAGTCCTATCTGTTCATCCCACTGAATTTGTAAAGTTTGCCAGCAGGTTTTCCTTGTTTTTTTATTTGCCCTGGTTACACAGTACTAGGATTCTTCATATATTTTTGCACATATCACATATATTTGTTGGCTTAGTCTGTTTGCTTAAGAAATAATTAGACAAACAACATTAATAATATTCTGTCCAAAGTCTACCAACCCATATTAGGTCTTCCTGGTCTTTCCTATACAGCAGGCTGATTGTTCAGTTAAATGTTTACACTTGATTAGTTGAATCAATTAGTTAAAACATGAAAGAATCGAGAATCGACACGTGGCTGCATTGTGTTGGAAATTATATTAGTTGAGCAGTGAATAAAAGGATTATATTCTATACATATAAGCATTGGTGTCTTTTCTGCATTTCCTTTGTGCAGAATTTTTAGAAGTAGTAGAAGAAATAAGTTAGCCAGGAGACTCAAGTACGTTAGCAACCACTGCAGTCATTATATGTAGACGAGGTAATTTTTCTTTTGTTATACCAACTGTTCTGAACTAAACTTAATTATTTTCATTTCGGCTTAATGATATGTTCCTCGTGAAACTGCAAACCTTGCATAAGAATGGGAGCAAGACGTTTTAGATATGTGGTATGGGTGCCCTGAGATGCATTCATCAAAAGTCGTAGTGAGCATTTATTCAATTGCTTGCTGAGCGAGGCCTTGGACTATCTTTATATTGAAGTTGTCAACTCTACCATTATGAAAACTACAGGCAAAAGTAGGATAATGTTGTGTGGCAGTTTAAGCATTCAGAAACTTGTGGATGGTGTTTTGGAGCTCAGATCTCCTACTATCTTTGTATGCTCCTGGAGAAGTTTTTCACCTGTGGTAGTTCCAAATTTTCTTATTTCTTGTATGCTTTCCAAGTGCCCAACTTAAGTTTTCTTATTTTTCTTTACAAATACTCCAACAAACATAGTATGTTCAGTCATTATATGTTTGTGATGCTGCTTTTTCTGCGAGCTATAATTTCTGGAGATGATCGAGATGGGTGGTCTCTGATCATACAAGATCCTACTCTGGGTAATTTGGTGGAGTTTGCCCTGAACTTAAGCAATTCGTGTACCAGGCTCAACGAATGGATGAATCAGGGAGAGGCAAGTGCGGGATCCACTGCAAACAAGATAGGCCAAGATGTGGGATGACAGATGTGCTCCAAGCTGCATCTACACATCAATGTTCTCCCTAAAGAGTTTTTTTTGATATGTTGACTGCTGTCCTGGCAGTTGGGACACTGCTGATAGTTGTTGTTGTTGATTAACTATGGTTTCATTTTGTATAGGTCTCCTTGTTAATGGCAGGGAATACTCGAGTGCTGAATCCACTGCAGACAAGATAGGCAAGATATATGCCTGGACCGGGGATGACAAATGTATTCCAAGCTGCACCTGTCTTCAATGTTCTCTCTAAAGAGTTACCGTGTGTGTGTGGGGGGGTCATTGACCGGTGTCCTAGGACACTGATGGTAGTCTGAGGCAAGATGTGCTTTGAACCACATGTTGTTGTTGATTAACTGTGGTTTCATTTCGTATAGTTCTTGTTAACAGCAGGTCTTCAGGTGAGGTGGTTTGTTGATTTGGGAACTTTCTTGTACTGGTGGCATGGGTTATGCACTATTTAGAGACGGTGTGAGCTCCAAATAAAAAGAGCATTCTAATGAACTCAAAAACATCTGTCGTGTTGTGTAATACATATGAACGCTATATTTTTGCTCTCAAACTCTAAAAGCCAATTATATTCCTTTGATCATATACACTTGAAAAAACTTATATTATGATTGTAACATGGTAGTATATGTGGATTTATACCGTTTAAATTTAAACAGCAGCCCTATAGATTTAAAAACATGAAGTCTGTATTTTTTTCCACACAGCTCCTAATTAAGATCCTTGTTGCACATTTTGGTTTGGTAATTATGAGTATAGTCATCTGCAAGATGCTAATATCAATCGGAGGGCGCCATACCGATTTTTAAAATGTATTTGCTAAATGTTATTGATTTTCATTCATGTAGATTCACTTCATAGCTTTTCTTTGCATAGATTATGAGTTAGTGCATGCAGTGTGAGTCTGTCATTTTTCAAAAATAAGGAGTTTCAGTTATTTTCTAAAAATGATTAAAACCTCACTAAATCTTTAGAAAAGTTCATACTAATTCATTATATCTTAAAAAAAATTAAAAAACATATATAACTTTTTTTCTAAAATGAGCCCTACCTCTACGTAGTGAAGCTATGCTTCCATGCATATGGATCTTCCGATTTCAGTTGGGATTTTAAGTTTGATCAAATTTTATATTTTCCTTCTACCACATCACAACTATAAATACTTGTGTGCCGCACGTGCATGTCCACTAGTTTGCATAAAGTTTTAAGGCTACCAATGACAAGTACATAAGTATACACTAGTCGTAAGTAACTTTCCTCTAGAGTGCGAGGTTAATGGTTTGAAGCCTGGTTACAATTCTTTTTTCTTATATTTTTGCTAAGCATTGTCATCCAGAACAACCTTGGCGATTGCAATGATTTATGTTTTTGTTGCTATATGTACAACTTTTCTGCAACGCGGGCGACAATTACATACAACGAAATATCATGCAAGCATACGTGATTCTCTTTTTCACGTTGATGATCGCTAGCCGGCCGCTGATCGTCCCTCTCGTGGATGATGAAGGGTGCGAGGTGAAACTGGTTCAACGCTCCGTCCCCTCTCGCACGCCGAGGAAGGACTGGACGGTGCCCACTCTCCTTATCTCGTCGATGATCAGGAAGGAACTAGGGCACCAATATGCCGTAGTCGCTGCAGGGAATTCAAGGGCCATGACGACTACGGCCGTAGGGAAGGGGCACCGCGATGACAAAGGCTTCAGTTAGGCCTTGACCACGCTAGCTGCTGGTGCTGGCTGTAGGGATAAGGGGGGGGGGGCTCCACCACGTTCTTCGCAAGAGACAGCGCGTGGGGGAAGAAGAGAGGCTGCGGGAGAGAAGGAGCCACGACAGGAGCTACAGGCCGCGACCTCTACGTGATATGTAAAATTAGATTAGATCCTTTTTCCAATATAACTGGTCAACATTAATTAATATAGGGTACTTTCGCTATTACTAACACAAACATAGACGTAGCCTAGTGGTAGGAGCTTACTTTCAAGACCAAGAGGTCTCAGGTTCGAAACCCATATTGTTGTCATTTTTTAAAAAAAATTATGCAACCATTAAAGTGGAAAGAATTAGGTATTGCAACAATGTAATTTTTCGTTGCTATATTATAACCTTTTTGCAATGAACGAAACTGCTACATACAACGAAACCATAATCGTTGCAACCTTAGTGATTGCAACGAACTATTTTTTTCGTTGCTATATGTACCAATTTTTTGCAACGCAAGCGACTATTATATACAACGGAACATATTCGTGGTGATATAGATGGGCTATTGCAACCATAAAATAAAGAGTTGCAATATCACCTTAGTATTGCAACGAAAATAAACTTGCCCGCAACACAAATCAAATCGTGGCAACATTAATCACTTATTGCAACTGTTCAATAATTTGTTGCGATAACACTTACTTTTTGCAACGATCTTCACACTTATGGCCACAAAACAATCTTCATGGCAAAAAACCAATCTATTGCAACCAAAAGTGAAAATCATTGTGATAACAATGCTTGTTGCAACAAAACCATGCCGTTGCGACAAAAAAGCGTGGTATAAGGGTCAGAAGTTAGTAGTGTACTATACTAATTAACTACACCTACTGATCCATTGTTACTGCACACGCAAGAAAGTCCGACCTCTATAGGTTTGAGCGCGTCGACACATTGTTGATCGATTTTAGCTTACATTACAAACAAGTTAAAGTTGTTTGCAAAATAATGATAACATCTATCCAAGAGGAAATTAACTTGTCCATACACAATATAATCAAACAACACCGATCCATTTAAACATGTCATGTGAGAGAAATACATCATGTAACTTTATTTACTCCTCTACTAATGACTCTAACTCCGAGAACAAGGAACATAGGGAAGATAGTAAGGTGCTGCGTTGATTTACGGCAGGATGCCACGTTTCAAAAATTGACTATAAGCGTGTAGTAATGACATGAACTTTTACATTGTCCATGTTAATAGGTCTAGTTGCACATAGGCATTTGTAGTAACAACACTGAACATATGCATAGACAATCAAACAACATTGATCCATTTAAATATGTCATGACAGAGATATACATCAAATGCAGCTTTATTTACTACTTGGCTAATGACTCTAACTCCGAGAACAAGGGAACACAAAGAAGATTGGTAGGTTTGCCTTTCATTTCTAGAAGGATGTCACGTCTACCATACTTAACGTAATGTGTAGGGATGACTTGAACTTTTCTGATGTGCATGTTTTATGCGATGACAGCGCTTTCCACCACAACCCCAACAAAGAAAATCAAATTTCATTCTGGGTGAACTATAACCGTTCTGTAGCACGACTGAAAATCAAAATTACCCAACTTACGTAGGCTGATAGTGTGCTTCAATGTCCATTTATTATTAGTTCCATAGTCTTCAAGGATCCAGATTGAAAGCTTGGATATATTGTGACCACCAATAGTACATTGACACAAGTGACCCTGATTTTGAAAGAAGGTGCATGAAAAACCATGCATCTAGTTAGGAATTTTCATCCATATCTTTCCCTCTATATCCATAGCAAGTATACGATGGTAACCATCGCAGAACCCAATATAGTGCAGACTACCATTAAGAAACACAGTTCCTATTTTTGAAAATATTAACTGAGCCTTCTCGCCCCATATAGATTCCTTAAAGATCCATGCTGTAGTTTTAGATAAGTAGATGTCCACACCCACGCACTGACCATTCTCCTCCATATATTCAAACACATGGAAGTGCGAGGAGGTTGTCGGATCAAACCCCAATCGAGCCTCACCAATAGAATGGATTCTAGGCGGCAGTTCCTTGAACATCTGGGTTGCCGAATTGCAGACGATATAGCGGTATCTATCAGCCCAAGGCACCAGCAAAGGATGAGGCCATTGCAGCAATCTGAGATAGCTACATTGTTCATGTTGAAGGGCAAGAAGGACAAGGAGGGGTAGACGCCGGAGATGCTGATGAAGTTTCATTAGCCGTAGATTCCATGGTAGAAGAAGCCAGCCATAGTCTGGGGCATCAACTTATAGTTGTCCGAGATGAGGCTATTCCAGGAGCAACAGACACATTTGTAGCAGAACAAGGAGGAGGCAGGGAGGTGGTGGAGGATCTTGACAATGGCATCATCCGTGAGGCTGGCCAGTGCGTTCCTCTTGTTGGATGAGAGCAACTTTGGTATGAGTTGTGGACTTCACTGTTGGCCATTTCCTGCTCCATTTCGTCTATGTGCAGTAGGATGAGAGCTTGCTCAGTAATGAGATCACTGAAGAGGAAAATAATCCAATAAAGGTCCAACAGTGAAGTCCACAACTCATACCAAAGTGCAACTTTAACAACCATTAACAATTTTCATGGTACGACCTTGTTGGCGGTCACTAATGACAACATGCGACCGCCAATTAATATCCAAAATAGGAGAAATAAACATACTTTTGACACATGCAATTAGTATTGACCTAGTTCCACTTGTATTGGAAGAAAACATGTTTTGCAGGATATACATCAAATACAAGTGGAAAACATAATAAAAGCACCATCAAGCAAAGTGCAAAAGTAGAACATGTATTTTAGAATTGCGCTAATGAAGAAATAGAAGAGATGCCCACCTACACATCTAATCTGGGTCGAGCACCGATGTGGGAGGTGCCTAGGCCCACCTAGAAATTGACCACGCAAAGGCGGTCATGGGATGGCCCCACCAGGGTGCGGCCATACCCCTATGGCTATCTCCTGGGCCCAGCTTCCACCGACATCTACATGGCGTCATGCTATGGCGGTTTAGCATAGTTTCCTTATTTTTCTATGCCAAACCGACCATGCTACACTATATAAGAAGAGGAAGAGCTCACCTTCAAACACACACATTCATTTGGAGCCTCTACCTCACTACTTCATCTAGTATCTTTAGCTTTAGTATTAGTATTTGAAGCAAAGCTACAAGGATAGCTTGTCTCCTTGGAAGAAGAGCCACTTTGGTATGAATACTTCTATAAAAAGTTCTTCCAAGTTCAAGTTCTCATTTTATTCATATATTAGTGCATATGAACTAGAGTATAGTTTTCATGATATAATCATGATATATGAACTAGTATATAGTTTGTGTGTTATGATCTTAACATGTTCAACTATAAGCTTAATCATTCATATAACTTATATAAGTAGAATTAGAGCTAGGGTTGAGGTGGTGGTTCATTGTGCCTTCGGGTGTGCCCATGTCCTTACTTGTCGATCTGTAGGGTCAGAGTCCCAGGGGATGTGGGTAGTTTTTGTGTAATCAGGCGAGGTGCTCGGGTACATAGGAGCAGATAAATACATTTCCATTTCCACAATTGAGGGGTAGGCAGCAGGTGGTGACAGCCATGTGCGTCCCTTGTAATCCCCCACATTCGTCTGGGTGTAGGAGTCTAAATTGTCACATGAGGATGCTGGCAGACCAGTACTCGGTGGCCTACCGACCTATCTCACATTTAGTTCTAGCTCTAACCATGTTCGTTGTATGACTATCAACTGTTCTTTGCATGGCTATATTAGGACATGGCGGCTCCACGTAGGAATATTCTTTTATGCTTTATTTTCCTTTTGTCCTTGAGGTTGGCCCAAATGTGTGTCCACTATCCTTAAAATACCGATTTTACCCCTGTCATGATCTATGGTCCACTATGCAAGTATGTTCATCATGTTTATGTCTATGCTAGACTTGGTATACCTTGCCCTCCTATGGGAAAATATAAATAACGATACCCCGAATACTTCCGGGTGAAATGCTACAACGATAGCTGTTGACATTTCTTACCATCACTAGTTACTAGGTTGTCATCCCTAGCATAATGCCAGAATGCATGGTTGGTATTATTAATGACACTTGTAAACTTTAGAGAAAAAAAATATATATTAAAGTATCTGCAAGCGCACAGATAATATACTATTGTAGCATTTCACCCGGGAGTATACCCGGTATCGTTATTTATATTTTACCATAGGGAGGAGCTTATATAGTAGTGTTGGCATAGAGATATTGACAAATATGCATACTTATGATAATAATCATTCTCATGCTATGGCAGGGGTAAGACAAAGGGTAAATAAATGATTAGTGTAAGGTAATAGTGGTATTCTAGAGAGAATTAGAGACTCATAAAATGTAATATAGCTAAGCAGGAGATTCGTTAAGAGCAAAAGATTCCTAAGTCATTACTTATCTACTAAGTCTTTTGTACACCCTAATATATACACTCTCATCTATAGTATAACTAACTTTGGATCTATGCATCAGGAACATTACTAAGGAAGATCAAGAATAGAGCTTGTCTACCTTCGCAATCACGTACTACGTGCTCTACAAACGGGGAGTGGACTACAAAGGACTCAATAGGAGTATCACATCCGTGATCTGCCACATGACCCAGAGTGTAGAGGGCATCCGTAGGCAAACAATATCTAAGCACCATGCTTACATAGTGTCTACCACTTAACTCACTTGCATAATGAGCTAAGCGCTTTGCGAACATGTACATAAACTCATTATTAATCATAACTATATCAAGCATACAACTAGAGCAAACGAGGAGCATAATAAATAGCAACATAATAATATTAAAGTAGCACAAAGTCATAAATATAGAGATACAAGGGCTATACCAATCTCTAGACGGCAGATCTAGAATCCTGAGTAATAGCCCACACTCTTCTTGAACCTTGCTAGCTAATCTATACTAACAACTTGAAGAACTAGAGCTCTAATCTCTAATCTCTAATATCTAGAAACCCTAGTTTTTTGTCTCGCCCTGACTTATGACCTGATGACCTAGAGGGGGGGTGGGGCTAGTATATATAGCCCAGAGGATACAATGTGAGCCCTTGGAGCAAACCAACTTAAGCAACGGCTTAGATACATCCTAGGAGGCGGTGGGAAACCAACATAGCGACGAGGCTGACAGGTGGGCCCTGTGGGGCCAGGCGGCCTATAGGTGACCTGGCAGCCTCTCTGCCTCCGCTTTGGTGACGTGGCTCCTGGAGTCCCCTGGAACCTTCTGGAGTTGGTTTCACGGCGGAATTCTGATTTTTCCTTTGACGTTTAAGTCCCCCTTGACAGTTTTTTGATTAAACCCTGCTAAAAACATAGAGTCACCAAAACTTGTGGAAATTGTCAGTTTAAACCCCTAAGTCTATGTTGTGATTATTTTCATGTATTATTTTAGGTTATATTGATGTTTATAATGGTTGGTAACTACCGTCAACAATTCCCCTAAGCTTACCCTTTGCTAGTCCCTTAGCAAAGCTAAACTTGGCACGGATCAGAAATTTAGGGTCGTAACAACTCCTCAAAAGTACACATGCATTCAAACAAGAATTTTCCTCCAGATTAGACCAAACTGATTTGACTTTAAAACTTACTCATATTACCTTTAACTATGGGGCTTGTGGCCTTCACTTCAGTCTTGAATAATTAAAAGACAGAACAATCAAGTCAAGCCCTATGTCTCAAATTCTTTGTTGAATCATTATCCCGTTCAAAATAAAACTCAAAGATTCCATTGTATGACACTCTCAAGTCTCTCAAAATATGTGGTATTTGTGGATCCTCACTAAGGCAATAATGATATTATGCCTTTCTTCCTACAACTAATGCTTATGTGAAGCTCATAGGAAGGGTGATATCATGAAAGAGCATACTTGCATGACATATATTGTAAAGTCAAACAACGGATCCAAAGAGAGTTAAATCATATAATCAAATCAAGATGTGCATGTGTGTGGAATATATGGTGGATATATATGGTAGCTAGCCTAATTCTACTATGCTCCTTAAAAACATATCTCTTTTGAAACTTGGAAACATTTGCAAGAAAACATGGGCTATCTTATTCATCTCTTCTCTTTTTTTAAGCGAGCATCTAAGTACCCATTGTTTTCATAATTTGGACACTTGTCCATTTTTTCTTTTTCTTATCTTTTTATGAATAACTTTTGCATAGCCACATGCCTCTTTTTGCACAACAATTGTTGGAGAGATAGTAACAAGAACTTGGAGCATTTATTTGAAGGAAACCTATAGGGCATATTTTTTTGGTGTTTACTCCGGTGTAGGAGTAAAACATTTTTGAATGGATCTAAATGAAAAGCATGTTTCTGCGCCTACCCCCAGTGTAGGAGTAGTGCATATGTGGGTGGTGTGTATGTGATCTTGATTTTAAGAGCATGACAAACCTCTCATAAGGGTCAACATAGCTTGACTAAACTCAATGCAAAGCAAGCAGCATATAAGTGGAAGTTTTCATAGCCTAAATATAAACATGTTTAGCTCTGGTAGGAATTCACACTTTGTCATACAGGATCTCATCATGTGGAATTTTTAAGTTTTCAAAGATAAATCTCCAGAATTTTAGTATCACTTAGAACTAGATAGATAGCAGCTCAGACCTTCTCTTATCATATCCATCAATTACCTAGAATTAGATCAAGCATTGCTACCCACGAGTTTTAAGTTTAGAGCAAATTCTCATGTCAAATCAATTATATCCAAAACTCAGGAGAATTTAAGGCTAAAAACTATGTACTTAAAAGGAATTCAAACAGAGCTTCTATTCAGTGTTTTATCATGTGAGATCATCTTCAAGTTTCTTTTATTCATATGACTCTTAAAAATAAGACAAGAAACTAAAGCACACCTTAAGCAAATAAAATTTAAAGGAAACTATACATACTAATATATATAAGAGATAAAGGAAAAATTTTGTTTTGTTTTCTTGGTTATGCATCTTTTTTTAACTAAAGAGTAAATTTAGAAATTAAGCAAACTAAAGAAAATAATAAACTATAAGAAAAAGAAACTTACTGGAGTGATAGTGGGGCTCCTACCCCAAACCGATTGTTGTCGTGGTCCTCGAAAAGGCGGGTCGAGGTTTAGACCCTGAACAAATATTGCTAGTTTTGATTTTCTTGCACCTAGTGTTCTTTGGATGGCATGAGACGCCAGACATCTGCCTCTTCTTGACATTGGGAGTTTGGTGGAGAGTGGCCCGGATCTCTTGTTGGCCTTCTTCAATGGTGGAGAGCCTATTGTCGAAACGTGCGTGCTCCATCTGCTGCTCATGGTAACCCATGGGTGGTGGATGGTGGCCGATGTGCTGATCATGGAAGCCGTGACCAGAGAAGGACATGCGTCCCCCGATAGCCATTGGAGATGTCCTCATAGGGTGGTTTGTGATAATAGTCGAAGTTGTCATCCTCCCATCGCCCACTCGAGCCCTATTGCCAAGAGCTCTCCGAATGGTCTTGAGTAGGTTGCTCCCATCCAAGCATATCCGGGGTTGGGAAGGCCCCGGCTAGTCCCAACCTGTATGCATAGGATGATGGACCTGGGAAGGTCCTATCTCCTAGGATCCACTTTAGCCGGTGTAGGCAAGGCCCTCTAAGATAGGATCATCTCCATGATATCGAGGCTATGGGTTGCATGTAATTCTCGCCGATGCACTCCCAGTGAGGTGCCTCCTCCTTTTTCTCTGGTCAAAAACAAGAGAATCCACCACATACAAACTGAGGTTCTGGTTGGGTAATGGGATCTCGGTTGTGTAATCAACATACATCATAATTAGTTTTTCATGTCTCCCCCTCTTCAGCATATGAGCATGGTTAAAATAATCGTAATCAATTAGCCATCGGGGAGTATCAATGTTTGTGATCGAAGCATCCTCTAGTAATCCAAGATTCTTAGCTAAGCACATGACTGAAGATGTGCACCCAACATCTCGCTTCAAACTAGGAATTTCTAGCCATTGATCCATCATTAATTTAACAGGTGAAACTTTCTTTCTCTTGATCATGGCATAGAGCAATTTTAATTCATCATTTCTGACAGTACAAAAATCACTCCTAGGGAAAAGTTGGAACCCTAACCATTTGTGCATAAAACGTAAGGTGGGATGATGGATGTCATTGGTGCGTGGGCGGTAGTAGATTATCTCCTTAGAAATTTCATGCCAAAACTTGTTCCTATCAAAATCCTGAATTGCAGAATCTACATCTAATATGCATTGTGAGTGAAATCCTAGAAGTTCACTAAAGTTCTTCCAAAGGATAGAAAATTCCTTCCCAAAAAGCCTAAATGAAATTTCTAAGTCGGTAGGTTGCAATGTACACATGAATTCAATGGTTAAAAGCTTGCACCCTTGCTCATCAATATCCTAGGCATTTTCCCATCCTACGGTCTTAAAAATAAGATCAAATTTAGAATTCATACCTATGGCTTGGAGCAAGGCTAGATCATAGGCCAGAGTAAGGACAAAATCTCGGTTCTTCAACTTCTTTTATATGTCCTTCTTTCGGTCCCCTCGGAGCTTTAGTTGCTTCTCTTGGTGTAGAACATTTTCTCTCAGTAGGGCAGCTCGGGGACGACTATCCAACAGAGGGGGACAGAGGATCGACATCCATTTCGGCACTTGCTCTGGATGATGAGCTTCTTGTTGAACGGAACGTGGTCGCCCACTTGATCTTGCCTAGCAGCTTGCCCATCTTCCCTGCACAAAAATGGACAAACAAAACTCTCGTGGAACAGGATTAGAGAAAATAAAATGTCGTGATTAACTGCTCGGAAGTCGATCGTCCAAAGGTTAGTCATTCTTGATTCTCTTCCCTAAGATTGGGCAGCACTACTACACTCAAATTATATAATTCCTCTCAAATCGCAGCAGCACTTCTCCCTCTTTCCCTCAAGATTTCACCACTACTTTCACACCCAAACTTTCTTTTACTCTACCTCACTCCACACTACTCCTTCTCAAAGGAAATTCAACTACGAATTTTTCTTCTAGTTTTTCAAACTCAAGAGCTGGGATTGTGTTGTGTGATGGCCGAGAGCAGCAAGTTTGGGGCTAGAATTTATAGTGGAGGAAGCAGGAGGGCAGCCGGCCTAGTGGTGGGGTCGGCTAGCCCCACATAGTGGCCAAATGGCCTCACTCTTCTTCTGATGGTTCCTTGCTTCGTGATTAAGCAAGTGATGCAAGCCGTCGGTGGTCCTTTCGGTGGAGAAGTGACAGAATGGAGGTGAGTGGGAATGGAGATTGAGTGGAGATGGAGGTGATGGGTGGTGGTTGAGTGGGCCCCATGTGTCTCCCATATTTCCACCGTATATACATATAAAAGGCAATGCAAAAATATATTTTATGATACTATAAAATATAACAAGATGAATGATGGTATTTTTAAATTTTTACGCAGCCACGGTCAATATTTCTTACTGGTTTTTACGCCATAAAAATTATTTACGTGGGGCTTAGATTTTTATCAAGCCATGATGAGAATTTTTATTTTATGATGCAAATATTGAAAACTAAATATGCTAAGATAAAATGATTAATGCAATACGGAAAAGTAAATATAGATAACTACCGAGTTACCTCCCAGCGAGGGTTCGGGATTTTTAAGTCCTCCAAACCGGACTTCTCCGTTCAGGTTTATTCTTCGGGTGCATATGTCAATCCCAAAGATGGAGACCTTAACGGGTGCACTGGTTTTTCATGCCACTCCAAATTGGAGCATTGTTCTAGTCAAGGCTTGAAGGCGAATCGCTCTTCCTTCCCATTGATTTGGAATTTAATTTCTCTGGCTCCGACATCAATGTGAGCATTTGTAGTACTCAGGAAGGGTCTCCCAAGAATGAGGGGTGTCTTCATATCTTCCTGCATGTCAAGTACTACAAAATCTACGGGAACAAAAAAGTTTCATATTTTTACCAGAATATTTTCGGCGATTCCCGTGGGGTAGCGAACTGATTGGTCGGCTAGTTGCAAGCACATTGATGTTGGCATGAGTGTTGAATAGTTGAGCTTGTCAAATACCTTTTTGGGCATGACACTAACACTTGCTCCAAGATCGCATAATGCATTTTCGAAGTTATGGCTCCTGATCGATCAATTGATAGTGGGACATCCTGGATCTTTCTTCTTGACAGGTGAAGTATTTAGGATGGCCGCACTACACTCCTCCGTTAACTTGATTACCTCAGTGGAAGGCCGTGGTCTTTTGTTGTTGAGGATGTCTCTGAGATACTTCGCGTAGGTAGGTACCTGTATGGCATCTAGCAACGAAATATTGATATATAACTTTTGAATTACCTCTACAAACTTACCAAACTGCTCATCCATTTTGGCTTTCTGATTTCTGCGTGGAAATCATAGGAGGGTTGTGTCATGAAAATCTTGTTGTAATTCTCACTCTTGTGGCACAAGTTCTTCAACTTCATCGGTTGTTTTCTCCTCTTCCTGCACTTCCACTGGTGTCTTACCTATGCTTGTTGGATATGGTGGATCACGAGTAGACTTGCCACCTCTCATAGTTATGGCATTTACCTTCTCAAGGCTAGTAGCAATAGGTAGAGCAGCAGCCAACTGGGGTAAATGTGATTCTATCTTTTTATTATAGCTAAGTTGGTCTTTTATAGCAGAAGAAAAACTATCCATTTTAGTATTTATGCTTTCTAGGACCTTATCATTAATAGCAAGCTTCTCAGAAATATTCTCATTAATCCTAGCTTGTTCTAAGATCAGGTCTCTCAAGGATGGTTGCTTAGGGGTATTAGAGTAATTACCTGGGTACTTACCTTGGTAAGTCGACTGTTGTTGTTAATTCCACCCTTGTCTCTGTTGTGGAGCAGAGTTGTTGATGATGTTTGCATACTCTTGATATTCAGGGAATTTAACCCCCAAATATTCTCCATGTACATTTTGAGCATTGAATGCAACTTGAATAGCCTGACGATCTTTCTTGTAACTGGCTCGCTGTTCAAGCCAATTCAATAGTACGTCCATCTTAGTTGATAGTGCACACACCTCTTTCCGAACTTCTTCACTCTTATTGCATAATTGAATGTTGCATGATGACCCGCCTTGATTAGAGGCTATCTTTTTCCATAAGAGTTTCAGCTTTTCCGGGGTGAGTGACATAAATGATCCTCCAATAGTGGCATCGAGTTATTCAAGAGCTTTTTGAGTTAATCCATGGTAAAAACTTTGCATGAGCAACCAACCTTCCATCCCATGATGAGGACAATCTGAAATGTATTATTGAAAATGTTCCCATGCTTCTGGAATGGTTTCTCCTTTCTATTATTGGAAGTTTGAAATCTTTCCTCTTAAGGCATTGGTCTTGCCTACAGGGAAGAACTTTTCTAGAAAGGCCTTTGAACACTTTGCCCATGTGTTGATGTGATCTTTGTTGATGTAGAACCACTATTTCGCTCTTCCCACTAGTGAGAATGGAAATAGGCGGAGTAGTATGATGTCTTAAGCAACATCCTTGATGATGACCATGCTGCTAATCTCTAGAAAATTCTGAAGGTGAGCACTAGCATCTTCATGTGCCTTTCCGTTGAATAGAGTAGCTTGCACCATGTTGATGAGGCTCGGCTTGAGCTCAAACTCAAGGTTATTGGTTTTAGTGTTCATCCAAAGGCGGATGTTCTTGGTGCTTGAGCAGAGAATTCACAAAGAGTCTTCTCGGCCATGACTTGAGGGCCCTGGTGTTGAGCTTCCTCTTGATTCGATTGATTTGATTGGAAATTGTCGGTGAATCACAACCAAATCTGTAATACCACTGTATAACATATGAAAAAAGACAAACAAGGGTAAGCTCATAAAGCCTCGGTTATGATTTTATCAATAAGTATTTATTTGGTCAATTCTCTTAGCCATGTGCCCCTCCTCGACAACGGTGCTAGAAATGCTTGTTGACATTTCTTAGCATCACTTGTTACTAGGTTGTCATCCCTAGCATAATGCGTAAATGCATGGTTGGTATTATTAATGACACTTGTAAACCCCGGAGAGAAATATATATATATTAAAGTATCTCAAGCTTACGGATAATATACCATTGTAGCATTTCACCGAGGAGTATACCGGTATTATTATTTATATTTTTACCACGGGGAGGAGCTTATAGAGTGGTGTTGGCATAGAGATATTAACAAATATGCATACTTATGATAATAATCATTCTCATGCTATGGGGGTAAGTCAAAGGGTAAATAAATGATAAGTGTAAGGTAATAGTGGTATTCCGGAGAAAAATTAGAGACTCATAAAATATAGTATAGCTAACGGAGATTCGTTAAGAGCAAAAAAGATTCTATTGGTGTTTTGAGTCACCAACTAGTAAATTTGTATTCTGGCGATGTCAGCCCGCATGGTGTGCTCGAAGACACAAGGGTTTATCTTGGTTCGGCATTTGAATGTCCCTACGTATAGTTCGGTGCTTTCGTGTTACCACAGCGAAAAGTTTGCGATAGGGGTTACAAGCGGGCGAGAGAGGGACGGGATCCCAAGTCTCATAGTGCGTGTGTGTGTGGCTAGGATGTGCTATATCTATTGCCCGGCGTGAGAATCGTCTCTTCCCCCCCTTTCATGGGGCATCCCCGCTTCTCCTTTTATAGTCCAAGGGGATGAGCATATTCTGAGAGAGGAGATAGAGGGTAAATATTATGGGGAAGAAGGCCTTTTGGACCGTCGGGCCTTTCTTTTCCTTTACACGGTCCCTAGGCACTATAGAGGTGACAAGGATGGCTCTTGCTTTGGGTGCCCGATCATCGTTGATGCCATGCCTGGCGTCATCGATGGGTCATCAGCGTCCCATCTGTCGTCTCCGACGAGCGACATGTCGAGCGGCGTTCTAGTCGGCGACCGTGCAAAGAGTAGGCAACATAGTGACCACACGTCCCCATTGTTGGTGGTGTGAGTTCTCGGTGTGACATATCCGGGCATGGGTCATGATGAGATGCGACACTCTCGCATGGTGCCAAAAAGTTTGACCTTGGGTCATACTTCCGGCTCATAGTGGTTGGCTGCGATATGGGCTCACGTTGGGAGCCACGCCGAGAGGTCGGCGAGGCGAGTCCCGACCCAGAGGTTAGGTGGGCAGAGCCGTGCCCTAGCGGCCGGGCAGGTGGAGTCCCCGACCCAGTGGGAAGGCGGCGGTCTTTCGCCTAGCGGTCGGGTGAGGTGGAGCCCATTCCCCGTGTGGGCGGCGGAGTCTCGACCCAGGAGGTCAAGCGGGCGGAGCCGTGCCCGCGATCCAAGGCAGGCCAGAGCCCCTATCCTAGAGGTCGTGGGGCAAAGCCCGTGCCCTAGTAGTCAGGCAGGCAGAGCCCTTGTCCTAGAGGTCGGGAGGAGCACGCCTGCCCCTAGTGGTCGAGCGAGCGGAGCCCGTGCCCTGAGTGGTCGAGCAAGTGGAACTCACGCTTTTGGGGTTGGTTGGAGCTGTAGTAAATGTATAGGGTCGAGTCCACAGGGATGTGGGTTGTTTACGTGTGTAATCAGGTGAGGTGCTTTCGGTACATAGGAGCAGATGAGTAAATTTCCATTTCCACGGTTGAGGGGTAGGTGATAGGTGGTGATAGCCCTATGGGTCCCTTGTAATCCCCACGTTCGTCTAGGGTGTAGAGTCTAAATTGTCACATGAGGATGATGGCGGACCAAAGACTCTCGGTGGCCTCCCAACCTATCTCATACTTAGTTCTAGCTCTAACCATGTTCGTTGTATGGATCCATTTGTTCTTTGCATCGGTTATATTAGAACATGCCCGCCTCCATGTAGAATATTCTTTTATTCTTTATTTTCCTTTTATCCTTGAGGTTGGCCCAAATGTGTGTCCACTATCCTTAAAATGCCGATTTTACCCCTGTCATGATCTATGGTCCACTATGCAAGTATGTTCATCTTGTTTATCTCTATGCTAGACTTGGTATACCTGCTGCCTCCTTTGGGAAAATATAAATAACGATACCACTGAATACTTAGGGTGAAATGCTACAACGATAGCTATTGACATTTCTTACCATCACTTGTTACTAGGTTGTCATCCCTAGCATAATGCGAAATGCATGGTTGGTATTATTAATGACACTTGTAAACTTGAGAGAAAAATATATATATATTAAAGTTTACTGCGCCACGGATAATATACTATTGTAGCATTTCACCGGGGATATATACCGTTATCGTTATTTATATTTTACCACAAGGAGGCGCTTATATAGTAGTGTTGGCATAGAGATATTGACAAATATGCATACTTATGATAATAATCATTCTCATGCTATGGCAGGGGGAAGACAAAAGGGTAAATAAATGATAAGTGTAAGATAATAGTGGTATTCAGGAGAATTAGAGACTCATAATATGTAATATAGCTAAGCCACGAGAGATTCGTTTAGATAAAAAGATTCCTAAGTCATTACTTATTTACTAAGTCTTTTGTACACCTAATATATACACTCTCATCTATAGTATAACTAACTTTGGATCTATGCATAAGGAACATTACTAAGGAAGATCAAGAACGAGCTTGTCTCACCGTCACAATCACGTTCCACGTGCTCTACAAACAAGGAGTGGACTATAAAGAACTCAATGGGAGTGTCACATCTACGATCTACCACATGACCCAGTGTAGAGGGCATCTGAGGCAAATAATATCTAAGCATCATTCTTACATAGTGTCTACCACTTAACTCACTTGCATAATGAGCTAAGTGCTTTGCGAATTATGTGCATAAACTCACTATTAATCATAACTATATCAAGCATACAACTAGAGGAAGCTAGGAACATAATAAATAACAACATAATAATATTAAAGTAGCGAAAGTTATAAATATAGAGATACAATGGCTATACCGGTCTCCAAGCGGTAGATCGGAATCACGAGCAATAGCCCACACTCTTCTTGAACCTTGCTAGCTAATCTATACTAAAAACTTGAAGAACTAGAGCTCTAATATCTAATCTCTGAAACCCTAGTTTCTATCTAGTACGACTTATGACCTGATGACCTTGAGGGGATGGGGTTGGTATATATAGCCTAGAGGATACAATGTGAGCCCTTAGATCAAAGCCCGACTTAAACAGCGACATAGATGTATCCTAGGCGGTGGGAAACCGATATAGCGGCGAGGGTGTGCAGGTGGACCCCTGTGGGGCCAGCGACTGTGAAGTGTAGGGCTAGGCGGCCCTACAGCAGCCTCTTAGCCTCCGCTTGATGATGTGGCTTCTAGAGTCCCTGGAACCTTACAGAGTTGGTTTCGTGGTAGAATTCTAATTTTTCCTTTGACGTTTAAGTCCCCCTTGATGGTTTTCTGATTAAACCCTGCTGAAAACATGGATTCACCAAAACTTGTGGAAATTGTCAGTTTAAACCCCTAAGTCTATGTTGATGATCATTTTCATGCATTATTTTGGGTTATATTGATGTTTATAATGGTCTGTAACTACCGTCAACAATAGCTCTATACGCTTGCGGATATTGTCTGTAATCTTTAAGGACTAGTGTAGTTGGTGTTTCTTAGCGGCATTGCTAAGATTAACTCAATCTTAGTAATGGTGTTAAAAAATACTAATAGGCATTTCTAGCGCCGTTACCGGTGATGGACTTAAAACCTCCTCACTTGGTGATTGCGTTAAGAAATGCCAACAAGCATTTCTGGCGCCGTTGCTGGGGATGGACTTAAAATATCATAACTTGGTGATTGCGTTAAAAATGCCAACAAGCATTTCTGGCACCATTGTTGGGGAGGGCATAGGTTGAAAAGATCTAGCATAACATGAACAATGATCACATGCATATCATGGTAGCCATAGTTTGTGTAGGCTAATTAAGGCTTGTTTTCTTCTGTTGTGGAATGAAAATAGGATAGTGTATAGTGGTTTTGATCTGCAGAACAATTACACCGATAATGTCAACGGGAGGCACCCTAAAGAACAACGGGTCTTGTACCACTTTTTCCTCTACTACTCACCGGCAATCGGATCAGTCACCCCATACCATACGCCACTATCTCCATGGGCAATTCACTCCTCCATTCTCCACCCCATTTGTTGCTAGCGATGCCCATTGGACTTGTTGTTAACTGGGACCCGGCTTTTGAGCCGGTGGCCTCATAATGATGGTGCAGGAAAGCTAGTTTTGTGGCTTTAGCGCGGGGCGTGAGCGCACACCTTCAACACTTCCTTGGTATTGTCATGACACCATAAAATCATAAAAAGATGTTGCACCGGCTAGCATATGGCTCAAGTCTATTTCCTTCTTCCTCGCGGGAAGGCGAAAGCAGTGGTTTTACCAAAGCAAGGAAATTTAAGTCAACATGTCAGGACAAATGTTAAAGTGGCGTTCCTTGTGAATTTTTCCCCCATGGGTAAAACCAGTGCCCTTAGGGGGAAAATTTCAAACTTTTAGCAGATTTCCTCGAGTCCATCCCTAAGGCATGGGAAAGGCTTCAGAATTATATCCAAGCCTTTGCCTTTGGCGAGATGGAAGCCTCGCTCATACTCTAGAACTTCTACGATGGGCTCACGCCCATGTCAAAGGCATGTTGATCATTTCTTTGGAGGCGTTCCTTTCCCTCACGGCTTGATGGAGCTAAGGCTCTCATCGAGAAAATGGTAGCCAATCAAAGTTGGGGAGAGGGCAGAAACAACAAAAAGGCATGCATTCCGTGAAGAGGCGGACATGCTTGCTGCAAAAATAGACTTATTAATGAAAAGACTAGGCGATCATCTTTGCTAAAAAAGGAAGCTATGAAAAGCACCATCTAGGCCATGGACTCACACATGACATGTGAGGTGCATGGTGAAGTTAGCCACTCGGGGAATGACTGCCTTGAGACCCATGAAGAAGCCTCTTATATCAACAACGAGGTTTGCATGTGCAGCATATACGGGTGGAACAATTAGTCTCTACTTTTGCAAGGAGGTAATTAGAACTTCAACTTCAATTATAATTGAATCAACCTTCCTTAAAAGACCTAATTTTAGGTCAAGCAAAAATAAATGAAAATCGACTAAAAAGCTTTCTTATAATGATAAAATAATAGAAAATATAAATTCAAACTTGAAAGCATATCCTCAACTATTAAAAACCAACTGAGCTTTAATAAAATAATAGAAACTCAAATAGCTCAAATAATTAACGCCATACACGTGTCAACAACTGCAAGGGGAAAATCCAGGGCAACGGAGAATTTCCCCGTTTGCTCATGCAACTACAAACCAATGAGGAAAAATAGTCTTGCCAATGGACTGTAAATGTTGAGCCCTTGAAGGTAAATCGGTAGTTATCTTTAAAAATTCAAAATTCAAAAAAATTCAAATTTTAAAATTCAAAATTCAAAATTTAGCTTCAAAATAAGATTTTTAGAAAAATAAAATAAAAATCATTTTCTGATAGTATAGATTTTCTATTATCATTTCTTATTTTAAAATATTTATGAAAATTCAAAATATAATAAAAAGTTTTGTGGAAAATCAAATTTGGGAGTAAGAATTTGAATCGAGGAGGAGAGCATGAGCAGCTACCTCACCCAAAGTAGTCTTTGCAAACAACAGCCCAAAGGGGTAGCAGTGAGCCCACTTGGGGTGTTGGGCGGACCCTAGGTGTGGCCGCACCCTGCCAGGCGTCGCTCCGGCTGCTGTTGCTCCAACGGCTAGGAGCCGTTACACCCACCCCCTCTCGGGCGGTGCTCTGCTCTATAAATTCCGAGAGCCCCGGGTTGAGCTCTCCTCACCCTCACACTATCCATTTTTCACTCCCTCTCACTATCACTTGCTCCACCATTCTACAAAAAATATTTTCCACAAAGCTTTAGTGTAAGGAAACTCTATAGAAAATGCCTACACTCATCACCAACAAGCCAAGCTTCGCGGGTTATTTGATTTTTTTTCACTTACGTAACCCCGTTTGCAAGTTTTGTTGTTGTCTTTTCCACCATGAGCAGGTTTGGGAGAAAGCTCACCGGCGCTTTCAAGAAGGCTAAGGATTGAGCTCAAGTCACTCATGCGAGAAGCTCAAGTGCGCGCTACACAAAACCTAAAGAGAGCCCGATGCATGAAGGCGAAGAAAGGAGTGCTAACCGAGGAAGAGCAAGAGCAAGAATAACCAATGGAGGAAGGCAGCGATGATCCACACCTTGATTTGGAGGGAGCTCGAGGAGATGCAAGCGTACAACCTCATCAAAGATCGTGAGTTCATCCACTGCACGCGTGTATGACCCTAACCTTCTCCAAATGATAGGTATGGACACCGAATTAGCCACCATCGCGGAAAGCCGTTAGATGTTAGAATATTGCTCCGTCGATGAGCTTGGTTCTAAGCTTATTAACTATTCAATTCTTATGCTCTTTGCAAGAAGTTGAGGTGGGATAACTTTCCATCTTTTGAAAAAAGAATATTATCTTACATGGAGAAATCTAGAAGCTCTCACTTAGGCTTTAGTACAAAATGCTCAATTGACTTAGATCATGCTCTTAGAGGTTTTAATCATCATGAATTTTGGAGAATGATTTCTAGTCAAAAGCGTAGTTGGCAAGTTTCAACCTCAAAATATGAATATTCATCATCCTACTTTGAGGTTCATGCATCGATGGATTGCCATGACTTTGTTTGCTAGGCAAGACATAAGATTTGTTTATCATGCCGGATTACAAATTCTCTATGCCATGCTTAAAAGATTAAGATTGCTCTGAAAGAAATATTTAAACATTGGTTAGAAACTTTCAAGGCCTCTACATCTATCTCTTCCACATCCCTTGTGACTTGTATTGCGCTGATATTGATGTGTTGGATGGACAAGATGTAGCATACATCTTTACTCTAGCATTGATATTGATGAGCACTACTTGATGTGAGGCACCATTTGAAATGATGATCACGGGGAACCTTATATTTTCTTCCGGGGTATACAAATGAGATTTCGCTCCCTAACCTAGGACTCCTTGTATAATTCCCCATCACTCACCTTCACTCTTGTCAAACTAGAGGAAGCAAGCAGGAGTTCTGTTTCTCGTGGGGGAACAAGCGGTGGCTAGAGACAAAGTCAAGCTCTCAACAGCCACCAATCAACACCGACACCACTTGTGCCTCGGGGCATTTCATACAGTGGTTCTCGATTGTCTGAGATGCCTAGGTATACCAGAGTGTCGGTAGGGCTAGGAACACACTCCATAAACACATGAAAATTTGGTGGATCGGGATGGCACAAGGCCGATGATGCGGCATGGGTGCACCACTCATCCGACTCCAAAGGGCTACAACCATCGGGAGTTGGATGACATCAACACTCATCTCGGAGGATTGAAAATCTACATAGGTAAAATTCAAAATACACTTAACACTCATGTGCAGGATACATGGCAGTGGCACCTCACAAGCAAGCACAACAACAATTTGCTTACATCAGCGGCTACTTCTTGAGACAACGACAAGAAACACGAGGCTGACCCTCTTGGTGGTCCATGGGATACAATCCCAGACCATAGGCCTGGAGCTAGCTTGGGGGAGGACCCCCGCTGTAACAACCTAGGTGTTTGTCACCAGTTAAGCAATGGGTTTGAGCTCAAACATGACATGTTAAGTGGTGATGAAGGTGTCAAGATCAAATCTACATGAGTGAGCTCCAACTTGAACTTGGACAACACACCCTTACTTACATGTGTATCAGTGTTAAGATTATGCATGAGTAAAGTTAAACATGCTTATTTCATGTACATTACATCGACATGCATCCATCTTGACCAGTGGAAAAGTTTCGTGAAGTTTGGAATCAAGAAGTCACATGAAATGATAAGTTATAATCTTTCTTGGATTGCTTTATTAAGTGAAAGAGAATATGAGATGTTGATCAAACCTTCATACCTTGCCTAAATGACTCTAATTGAACTGTACAACAAAAGTTATTAAGGGTTCATGTTGAGCAAGTGGCCAGAAAATGCTTCAATAGATCAAAAAGAATAATTTAAGCGTTATCGTGATGCTACTTTGACTTGGGTTGAATAGTGTCTTAGAGTGTTGGCATGGTGATGGAACCTAAAAAATTGTAGTTCATCTTATGTATAACAAACTTTGTTTAATGGTCAAGAGCTAAATCAATGCCTAGGTTAGCCAAGCAGAGCTCACAAAAACCAACAAAAGTTTGGGATGATTGAATTTTGCTCTGTTTAGTTTTTCATGTACTGTCTTTGGCGAATTTGAGTTTGCAAAACCATGTTGATTTTGGCCAAACTCCTTTAATGAAGGTTGTCATACTCACATAGGACTACAACACGGAGAAATTGGTTGATCAAATCATCAAATGGTTTGGGAGATATTGAGGGGAGAACTTGAGGTTTTAGTCGGCTTGAAACGGCGAATTCGAGTTTTCAAGTTTAAGTGAACCCACTTTGGAACCTTGTATCTCTCCAACCAGGGTGAATTAGACTTTGGCACTTTAATAAAAGTTGGAGATATCACGTAGCTCTACAACATTTGTTAGTACGCGCTTATGCCATAACTTAAACGGATTCGAGTTAAGAAGGGACAAAAGATTGATGTTTCCATGTATTTTTTTGTGGTAGTATTAGTTACTTCCTTGAGATTGTGAAACAAATGGGCATCATGGCCAACCATAGGTAGGAGAGTGATGCCATGTGGCCCTCCGTGTTGTCTCGCTTGTCACCTCGCCCCATGTGCATGAATACGAGACCGGCACCCTCCTCCCGCTCGCTCTCTATCATTCTCTATCTCTCTTGCTCTCTTCCTCTCCCTAAGAGCTTGCTCGAGCTATAGCCATGGCCGCCGATTGGAGGTCCCATGGCGTGGTGGTCACCACCTCTAGCTCCTATACTTTCGCTCTTGTCGGGGTAGTCATGCACGTGAGAACGTGAGCATTATAGCAGCCCAAGCTCAAGCCTCAAGGCTGTGCGCTATTGTCGTGGCGACCACCATCTCCATCTCTACGATGTAGTAGCTAAGCTACCCTAGGTCACTATATGGCTGCTGCCTTGGCTAGCCATGTGGGCTCCCCAGGACTAAGGCGCCCGACACCAGCACTCACCACTGGCCGGCAGTTTCACCACCACAGGCCCGCCCATTTCCCCACCACTCTCTGTTGTGGGCGAAGAAGAAGGACCAAGGGACAGAATAAAAAGTTGGGAGGCCTAAGTGTGAAGATGTGACTTAGATGAATAGTGCTGTAAGGATCATTTGTTTGAGTTTAATTTATCAGAAAGCTACCGGGGTTCAGATGCAATATCTACATTCCATTTCTTTTGTTTATGCAGATTTGGATGATCAAATTTGCAAATTCATAGTAATTAGTATAAAATCATTAAAATAGTAAAATGAGAGGACTTTTTTGGAATCCTTGTAAAATTTTCTATGCAAATGTATCTATACTATAGCATGGTTTAGTTTAAAAGTTTTGTCAGTAAAAATAAATCTATGCGATAGGGTTTTCTAATTACTAGTTATGTCTTGTCTTTTCATAACTCACAGTTACTGTGATCAAATAAATGTGAAATGTGAACGGAATACTACTCATGTGATGGTTGATGTCTGAAAGTAAAAATTTTTAGGATTTTAGGCTTGATGGTTTAAGAGCTATAAAATAATAATTGCCCTGCGGTTGCTTTGCTCTTATTCTGAATAGGCATGCATGTTTGTGTTAATTGGCCAGCTAAGTATGAATAATGCCTTCAGGACAATAGATGAGTTGTAGTGCTTTTTATTAAGCTTTTCAAAAGCTAAAAAAGTGTAATTTTGGTTAAGTATATTTTAGTTATAGTTGCTAAATTTACGTGGTCAAGTTTTCACTGCCAAAACCCGACATAGGTTGCCTTTGTTGATAATAGCGCTTATTTAATAGTAGAATTAGAATGTAGATGTTTATAACAAAGTTGTTTAAAAGTTGCTAAGATTGATCAATAGTCTAGAACCACATTGGATGGACACTAAAACTCTAATTTATAGCTATTTACAATTGCATATCAGTTATTACTGTCCATGTTTTGGATAGTGTATGCATTTATTGATCACATTGATCTTATTAATTTGTGGAACCATCTTAAGATTAGAATAATACAGTTATGATAATTACAATGATTCAAAAAGTTAAGATTTATGTTCGTTGAGGTCTAGAACCCAGCTATGCTAATACCAAGTTCTCTCAGGTTTACTTTTGCCTATAATTGTATCAATCGTTGTTTTGGGCTGCATATGCGGTTTCTGGCAATACCAAAATTATTTTCGTGAATTATGAAATGATGTTTGTTGTGGTTGTAGTGGAATACCAAAGTTGTAGCTAATTTCATTGTATTGCTTGTATCTAAATTGCAAGGACATAGGCACGAGAGTTTAGGGAGTTATGAATTTGACAAAATGATACATCATGTTTGGTCTATATATACAGGTATATTTGGAAAGATTTCATTGATTGACCTAGTTAAGTATGAGAAACATGTCTTAGCATTGATAACATAAGAGTTATAGTTACTTCCTTAAGATTTACAAATTGTCCTAGATCACTGCCTTTTGGTGTTGTGGAGCTCGATTCGTTTGTGATGTTGCATGGCATAATCTATCAGAAGTTCCGACAGAGGCTCAAATTGTGTTTGATTGACCTCATTGGTCAGGAATCACCTTATGAGTGATAATAAATATATTTTAGATAATTGAATAAGCTTTCTATAAGATTGAGGTTCATACTTGTTTTGATATGTAACTTTAGTTATACATTTTAAAAACTACTACTACTAAAGTATCTAGGGGTATCCAGCATCTAAAAGATTGTAATATTTGATCCTTGTTAACTCATGAATTAGCTTTTGGAATGAATAATAAAGTTTTAGATAATTTCATTAGATTTACAGAAAGTCTAGTCACCCTTGTTGGATGCTTATATCTCTAGTTATGTTAAAACAAGTT